>OW052222.1:7748314-8138061 GCA_932526605.1 Nephrotoma flavescens
CTTCAAATGCTCGCCGCTTTCGTTCCTTCTCTTCCTCGTGTTCCATTTCGATTTCTTTACGGCGTAAATTTTCTTTACGCAATTGTTCACGTTCTTGATCCAACTCAGATTTAAATTTATAGGAGAGCGGAATACGTGGAATTAAATAAAATTTTATAAACTCAACAAATCCTATGTCGTGCGGCAAATCGTTTACCCTAAAATCATTTAGACATTTTATCATGTTTTGGTCTATCTTTATGCTCGGTGAGGAGAATAAACGGGCGCCAAGATTTTCAAGATATTTGTCATAGTTAAAATGAAAATCTTGTAACTCTGGCGACAAATTTAGGAATTCATTACTCTTTTCCCATGGTTCCCAGTAGGCTACTGTTGGAGTAATCCACCAGCAAACTGTATTGCTCAGCTTAACGTTGATTTCGACAAGTTCCCGATCAAAATCCGGAACATTATCATCATATACTGGCTTATAATCAATGTATTCTAGAATTGTACCATCATCCATTCGGAGTAACATATTTTCTGAAATTTGATTATATTGGGCTGGACGTTTGAAGTAATTAAACTCCATTAGCCCTCCCAGCATATACATACTTCTTAGATTTACTTCATCCTCCACTAGATTTAATGAATCAGGGCTCGTCGATTCTAAAAAATTGGTATATTGCTCATCATCGAACAATTTAAATTCATCATCAACGGCAACAATCGTATCCTTATTGGCTGGTGGAGGTTCCGGGCTAACTTTTACTTTTTTATTTTTCTTTGGTTTCTCCTCGCCCGGCTTAACACTTTTTTTGTTCTTCTTGGCTGCTTCTTCGGCCGCAATTCTCAGTTTTTCCGTCTCTTCCCACTCAGCTCGTACTCTAATCATTTCGTTAAGCTTTTCCGCTCGTAATTCTTGCATCTTTGTCCAGTCAACTCTATTGGCCGCCCTTAAATCATGAATCGGCACATCTTGCAGTTTTAAATCATAGCTGGGAGCGGTATCACTGTAGTGATCATAACCAGTCCACAGAGATCGGAATGAATAACCATCAATTTCTACCGCCTCGGGACACCACAGACTACAACCAAAAAGGGGAAATCCAATATGATGTGATCTTTCAGTCAGCCAATGTTTATCAATTTGGGGGACAGGTCTGGTAGTCCATACTGATGACCGAAAAAGTTCAGATTCATAATTGTGCTTCGCCGTATGCGTATCGACACGACTGGAAAGAAAATATAATTTTAAAAATTATTACTTAAAACGTCTGTGGTTGCACATTACACCATGTCCACTTCAATATGGGTCAATAGTCGGTATGCAAATAAATCAACCGTTGTTTTCAATTGTCTTCGAAATTTCTCTCGAATCTCGATTAATTCAGTCTTTAGGAATGGCAAAGATGTAGTGTGGATAACCTTTTCCATATCATGAATTAATCGGTTTGCATTCCGCATCCAACGTATAAAACAATCTCCCACCGCAGGTTGTTCGTTCCATAATTTTTTAAAGCACATATTTTTCGAGTCAACATCTTGGTTTAGTAACGAACGTTCATTAACATCGATCACCCATGAAATATGCGCGCTAAACTCATCCTTCAAGTGACACTGCCAAGCATGCAAAAATGCTCGTAGATCGGGAGCATCGGATCCCATCGGGAGATTTACACAATTCACATAATCATCCCATTTTTGTTGGATAGCTTGTTCTGCCAATACTTTTCTGTGAGCGTGTCGCATCGCATCAAAACTTTTTATGGTATCTATTAGCATAAAATCTCGTATATTGGATTCACGTACTTCTCGGTGATATTTCTCGCTAAGTGCTTTTTGCTCTTCTTCCATTTGTGCTATTTTTCTTAAGCGCTCCTGTTCTAATTTTCTGTATACCACAAAGAAAATAGTTTTATGACGGATATTCATAAATTACAATATAACATATTTACTCAGCCTTAGCTTTTTGTTTCTCTTCGGGACTCATTTCCTTAACATTACTCTTCTTTGGTTTTCCTTTAGCCATTTTCTGTAAATGCTTAAAAAATATATATTACCGTGTAGTATGTGACTTCGAATGCCGAACATCTAATATTTTATGTAGAGCTGTCATAAGTTGCTGATGATAACTAGATGAATTGATTATGTACGCCAGTAATATTTTTGAATACAACTAACTACCTACCACCCATTCTTTATAAATAAATAGCTTCTCGAATTATGCAAATTAATCGTTAAGCACTTTTTGGGTTTGTACACAATGTGTTAACAGAAAGCTTAATTAATTTAAAATTTATGTTTTGTTTATATTTATTTATTATAATCCAATTATGAAAAGAAAGTTACTTACTTTTGTGAGTAGGTACAACTACCACCCCTTTGTAGCATCTTCTATACCCTTAAGAAAATTTTCACAATTATTTCCCTGTATATGAACTCGTTTTGGTGTTTATTCAACTCGGTATAATATTCCATCAAACCTCCATGATAAGTTAAGATGTAAGCTTTTTCGGAGCTGTTTCGTTGTCGCAGGTTTTGTAGAACTTGACATGCTTATCAGAAAATTAGTCCTAGTAAACAGGTTCAAAAATAAGATATTCCTGCAAATCAACCCAACGTTCGCCATGATGCGTGATTCTAATTGCTGAAAATCATTAAACAAACCGCTTGTCAATTTTCTATCTTCACCGATTTGCTCCACAAAAACTTAAAACTGCAATAAACTAGGTGTATAGGGCCAACTACACTGAACTTCTTTTATGGTTGGCAATGATCAAAAATTTATTTATCTAAATTTTATTTCTGATGTTTTCAAGGTCATCGAGTTTGATCTTATTTTAAATCTGTCTAGTCCTGTGAGTTTGAGTATTTCTAATACGAGTTTACCATAAAATATGATTAAAATTGATTAAAATGTTGCCCAGTTCGGTGTAATCAACGATCAAACTTGTGTTCTATTTCCAGCTTCAAATCGAAATCCGCGCTTCCTCTGACAAATTTTCTCATAATTTCTTCTTCAACATGACATTAAATAAAAAATTTATGTTTTTGCAAAATGTTTATCTTTTCTATATTGAGATGAAACCCCATATTCACCCATTTATGATCTTGGAGGTGATACACAACTACATGAAGCATCAATTAAAGGTCAAAACATGAATCTTGATGGTCGTACTGTACAACACATGTACCGTACACAATCGCATAAAATGAAAATCGTACCAAAAATATCAATTTGTTTTCATATATGCCAAAAAAAAATTATATCGACGACCATCAACAACAATATGTGATGTGATCTTCAAAACATGCCTTCCGATTCTCAAATATAATCACCTTGAACCGAAATTAATTTTTCGCGTTTAGCAACTTTTCTTTCTTGTTTCACGAGAAAATATTATACAAAAAAAAAAAAAAAATTGAATAAAAACACCGAGCGATCGTCGATCGTCGAATCGAGAGATTTTAATTGAGAACGGCACCGGCGCAAAATTCGTTATGAAAATTGTTTATTTATAGAAATTTATTTAATTGCAATAAATAATTTTTTTTTTTTAATAAATTTATTGTAAGTAATTAAGGATGTATGAAAATTTGAATGCAATAAATTTAATTTTATTATAACTGGTTCCACCGAGATAAATCTAGATCGTGATCGCTTGCGTTTTTATCAATGAAAATGAAATAACAATTTCGTTTGACCAATTTTGGTGATCTATATATAAAATTAAAGGTGTGGTTCGAAATTAGTGCATTGATTTTATAGTGCACCAAATTTTCACGTACACTATCCGATCATCGACTATATGAGATTTTATTCACCGCAGCGCTAAATTTTGTAAAATCTCAAAGAGTACAGGTCTGATTTTTATATTTATACTTTCTGCTATAATTAGCATATGTCTGCTTCTATTAATGCTGACTGACTATAAAAATTATTACTAACGTCTTTTATTTTGCTTATTTAATTTAAGGAAAATGTAAATATAGATTTTCTATTTTTTATCATGTTGTTGCTATTGATTATTACTCGTAATATTTTGTTATTATTTTTTGTTTGTTAAAAGAATTTAGTTACACATGTAGGTATGTATGTACTGCTGCCGGTCAATATACATTTTCTACATATACGTAAAACATATTGTATTTCGATGAGAAGAAAATTGATTTTTCCACATGATAAAGTTTATTCTTTAATAACAATAATACTGCAGTAATGTGGAAGAAATTATATTACTTTGCTATTTTTGCGATATAAAATACTATTTATCTTTCAATTTTATTAGTGGTTGTAAACCGTTTTTAAGGTGGATCAAATTTGCTTGGCATTCAATACAACAATCAGTTGTTTTGTTGTTATCGATATTACCGACGGTGCAACAGGTACAAATGAGCTAAAACCAAGGCAGAGGAATCATCACTAACAGAATGAACAGCTAAATTCTTGTAATGAGAAATTGTTAAAACTGACACTGAATTGCTTTGAACCGAGAATCGACATTTACACGATTTTACAGCTCCGCCTGTCTAACACCCCATCCAAAGGTTTTGATACAAATGTTGATTGGAATCGGTTGGTCATCGTTTTGTCAGGATTGGTCACTAGTTTTCATCATTTTTTTTGAGTACCACCGAGGATTGGTCACTAGTTGTTTTCGTTTCGTCAACCTGACGTAAGGATTAGATTTATGACCAAAACGACCACAACTATAGCGACTAATTCTCAATGACGGAAGTACCAAATGATTACGATCGTTGGATTTGTGATAACATTAGGAATATCTTGAATAAATTATTTCCAAAAGTACGTTCTTGCATATTATTCTAAACAAAGTTTTGCATTTAGTTGTTGCCGAATTACGAACAACCATAAAATTGGGTTGAATTTAACGTTATCTATTTTAAATACAATTCTGTTCTAGAAGATAGTTTTCTCCACATCGTATATTCCAATTGGATTTGTTGTTAATTTTGTAACATGAAATTCACAACCTGATTTTCGAACCTGATTTTATTGAAATACAATTTTGTTTTCGATTTTTGTGCAATAAAAATTTACTCGTTGGTGACCAAACCCCAAAATGTGTTGACCATTTCTGATCTAACGATTACCTAACGAAATTTAATGAAAACGGTTTGATTTTCGTCCAATGAGTTATTATTACTCGGGATTTTTTTCAACTGATCATTGTTTATTAGCGGTTCAATACTAAATGGCCAAACGACAACAACTAGTGACCAATCCTCACCAAACAATGACCAAACCATTCCAAGTATCATGTTTATCCAAACCTTTAGATGGAGTGTTAAAAAGAGCGGAGCTCGGTTTTACTAATTCTACACAGTTTATTGATCTTTGATATGATCTGGTTGAGTTTATGTTTCAGGAAATAGCACAACACTACTTGCTAGAGTTTAAATTAAAATTTTTGATCCAAATCAAAAGTTGGACCACATTGTACCACGACGGACGTTAAACCAATAAATGTCATACACTACAATGTCGCGCAAAGTGTGACATGGATTTACCGGGTACCCTACACACAAATCATTTCAAACTTCATTGTGGTCTTATAATTCAATCTTCCTAAGAGTCCCAACAGCAAATATGGACGTCCCATATATTTGTTAAAGCTTGTCCTTTTTTTCTAGTAAAATATCCTTTCTTGGTCTACAATGTCTTAATTTCATGTCGTCTTGGGACTAAAAAACAATATTTTTTGTTCATATGCACAATGGATCAAACGTTTCGAGCTTAACGCCTTCTTTTCGACTGAAGGGAAATGTATAAATCCAATGTTTAGAAAGTTTTGATAACCATAGTTTCAAAGTAAATTGGTTAACTTTATGTTGCAACCGATTCAGATGTCCAGCGACGATGTTCGTTTTTAAATTGATTAGGCTTGCATCATTGAATTAAAAAAATATGCTAATTTCAAATCCCAAGTTTAAAATAAATTACAAGTCATAAATTGTTGAGTGCTATCACCTGCTATCTGAAGACTATTGCAATCTATTTTCTCATTCTATCAAAAATTGCCAAGAAGAAATCATTCTTTTGTCGTCTTTTGTCATCATTTTTTGTATGAAAGCGATTAAAAAATTTAGTAGATGCCATATTGAAATAGAAGAAATATCGAAATATGCATGCTATGTACATACTTTCTAGTTCTGCTAACATATAGTATGTATTCACAGCATACAGATAGCATATAAATATTATTGCGAGTCGCCAATTGCCATTTGATCGAAATTTTCTAGCATAATGTGTGGATTCCACAAAATTATTTCAGTAAAAAATACTGGGAAACCGAAAAGAGAAGGGTATATATTTAAATTACGTTAGAGCGACAAAGACTGCAACTTTTGTATGCAACTTTCATTTTTCTCTTGACACTACGGCTATAATATTTTTTCAACCATAAAATTGTCTCATCGCATACTATTTTTTGAAGATGTGTTAAAAATGTTGCCATAAAAAGTATTGAGTTTCATACTTTTTATGGCAACATTTTCCCCACTTACTCTATTATTTTGCCAGTAAATTTTGCCGAAATTTTTTTTTTTTTTCAGACCATTATACGACATAAACATTTGTTGCAGAATCGGAAGTTTAAGGGGCCCCCCTTGTCATTATTCCGATGATAGTACCATTCAACGAAATATATAATTGATTTTAATTCTGTGTTGTACTAATTTGAGTATGGCCCCTAAATATGAATAGCTTTCAAGTCAATGGATACATCAGAGCATAAAACGACATAAACAGTTTTTTGGGAAATCCGAGGTATAATCGGAGGAATAATTACTATGAGGAGTTCTTAAACCTCCGATTCCCCAAAAACTTTTTATGTCGTTTAATGCTCTGATGCATCCATTGACTTGAAAGCTATTCATATTTAGGGGCCATACTCAAATTAGTTCAACACAGAATTAAAATCAATTACATATTTCGTTGAATGGTACTATCATCGGAATAATGACAAGGGGGGCCCCTTAAACTTCCGATTCTGCAACAAATGTTTATGTCGTATAATGCTCTGATGTATATCCTTAAATTTAAAAGCTATTCATATTCAGGGGTCATACACAAATTAATCAGATACTGAATTAAAATTATATTGCATATTCCGTTTTATTTTAGTTTTTTGCGTTGACAGTAATATTTTTCTTTAATGATAGTATCACGACAGATTTATTTTGGGCTGACATTAAAACATGGCCTCTTTTTTTGTTGACAGAATAATTTTTGGGTTGGTATATAGAAAATAGAGTCATTTAAACATTTTTGGGCTGACACTTGCCTATAGTCAAATTCCGTATATTTCAGTATTGCCATCGATTTTTTTTTGAAGTTATAATTTGGGTCAACTTCATATACATGAGTATCAACCGATTTGTAAAACTAAATATTTTTGTTATATATACATAGTAGAAAAAAGTAAAAAATAAATAAAAAAAAAAGGAGGGCCAAAAATTGGAAATAAAAATTAATCTATTGATCGTCCCAACCAACTGTTGTTCATCCGGAAAAATCCGGAAAAAATAAAAATCCTCCTCCCCTTTTTTATTATTAATTTTTCCGGATGAACACCAGTTGGTTGGGTCAATAGATTAATTACTCCTAACTCGACATCAATACTCCTAACTCGACATCAAAGTTAAAAAATTCATACATAATTACCTTAAATTCTGTTGAGATTAAGAATGATATCTTAACTAAATTTAAAATGCATCGTCGTTCATCTACCTCGGCTACCCAAACAGGATATTATGTTATGCAGCACTTCACTAAATTTCAATCGAAATTATATAATAAAGCCAAGAAACTGCAACGTGCACACAACTACAAGTATTTATGGGCCAAAGATGGGAAAATATTTCTACGCAAGACAGTTGAATCGACAATCCACCATATTTTTAGTCTCAATGATATTTTTCGGCTGGATAAGCAGACAACACATCATGATTCTCCAAATGGTTCATCATCCAGTAAAGGAACCTGAAGCACTGGTCACATTCACATCATCATCATTCACACTCTTGAATCACAGTAATTATAGTTTTATATTCACTTTTATTAGAATTAGATCATTTACATTTCTGTTTATTATCAATATTTTATTCATACTACACATCAACTATATTTCCAACTTTTTATCCACTGTATATTATTATTATTGTCATTGTTGTTGTTGTTTACATGTTTTCTATGTATTATTATTATTTTCTCTTTTGACATCAAATAATTTTGTTTTGTCTTGTTGTCATACTGGAATTGAATTAAAACCTTATAAATGTCATTTTGGCATTTGTCTAAAGGCTCAACTACACTACAATATTTTTTACCACTACATGGTCGGTTTATTTGATCGATATTTTTATTTTGATGAATGGCTCGGTAGTCTTACCAATTTAATTAAGCGGCGCGAAATAATTTTATTTATTATGAATGGTTACATTAATTTGATTATTATTAATTTCAATGGGCAGCTCAATGAACTTTAATCTTGTTTACCAAAACATACGTAGTATAAGGAAAAATTTAGATAAGCTGCTTGTATACATAGGCTCCGGTAATCTACAGCCTCAAATTATTGGTTTGTCTGAAATTTGGATTTACGACAATGAAGTCGCGAATTATGGTGTAAAGGGGTACGATCTATTCACTTCTTGCCTGCATGATAAACGTTCGGGAGGTGTTGCTGTTTATGCCCATAGCAGTCTAAATTGCAAACAATTTAATCTACTTTTCCAAACTTTCAACGCGGTCGGTCTGACTTTCTTTATAAATTCTAAATTAGTTTGTATTATTTGTATTTATCGTCTGGGATATACAGATATCTCCAGTTTTATTGATGAATTCAGTGGGCTTTTGGAAGGTCTATCCCACTCTAACTTAATTATCATGGGTGATTTTAATATCGACTTCCTCAAGCAGAACGCAATGCTTGATAGGCTGCTAATTTTATTATCGGAACATGGTTTGGATAATATTCTTGAACCAACACGAATTACAAATACCACAGCTACTTGTATTGATAATGTACTCCATAGATTTGATCAAAGGTATTTTCCGGTAGTCTCTTACAGTGTATTAGACCTAAAAATTTCAGACCACTGTTTAATTGAAATTAAAATAACAGGAACCTTTAACATTAAATCTAATTCTCGGCGAACCTTTGAAGTTTTACAGATTGATTTCAATAAGCTAAAGGAACTACTATTGTATGAAGTATGGACTGATGTTTATTCTTGCCTAGATGCTTCTAAGGCCTACGATAATTTTATTAAAATCTTTAAAGGTCATATTAAAAAAAGCACTTCCATTAAGTTGTTTGCCAATAGGTCAACGAAGCTAAAGCCATGGATGTCTGATGATCTATTGAGACTTATACGTAAAAGAAATAATATTTGTCGCCTTGCAAAAAAACATAACAGCAACCGTAGATTGAAACAATATAGCTTGACGCTGTGTGACTCTGTTAACCTACAAATTGATATAGCCAAAAAAAGCTTTTATTCTCAAAAGTTCAGCAACAATGGTAGTGATGCTCGTAAAAATTGGAAAACAGTCAATGAAATAATTAACGGACAGCCTGATTCAGCTGAAATTAAAGAAATTGTTAATCAAAGAGGCTGCAAAATATCTGGTCCAGTGCAGATTGCAAATGAATTTAACGAGTTCTTTACTAGTGTTGGTGATGCAAATGCTGCCAGTCTCCTCTTGAATGATGACAAAAATAGAATAATATGTCAGTATTACCAATCTATAGATAGTTGCGTTTTTTCGGAAATTTCATCTGGAGAAGTGTATTTTACAATTCTTTCGCTAAAAAATAATTCAACTCCTGGTTTGGATGGGATTTCAAATAATGTTGTCAAAAAAATGTCCTGGTTCTTAGTTGATGTCTTATCTTTTATTTTCAATTTAAGCTTGGTAACTGGAACTTTTCCTACATCGTTAAAGCGAGCCTTAGTTGTTCCGATCTTTAAAAATAATGATAAAACAAGTATGAAAAACTATAGACCAATCTCTCTACTTTCGGTCTTCTCGAAAATATTTGAAAAAGTCATAAAAAGTAGAATCGTTTTCTTCCTAGAAAAAAGAGACTTTTTCTCTCCTGACCAATATGGTTTTAGGAAAAATAAAAATACTGAACAAGCTATTATATCTTTCCTAGAACAAGTAACTGAACATATTGATAAAGGGTCCAAGGTATCTACTCTATTTATAGACTTAACAAAGGCTTTTGACAGAGTTCAACATAGCACATTGTTAAAAAAGCTATATTGTTGTGGATTCAGAGGGATAACCCGGGATTGGTTGTCCTCGTATTTGCATGGGCGAACGCAATTGGTTAGAGTAAATGGACAATTAAGTAAAGAGTTACCGATAAATGTGGGAGTCCCACAGGGTTCTGTCTTAGGACCTTTATTATTTTTAGTGTATGTAAACGGTATCTTTCGACTACAATTTCGAGGGTCTCCAACTGCTTTTGCTGACGATTTCTCGTTTACATATGCTAGTCCAAGTTATCAAGAAAATATCATGCTCATAGATCATGATTTAAAAAGTTTGTCTATTTGGTTGGAAGCACATAATTTTGTTTTGAGTCACAAAACGAAATTATTACATTTTAGGGATACCTCATCGTTGTATCTTGAGACAACGTATCATACTTTCAAATGCAGCAGAAACAATAACACGCAATGCCCTCCTAATGACTGCTTCTTAGTGAACACTGTTGATGAATTTCGATATCTAGGTATTATTATTGATCGAGATTTAAATTGGAAAGCGCACACACAAGGACTGAAAACTAGACTATCATTGGTCTCCAGAAAAATGTATGTCTTACGGCTATTTTGTCCGCAATATTTACTTAGGACGATTTACTTTGCATTAGCGGACTCAATACTGCAATATGGTTTATCATGTTGGGGTAGTGCTTGCAATGCTACACTACGTCCTGTCTACGTGCGACAAAAGCAGTTAATCAGAATAATGTGCTTTAAACCATCTTTTTCCATCTTTTTCCAACCATCTTTTTGTGGCCATTATTTGAAAATCTCAGCATACTTCCTCTACGTCACATATTCGTCTTCAAGGTACTTAGAATATTCTATGTTAAAAGTGGGAATAATTTTGTGACTCATGCAGGGTATAATCTCAGATCAAATCATACTTTCTTGAAACATATTCCTAAGTTTAGATTAGATCTACGGAGAAACTTTATTAATATCGTTGCACCAATCATTTTTAAAAATTTACCGTTGGATATTCGTAAGTGCGGCAACTTCTCTAGTTTTTCAATATACCTTAAAGAATGGCTTCATCAAACTAAAAATATTGACCATCTTTTTCAACTATTGGTTTAAAATATTGTTGTTTTTGTTTTTATTGGTTTTAAAATTATATATGTTAAAATTAAATGGTGTAGTTTAAGAGGTTTTAATATATTCATGTGTAGTAATTAAGATGTAGTTATAATTTTATTATATAATTTTTGTTTCTCTCAATTTTAACTGTAAAATAATTTGACTTTAAATTGATTTTAATTTTGTAAATAGAATTCAAATATTTTTTTGTGGCTTAGAATCAGGGGACCAGTCACGTGATCTATTTGATCCAATGGTTCTCTTATCTTACCTTCTTAATCTTGTTAGTTTTAATAATGTTTTACACACAATGTATTTTATTTATAATGATTAAGCTGGTAATGAAATAAAAAAAAAAAAAAAAAAAAAAAAAAAATTTGTATTAAGACCTATTTTATGTCCCTCCTTCTTTTATTTATATTTTACTTTTTTCTACTATATGAAACAAAAAATTTTACTTTTACAAATCTGTAGATAATCCTTGTTAGGCCATCAAAAGTCGAAATCGATCGAGTGACTTTTTAAACATTTTGAACAAATTTTTTAACTAAAATATTCAAAAATAATTTTTGTACTAAATAGAAAAACTAGTGTTAAGTGAAATGTGTTGAACTGCAAATTTAATTCAATAATCACCGACCAAATCGCACAGTGGTTAAAGCTTTGGCGTTTAGATCGGGAGGTACGGGGTTTGAGTTCCGATAGTTCTGAAATTTCATCCATAGATTACAATCTGTGGGGAAATGTATCACATCTATGACCACCTGTCGGTGTGCAAAATCTAGATGATTCTAAAATCGGCCCTATAGCCGTACGTCCTCTAGTTGGCCGGGAGGCGTAAAGTAAGGAAGTAAAAAGCATAACAGCAGAAGAGCAGGGTGAGCCTTGAGCACCAAAACAGATCGCATAGTTAACAATAAAAAATAAAAAAAAATTCAAAAATCATCTGGCCGAAAAAGGATGGGAGATGTGGTGTAGTTAGTGTCCAGGTGAAAAATTGATAAGAGTCCAGGAGCTGAGAAAACAGGAAATGAAAATTTAGAGTTCAAATTATTTTCAAAAATAATATAATGCGAGTTTAATAATTTCTGGTGCTCGATGGCGAAAATTTAAACTTTAATTTTTTCAGCTCCTGGATCTTCACCTATTTGTTCCAGTAAATACTAGATATCACAAATTGGATACCAAAAATTTCCGTGCAGTTGGTAAAGGTAGATCCTTACCGACCCAATTACAGAGAATAAACTATACTATCCAAAGAAGAGTTTGGCGGTTCGAATAATCCGAAATTAGATATCCGCTGATAATTGACTAGAAACCCGCTTCTAGTCCATTTCAACTTATGCATAGCAAGGCGCCTCTTCATGACAACAATAAGAGCCTTCTCTTAAGCCACACATTGTTTTGCCCAAGAAACATTTTGTTTCATTTTAACTGTAAGAAGTAATTCTTAACAATATTATCTAATTTTGTAGAGCAAGTCCGGCCAAATTAGATAATACTGTTAAGAATGACTTCTTACAGTTAAAATGAAGCAAAATGTTTCTTTTCATTTTGAAATTTTCTATTTTCGTAAAAGCTTAAGGTGAGTCAGAGAGGCTATTTGTTATATTTTATTTGGCTAGGTTGGCACACAATTTAACCTATGTTAATCCAATTTGTCGTAACTAATACAATTTGATAAACCGAGTCCAAATTTACGTTCTGCGTTTCTTCACTCACTTTAGTGGTAGACTTCAAACTTACTTGTCTGAAAATAAATTTTTTAGTTTTCCATTATTTTATCGTTCATTAAAAAAGTTCGTGCCAAAAGCCAATCCTGGAAATTGTCCTTAAGAAACTCTTTATTATTAGTGGTTAACTCAGTGACACGTTCGTCGATGAATCTTACAAACTTAAGCGTTTAGTAAAGTTAGATAACGGTATAATATTTATTCCTCTCGAGGCAATTGATTTTATATTTTCGCATAACAATTGTGTTTTTCCTTGGTCTCAATCCTTGATCCCAAACTCGATGAGGATCTGGTGTACAAGTTTTCTGAAATGTATGAATGACTTCTTACAAGAGGTTAGCACTTCAACAAAGTACTGTTAAGATTTCATTCTTATTTAACTAATTAATACCATGGCACACAAAAACTCAGTATAGTAATACAACAGCTGCCCTCCTAAAAAGGCCATTAAATTACATTACATCATCTGTATACAAAATGTCTTCAAGTCATAATTCTCTACAATAAACTGAAAATCACAATTTAATAATACTATAGACAGCTTCTTCTCTCAAATATTTTAAACTACAAGAATTCTGGAAAAATGTTTCACAATACATTTGAAAATGGTTATAAAACCCTGCTATAAAGAACGATATCGACCATCCATTGAAAAAAAACCAATTTACTTGCCTTTCTTCTACGATTAAAAAGAAATACCAAGAACATTTTATATAGATGTTTGTTTAAACTTTCAAAGCCAAATCCAACCACACATTTATTATACATGTACATTCATATATCAAGGATAAGTCTGCTTTTGATCTTATACGTAACAATACATAAAACTTTTAGAAGTATTTACTATCATAATTAAATTTTTTATTATAAGCTTTTTCTTCTACTTCACTAGAATGGAGTGAGGATACAGCGGGCACAAAATACAAAAATATGATATCGGAATTTAAAAAATTCACTTTAAATAGCACAACTGTTCCACATAAATTTTAATTATACGCGATAATTAAATTATTTGTATTATCTGTTTGGTTGGTGACTCCACCACACGCACTAAGATAGGTGTTTTCAAAACAAACTGAAAATTTCCGCGTCTAGTACTTTTGTAGCAATGACAAACATACATATAAACATAATCAAAATGCCAAATGTACGAGCGAAAAGTTTTATTACTTTTCAGATATCCATTAGGTTTTCTTTGTAATTTTTTTTTTTTTTTGTTTATGATGTCCAATATTTTTGCAAAAAGTTTTCACGTGATATATGCTACACCATATGTTCGTAGTATAAGATACACATGGTCTACTGATAGTTATTTATTGTAGCCAGGAGTATGATGTAAGGTGTAGTAATAAAGTTCAAGTTATTTATAGAATACTCATAAACATTTATTTCTTTTTATTTCAGGTAAGTTGTTTAACTTAGTTGACTGAAGTCAGTAGCAGTAAGTATATAAGAACTTTAGTTTTTGATCGAATTAAATTCGAATTTATTTGTGAAATAATTGTTTGAACTATAAAAGGACAACAAATTAAACTTGTAATTGATACACGAAGTTTACATTTTTCTTAACAGGAAAGTAATAAATGGGAAAAATTCGAAACCGCCACGGACGTAGGTCGTGCTTATGTGCTTTCCCAAATTAATTAAATTTTTTGGACAATTGGTAAATATTTGTAATACTGAAGTTAGCCTAAAGTAGTTCTCTTGAGCCGGTTTCGGTAAAGAAGACTAGTTTAAGTAGTCGGCCAAAAAATGTCGAAACGAGGATTTGATTGTAAGAAATTATCAACATCCAAATTTACCCGCTGAAATATCGAGTCAAAAGTAGAGCTTAACTAATAAAAAAGTTTGCATATCAAAATATTGCCCGATTGACACCGCAATCTCACTGTAGTAATTCGATGGCGTACCCTAAATATATGTTTAGGATACGTTTGATGTGAAGTTAGGGGAGTGAAATTTTGATTTTCTGATGGTTCGTCGGTAAAAGCATCACTCTAAATTTTGCCAGATAAACACCGATCAGGTTATGCCAACTCGACCACCCTTAGGCTCGTTAAACTCATCCTACATTTAAGAATAAGCTCAACCTAGAACCATCACATTGACAATGTCACATCAATGTATATCTGTCAAAGTCTCGAATAGCTAACGATTTTATCGACGAAAGAGCAGAAAATCAAAATTTCACCACATAACCTCAACAAACGTACCACATACCTCTACATAGGTTTATAGGTTATCAAATAGGCATAGTCAGATCGGTCTCTATCTGGCAAAATCTCGAACGATAATAGATTTTATGGACGAGACTTTCGGCTGGAAACTTTCGACATCCTTTAATAGGGAACTATTTGTTATGAACCGACTATAGTTACTTAACGTAAATAAACCACCAATAAACTTTAAAATGGTTTGGTGTTTGGCAATTGATCATACGATTTCGAAATGTCCAAAGTTGTTTGAGCAGTCACCTCTGGAATGCTATGAGGAGATGAAACGCCTGCATATCTGCGTGTTGTGTATGGAAGCAGCACATTCAGCATGGTTCTGCAAAGCAAAGAAATGCAGTAAATGCCACAAGAAGCACCATGTTATGATGCACTTTGAGTCACCGGTGTCCTAATAAATACGCCATCTTCTACTGCTAAACCTTTGCATGTTGGTATGGTTGCTGAGGGAGTTAGCGATAAGCCAGCAGTATTGGCCACGGCAATAGTAAATGTTACAGATTTAAATGGACCGCTTGTTCCATGTCGGGCTGTTTTAGACATTGGAACCACAGCCAATTTTGTGACGGAGCGGTTTGTTCAAACATTAAATCTTCCTAAGCGAAAGAGAAACATGAATGTTAGTGGAATCGGCGTCACTTCAACAACTTCAAAAGCAACATGTTCTATTACAATATCGTCTCGTCTCGACAAATTTAAGTACTTCGAAATTTATGCAGCTGTCTGACCAAAAATCTCTGAAACACATCCAGCGATCCCAATCTCAACAAAGGACTTGGAGATTCCAAGTAATATGCAACTGGCGGATCAATGTTTTTTTAGACCTCAGAAAATCGATTTGCTGTTCGTAGCTGGACTCTTCTGGCACCTAATTCTCCCCGGCCAAACTAAGCTCAGCGAAAATTTGCCAATATTACAGGAGACCAGCCTAGGATGGATTATTGGTGGTCCATTAAGTACAAAAAATGAACAAACATCAACATCATTATTTTGTGATCGAAATTATCATAAATTGAGTAACCCAAACCATCATTGAACGAGAATTGCTAAAGTCGATCAAGAGTGTGATCACCATTATGCACTACACACTCACCGCAATGCAAATGGAACGTACGTAGTTCGTTTACCATTCTTGAAAGACCCTTCGGTTCTAGGGGAATCGATGGGAATCGCTATGAAACGTTTTCTAAGTTTGGAGAAAAGATTAGAGAAACAGCCTGAAGCGAAGGAAATGTATACCGCTTTTATCAGAGAGTACGAACAGTTGCGACACTTAGAAACTGTTCATGATTTTGATTCGATGGTCCCACATTGTTTTCTACCACCATTGTGATGAAATTATCTAGCTCCAGTACGAAGTTACGTGTGATTTTTGACGGGTCATGGAAGACCTCCTCGGGCATTTCCCTCAATAATAAATATTTTGCACACAGGCCCTAAAATTCAAGATGACTTATTCATCATTTTGTTGTGGTTCAGGCTGTACCATAGTACGTTTTAACAGCCGACATTCAGAAAATGTAACGCCAAGTTCGACTAGGATCTCCTGACAATAAATTTCAGATGTTTTTGTGGCGTGAGAAGAAAACCGATCCGATAAAAATACTCCGACTCTGCACAGTGACTTATGGGACAGCAACCGGCTCCTACCTTGCAATTAAGATATTACACCGTCTAGCAGATGACGAGCAAGCAGCATTTCTCATCGGTCCTTTTTTATTGAAGAATATAGTCTTCTAAAAGGAAATCGAGCAGTATCAAGCAATAGTCTCTTGAGGTCATTGGTGCCGTTTTTGGATGAAATTGGAATCATTAGAGTTGGCGGACAATTCCAAGCACAAAATCCTTATCTTCAAGGATCATGAATTTACGAAGTCTCTAATTCACTATTTTCATTATTTTAGGACATTTCACGCGGGACCACATATTGTTCTCACGGCAGTTCACGCAAAGTATTGGCCAATCAATGGACTAGTCCAGACTCGTAGTATCATTCGGCAGTGCATAAGATGTTTTCTACCACACGCCCGACTCAACTACAAATATATTAGGCGATTTCAAGTGAGCGGTGTTGATTTCGCTGGACCTCGTAGAGTACGTCATCACATTCGATGCGAAGTGCCGAAAAAGGTTTATGTGACGCTATTCATTTGTTTTGCCACGAAGGCAGTTCATTTAGAGCTCGTGGTCGATCTATCAACCGAGGCATTTATTCGCTGTTTGAAGTGGTTTATCGCCGATCGGGGAATGGTGAGAAAAATTTATTCAGATAATGCAACGAATTTTAAAGGGACGGCTAATCAACTGCTCAAAGTAAAAAGAATATTGGAAAACGATAAGGATGTTATCTGGCCAAGCTTGCTCAGTCGTCGGTGGAATGGTGGTTTATACCACCCAGATCGCCAAACTCCGAGGGTTTATGGGAGGCATCCATCAAGATCGTCAAACGACTTATAAAAAATGTCATCGGATGTGAAGAAGTGACAGTAAACGAGCTTCACACGGTATTAAGACAGATAGCAGCGATCATAAACGCTCGTCCTATTACTCCAATCTCATCGAACCCAAACGACCTCGAGCCATTGACTCCCGGTCATTTTTTGTATGGTGGGCCTCTTTCGGCCTTACCCGAGTTACCCGTGGTGAAGAGCATTATCCGTGTCAAAATGTATCAGAACATTTGTTGGATGGTCCAATAATTTTGAAGACAATTCGCAAGTGAATATTTAGCCACTTTACAGCAACAAACAAAATGGCTAACCAGGCATGCTAATATTGCTATCGGTACTCTAGTGATGGTTAGGGATGACGCATTACCAACGTTGAAATGGTCCCTGGGTAGAGTTATTGAATGTAAACCCGATCAGGATGGAAATGTTTGAGTGTTGGTAATTCGGTGTTTCGACAAAAATCTTGAACGATCAATCTCTGGAGTAGCGGTCTTGCCAGTGAAGCAGGACGAGCAAAGTAATAATTGATCTGCCACAGACAGCTCAAGGTGGGGATACTGTTAAGAATTGGGCTCATCTCTCCATTTAAATGCAATATATGCGATAATTATGCCTGCTCGTATAGGCAAAAATATAATTACCACTCTGTGAATAAATTCTCGTACTCAGGGCCGACATGTTGTAACTATCACTATTTTCGCTTCGACGAAAAAACCGAGCTACTATGATGAAAATTTAAAAGTTTACATGAAAGAAAAAAAAATGTTTAATTTCAAAATACCGTTATTCTATCGAAAATGCATCAAAGCGAAAATAGTGATAGTTACAACATGTCGACCCAGGTTTTTTTTCGGTCAATAATAATTTCTATATGCAAGTTAGTGAATAAATCCAAGTGTGTATTTTTTGTTTTGATAATTCAACACGGCGGTTTTAAGGTTTTTTACGTGAATCAAAACAAATTTCGTAACGTTGTTCAAGCGTGAGTCTATTCCTGATGATTTTCCAGAGTATATTTTTCATAAAAATTTAATTTTTTTGTTTTACTTTTTACAATTTCAAGTTCTATCAGGCTTAAAAAGAACACCCATTACATCGCTGTAGGCAACAGTAATACAAAATAGTCCCTATATAACCCTACATATATGGGAAATATTGGTTTATTTCTCACATTTTTTTAGGTCAAAAGGTGATTAAGAAGTCAAAAGCAATGATGAGAGGTGTGCTTCGGAGTATTTTAAATTTACCTTTATAAATGCTGGTGGCTTGCCCATTTAACAATTCTAACGTTACATGATTTTGCGAACATAACATGATTTTGTATACCTCGAATCTCTTAAATGTCGTTGATTCTCAAGAAGTGTGCTTGTCAATTAGATTCAAAAGTTATGAAAGATGTCCTTCAGTGAGATCACAGCTTCTCTGACTAAGATTTGAGCTCCAATGGTGATATTTAAAGCGCAATAAATAATAACGGAACATACGCCACTGTAAAGACAAATGGATATGGATCCATGTTGCCCATTAACAAAGCTGAAGCTTCTACAACTGTCTCGAAACGAGTGTATGGCCAGCCATAGGGCCTCGTGCCTCTTCTAAACAAGTCGAGCAACAAAAAAATCAGATTTATTGGAATCAACGTTATTGGACCTGATTCTGATTGTTGCATAATTTAGCTAAGAAATGGGAATACGTCAGAAGTCCCAAAATTTTAGAAATCGACAGAATTAAATATATTTTATTAACACTATTTAAAAAATATTTTATTTTAACATAAAACGTGAAAAAACTTTATTTTTTCACAACAATTTAAAATAAATTATGATTTAGTTAAGAGCTATATAGTAAAAAGTTTATTTTTTATTTTTTTTTTTTTTTTGTGACAATAATTGTTATTTTGTTTTTTTGAGACCGGTTTCGGAGTTCCTCCTTCTTCAGTCAACGTTTTTACTATTAATCAATAAAGAATTCATTTGAAGAATCATTTAAAGAATTAAATAATTTTGGATCTATCCGCCAGTATCATCTGCAACGTTATAAGAAACCATGACCATAACAGAATTACAAAAATAATTTCAATAAATTTTCAGTGACTCACCTAGCTTATGAAAGACAGATTCACATTCGATCTATCATTCAAAACGACAAAGCTTGAAGCTCGTTCAATTCTCATATTTGTAGCAATGCTAGAAAGTGTGCATTATGCCCTTTAATTCCCCTTTGATTCAAGATGGAGTTATCTGATTGGGAGGGAGAATTATTTATTCTTATAACAATTATAATGCCAAACATCCTGTTTTCTCCATGTAATCATATAATGAGCCAATTTTCAAATATCTAGTGGATAAGTATAATGGATAGATGTCTAGTATGCCAAAAAGATTTTGCAGACATTTTTAGGCTAAGACTGGAGGAACAGCTGTTGAAAAGCTACCACAATTCGAATGACATACATACATCTATTTGCCAGCTCTGTAGAGTTGAATAATGTGGACCAGGGTTCAACAAGCAAGAACTTCTAATATCGAGTTGCTATTCTGTTGTTTGCTTTTCTGTTTTTAAGATTTATTAAAAATTTTTTGTATCTTATCTTTATTAGAAATGCGGCCATTTCTAAACCGATCATAGTCAAATTTGGATTAAGGCATGTGATTTTGTTTCTAACATTAACTTTGTATGAAATTTTGAATTTTAGCTATGCCACATGGAACATAACCTATTCTTAACAAATTATGGTTATATTTGGCTTTAAGGTCTGACTTGGGATTCTAACATGAACAATTCGGTAATTTGTTCCGTACATCGTTACCGAATGCCAAAACTTTATCCAAACTAATCAACAGGGGTTACCGAATATTCCGAATCAAAAATTATTTTATTTTCGAATTTCATACTACCAAATACATATTTTATTTTTGAACGAAATTTTTGGATTCAAGTATACTAACTTCCGATTCTGAGGCCACAGTAATCCTCCAGCTCTACTGGAAATTTTCGGTTAACGATTATCCTAGTCCCATTCTCTATAGCCGAATACTGCTCAAGCTTTTGTAAAAATTTGGTAAAACGATTCATGTCCATCAATATACTATACGTGCTGTTTTGACTATGACAACACAATTAACCATCAGCACCACGATTTTTCATTTCTATATAAATAAATAAATAAATCCTGCTACTAATGGTAAAATTTGTGTTGTCACACTCAAAGCAGCACGTGTAATACATTGGAGGAAATACACCTCGTTCCAAAACTCCCTTATTATATGACTAAAAATATTGCATATTTACAGTGGGGAACATTCTATAGTTCCGCCTAAATTTATATAGTTGAAAACGCTCAATTTGCCTAGAATTTAGTTTCAATGCTTTCGAGTACATATATCAGTATTTTAATTTAAATTTGATTGACTATAAGGATCCCCCAAAAATACGATGTCATATATTCGCAATATTGTTGCGTAACCTCAAAATTATAAGAAAATAGTTGTGGCAACAGAAAATATAAAATGTATAAAATTATAAACGTAGCGGCAAGTGCCAGTAAACAAATAATACCACAATCGTAAATTAAATTTAAATTTAAGCGATTTAGTGACATCAGATAACATGGTCGTCAAAATTGAATAAATAAATAAATTTGCAAGAAAACTCGTGGCGATGACTAAAGTCTTAATACTCAGTTGCTGTTTATATATAGACAATATACAATTAAAGAAAATGTGAAGATTTTATTAAGACAAATAAATATTCTAAATCGATTTTATCATTAAGAATAATTTAAATCTCATAAACACACGCACGCTAATAAATTTGAAAATGCAAATTAGGAATATTTTTATGATAAAAAATTAACGATTTATCGCTATACTCGGGTTGGTCAACACACAATTAAAAATTCAAAATAAAGATTCATAATTTTGTATTTATTTATAAACATTTTATTCAACCCGGAAAATTATTCCATTTTCATTTTTTGTTTAAAACTGAAAAAAAATGTATTTGTTTATATTTAGCGAAGCTATTTTTAGACCTTTGTTATTATAAAAATAATAATTGACGTATTATTTATTGTATTTATGGATTTAATTATAAATTTTCACGTCGTTGCTAATATACAACATCAAAATAAGGTTAATAGACTTTATGTCCAAAATTATTGGAAATAATTTTCACCCACAACACATCTAACGACTTTTATTACATATATATCGGAAGGCCATTACAACAACAAAGATGTGCGGCAAATCATTTTTCTAATAGAAAAGTTCAACAAACTAAGTGATGTCGGTATTTTTATTATATTTTCAAATATAAAAGAAATATTTCAGATTGGTGTAAAATTGGCATGTGAAGTTTATGGATTTTCCGGCATGTCTGAATATAAAGTAAATTTTTGTAAATCAATTTTATTCTTTATAATACATAACTATATATCATGTAACTATCTACTACTTTTATTGACATGTTAACCAAAGTTGTGAACTTATAAATTGATTAAATATCGCGTTGCACAATCAAGAGGCCAAATACTAGAACCTAAGCAAGCTAGTTAGCCCAAAACTTAAATTCTTTACTTCCCACAAAATGAAAAAAAAATCATCAGGCAACACTAATCAATTACATTAGACGCGATACAGGTACTTGCCACATTAAAAGTATAAATTTGTCGGATTAAGGCTATGTAATTTTGAGATCGTGACACTTGCTACGTGAAATTTTGCTTAATTGGGCTCTGGGCCAGATATATCCAAACAAATCATATTTGAACATAAAAACATTTAAATTTGGCACGTCAAATGTATAAACTTGTTGATTGATATTTTCTAACTTTTGTAAAAGAAATGCAGGAGGATCACGAACCCAAAACCACATATATCGGGCTTAATCCAACAAATTTATACTTTCGACGTGCCAAATTTAAATGTAATTTATATTCGTAGTTGTATGGATATACAATTTCGAGAAGTTGCCGCACGGAACGATTTTTTTCTAACTTTTCTAAAACAGAGGCAGGAGTGTCACGATCTCAAAATTACATAGCCTTAATCCGACAAATTTATACTTCCGACGTGCTAAGTACCTGTATCGTGTCTAATGTAATTTTAGTTCGTTCGAATTCATTTTTTAATGTATTTAAATATAGTCGCTTGAATCTCGTGCCACAGACGATGCACGACCACTTGATGTATACCAACCGGTTTCGTTGAATTTTTAACTGCAAAACTGACATATTTCCGGAAAAAATTTATCTGGAAAAAAATTATCTGGACAGAATCGCATGAATCTCGCTTCTAAGGCAATTCACATTCAGGATTCGTTGAAGTTTTGACTACAAAATTAAGAACGGTCCAGCAAAATTATAATTAAAATGAAATTAGATACAATTTTTCTGAAAGTTTGTAGTTAAAACTTCAACGAGTCGAGTTTTCAATTTGAGTATCGATTTCCCAGAAAACCGGGTTATTTTAAGAAATTTTGACTACTCAATTACCCTGTTATTATGATCGAGTACTCGAGCAACGTCAATTTTCAGTTATTTTCATTTTCAATTTTCGTGATGGTGAAACATGAATTAAATATTAATGTTGAAAGCCATCACAACCACGCCATGCATTTGGCCGTGCTTAAAGTTATATATAAAAATTCAAGTAAGGAATAAAAAATGCTTTACAAAGAGAGGGATGATGATTTTGTTAGTTTCAGCGATGGAGATGAGGTCGATGATGACGGAAACTCATGTTGTGAAATCACCTACCAGAGGACAAAGGACTATTTTTCAAACAATCGTTCAAGTCCTTATGTTCTCGTTTATTTCTCTTACAAGCTCGAGACTAACTCGAAGTGGAATAGAACTGTACGCCCACCCTATGATGAATTACAAATCACTCCAATCCATCACTAAAAGGTTCATGATGGTATAAGAACTGAACATGGATGGAACAACTGTACCAGTCACTACTAAGAATCCTTCCCACTTCCATGGCATGTAAACTTGTAGTTTCTGTGGCCGTGGCCGATACTGCCACTCCAACCCTTTTCCTGCACGAATACACAATTGTGTATGTAAATTTGAATTAAACAAAATGAAAAAAAAATCTTCTTGCAATAGAGTCAAGTATTTTGAAAACTTTACCTGTGAGGCGAGATGCAAAGGACTATATGTAGATAATTCCAGAAAAAAAAAAATCTGAAAATCTCTTAGTTTGTAGCCAATATTTTAACTTCGGGTTGAATGTTATAAACGCCATGACGACAGGGTTCCATGACACTATCGCCCTCACGATAAGAAAGAGACGACATGATATATAATGGTAGGACAGGCAGACACTTTTTCGCTTTTTTTATTTTGTAATCGAGTACGAACTTCATTTTGTGTTTTGATGTTTTTTTTTATGAATTTTTCATTATTTTTGTTTATAAAAAACTCCAAAACTACAAAACGCCAAACTACAAAAGTCTAAATCTTCGATTTTTCAACAATAGATGAAATAAAATTGTTCTGTAATTTTTTTCTTCAACAATGCACCCATAAAATAATACTGCAGAAAAAATACCGAACGAAAATAACGAAACGAACACAACGAACTACAACAATGAATCCGCCTGCAGAATTTAGATCGTTTTTGAGACTATCAAGCATTTAAGGACAACTTAAAAATACACTGAACTCATGGCAGGGGATCATGACACTGTTTAGTGTGACATTTTTTCGAGCTGGGATAATAAACTCTCGCGATAGTGATAGTTCAGTGTTGCCATCTCGTTTTTAAGACAGTGAGCTTTTTATGGTTATGAACTAACAGATTCTAAATTAATTTTTCAACAAGTTTTCCATACGGAAATGACGTTTTTGTCAAAAAATGTTTTTCAGTAAAACCTTGGTCCCTGTACTCCATATGGATCAATCAGGATGAAACTTCATACCTAGGCTTCATAAATTTTGGAATCCCAATGATTTTTGACCAAGACAGGCCGTCCGGAAGAGGCAGCTTCCATAGGAGCTTTTACTTTTTACAAATAATTTGAAAAGTAAAATTTTTTATCATTTACAAGAAAAATGGTTATAAACTGAAAGATTTTAAATTAATTTTGCAACAATACCATTCTGGAACAGTTTTCCAAAAGCCGCTTACGCTTGTTACGATTTATTACGATTTTTGAAATATACCGTTTTTCAACAAACATTCGGCCCTTGTACTGATGGACTGATTGAAAAGAATGAAACTTCATACCTAAGGTTTTTCCACAAATTGAGAGATCCCAGTAAATTTTGGCCGAGATTGATCCACCGCATCATTAGGAGATTTTTCGTTTTTGGCCAGTATTTTGAAAAGAATGTTATTTACGAGAAAAATGGCTATAAGCTACACGTTCTAAATTAATTTGGCAACAAGTTTCCCAAAATTTAAGGGGAAATAACGCTTTTGTCAAAAAACTTTTTTCAGGAAAAAAAAATTGGTCCTTGTACCCCATACGGATTGATTAATTGGGATGAAACTTCATACTTAAACATTCTTCATAAATTTTGGAATCCCAGTGATTTTTATCCGAAATAGGGCCACCGGAAGTGGCGGCTTCCATAGGAGCTTTAACTTTTTTTCAAATATTTTGAAAAGTGTATCATTTACAAGAAAAATGGTTATGAACTGAAAGATTCTAAATTAATTTTGCAACAATACCGTTCTGGATCAGATTTCAAAAATTTAAGCGCAAGTGACGATTTTTGAAAAAAACCGATTTTCAACAAAAAATTTTGCCCTTGTACGGCCCTGATGGATTGATTGAACGGAATGAAACGTTAGGTACGAGGTTTTTCCACAAATTGAAAGATCTTAGTGAATTTTGGCCGAGATTGATCCACCGGAAGTGACAGCTTCCATAGAAGCCTTTTTCTTTTTCTCCCGGAAGTAACCGCCTCATTAGGAGCTTTTTCGTTATTGGCCTGAATTTTGAGAAGTATGTTATTTACGAGAAAAAAAAGACACAAAACTCCGAAAGAAACGTTATTTCCCCTTGAATTTTAGGAAACTTGTTGACAAATAGAATCTGATTTGTCAACAAATTTCCTAAAATTTAAGCGGAAATAACGTTTTTGGTTAAAAAAACGAGTTTTCAGTAAAAAAAAATCGTCCCTGTACAGCCCATAAAGGTTGGTTAATCGGGATGAAACTTCATACTTAAGCTTTTTACATAAATTAACGGATCACAGTGAGTTTTATCCAATATAGTTTGACCAGAAGTGCCAGCTTCCATAGGAGCTTTCACTTTTTTTGCAAATATTTTGAAAAGTGTATCATTTACAAAAAAACTGAATATGAACTGATAGATTCTAAATTAATTTTGCAACTATACAATTCTGAATCAGTTTTCAAAAATTTGAGCGGAAATCACAATCTTTGGAATAAGCCGTTTTTTAACAAATACGGCCCTTGTACGGCTCAGATGAACTAATTGATCGTAATACCTAAGCTTTTCTGACAAATTGAGAGGTCAGTGAATTTAGGCCGAGATTGGCCTAGATTGGACTGAAAGTGACAGCTTGCATAGAAGCTTTTTGGTTTTTCCACCGGAAGTGACTGCTTCATTAGGAGATTTTTAGTTTTTGGCCGGTATTTTAAAAAGTATGTTATTTACGAGAAAAGTAGTTATAAGCTAACAGATTCTAAATTAATTTGTCAAAAACGTTCCCAAAATTCAAGCGGAAATTACGTTTTTTGTCAAAAAGCTGTTTTCTATTCAGTAAAAAATTCATCCCTGTACACCCCTTAATGGTTGGTTAATCGGGATGACACTTCATACTTAAGTTTTTAACATAAATTTAAGGATCCTAGTGGCAGCTTCGATGTGAGCTTTTACTTTTTTTCAAAAATTTTGGTAAAATTATGTAGCATTTATGAAAAAACGATTAAAAAAGGATTGTAAATTAAATTTCAAGCAAATTAGTTCAGATCATATTTTAAATTTCAAAAATCAGCATCTCTATAAACCAGGCGGATTAACTATTCGAAATAAAACTTCATACTAAATTTTTTTCCATAAATTGGGATATTCATTCGAAATGTGGTGGACATCTGTGTACTAAAAATGGCATCTTTGGTCGGTTTTTGCAATGAACATTAAATTTTCGACAATTTAAGCAGAAATAATGAGTTTAGATTACATAAGAAAAGTTTTATCATAAATCCAGTAGGTTCAATTTTTCGGTTTAGAAATTAAGTGTGGTGTATTCAAGATCTCTCGAGTAACCGAACAATTTTTTAATAACCAGCTCCAAGCAATAAAGAAAGTTGTGGACAATAACATCTTTGCCATTAAGACAAATTAAACCTATGAGCCAGTTTATGACTGTTTTCTTTACGCTCTGTGAAAATTTAATTATGAAGAAAATTTAGATTAACAGTGAAGTGCGGCCTTTATTGGGTTTATTGATGTAATTTAAATACTCTGCGACAATTTTATAGAACATTTTGATGAGACTTTCTGTTAGCATCATGATAAGTGAAATCACCACCAATTTGATTTAAAAATTTCATAGAATTCTAAATATTCATAACGTTGGATTTTACTCAAACATGTTGTAAACTTTTGGCTGGACAGAAAGCGCCCAATGTTTCTTTGAAATCATTTAAAATCTATTTGTCATTATACATAGGACGCCAAAGTTCTCATTCCATTCAATTCATGTCTAGAACTACCTAGAAGTAAAACTTGAAAGGATGGCTCATCACAATAAGCCCACATACTATATCCTTCGATGAAATGTTTTCTCCTCCTAGATTAGCGGTAACATGCACATGATTGGGCCTAATAAAGTTTAAGCCCAAGTTCAGTGAAGACGTATTATTCTTATTACATATAGTATATATTATTGCGATTCAAATAAAATGTGACAAGCATCTGTAAGGTGAATAAATAAATATTTAATTTTAAAAGCAATAACATAATAAATGTTTTTGTAGGAGTGATACAAAATAGTCAAGCAAATCGTAATGTTGCGAGGGATGTGCGAATCACGAAACGATATAATTTTGTAAACACTAAACACTATAATCTAATATATGTTTCTCTTGATTTCAGGTAAGTTCGAGATCTTTGCAAATGAGTAAGTTTTATTAGACACGTGCCATTTCGTCACATATTGCATGATAAATGACCACAAAATCAAATTTTAATGAGTCAGATTTTATAACGTCGTTGACAGTTGAATGCTATGTGTGCGACCAACATTTCGCATTTTTAACATAATCTCATGATCATTACACATACGCACACACACACACACACACACACAGACACATAACATAATACTAATAATTCATGTTGTGATGTTTTCTAATGATAAATTAAATGTTAATTTGAATTGTTTTTAGCAAAAAACCCATCACATCAAAAAGTCAAATAAATAAATTTTGGTATTACTCCAAATTTTACGACACTCACGACAAAAATTTTAAAAATTAATTTATTAGTGCAAAATAATTATTATTTCGCGTTTATTTGGAAATGTAACCAAAATTAGAAAATACGATGTACTCGTATGTAAATATGTCCTGTCATGCGGTTTGTAATTAATTATTGTAAAATGTTTGTTACATGAAAATAAATTAAATTAAAATTAATTATTATTTTTTACAGTTGAATAAATTTGTTTTTTTTTTTTTGCAAACTGATTTATTTAAATTCGCAGCTGAGTGGAGCGTCGACACTCAGTAGTCGTACTAGTCTGACCGCACTACATTTTTCTATAGCGTATACTAAACACCAACTGTTTTCGATAATTTAAAGATGGTAATTTAATTTCAGAAATAATAGTGCAATTAATCACTAGTTTATTAGGAGAGATTTTTTTTTATTGAATGAAAACTAAATACAAATACTTTGGTACATACAAAAGACATGAATGTAAAATGAACGAATGTTGCTGCCAGACACGATGTGAGATTTAAATTTATTGCATGCAGTTGCTGTTCAGGAAAAGTAGAAAAATCACTATGCATTTAAAATGTACAGTAAATAAAATTAACATGATACCTACTTCTAAGACGTTTATCTATATACACAAGTAGGATTTGTACGTATGTAGTACACGCCGAAAGTTAATTATAACATCGACTGCATAAAGAATCTCACGTGAAATGCCACACCTGACTTAAATCTCTCACAAATTTTCTTTTTTTTTTTTACTCGTACACAACATACATACAAGACCCATACAGACGCATCTAGAAAAGCCGAATGAATTTGAAAAAGTATAATTAATTGTTTCAAATGTTCATCTCCTAGTTGCCGTCGAATGTTATAAAATTATATTTTTTTATTTTTTGAATTTTTTTTTTCTTGCTTTTCAAATAAAACATTTTCGTGAAAATTTTTTTGTAAGATTATCTGAAAATCAAAATAAATATATTTTTTGTTTTTCATTTTTTTCGATTTGATGAATATTTCATGCGGGCACATTATTAGGCAGTCAGGTATAAAAATGAATGTCGGAAATGGGATGGGGATAGGCCCCAAATTAACGTAGGTACCCGTTAAAATTTAATGGCCAGCCCTAGCAATAAGATTAAAATATCAAAAACGTTTGAATCTTGAAATAATTTTCTTCAGGGGGCTTTTATATCTGAAAAACAAATTGGGTGCACAAAATACTAGAAACATATTACTAGCTTTGTAACCATAATTCAGAGAACTCAAATGAGAACTCAAGACACAGTGCAATTTATTTTGTCTTCAACTTTGGTTTTGGTAAAATGTTAGCATTGTTAATAATATAGACTAGAGAGACTATAGTTGAATTACCCCGGTGTTGCACGGGATCAAATAGAACTATTTTAAACTTCGGGTATTTTGCACGAAATCTCCGCGCCTCTATAATTCAATATGACAGAAATTTATCAGACGCTAAATTCAGTAACGGAAGCTTCACCTTCATAGATGACCACATCTTGATATTTAATCTATGAAATAGCAAAAGGCCTATATTCTGGAAATGGTTCACCCTTCACCCCACGGAGTATTTTTTATGGTATTAGTGAAAAGTAATTTGAAATAGCAGAGACGAACGGCTTTACTATAACTCTCACGGGCTCTCTAGAGCTAATTGTGTTCCTCATGACGCTTAGACCTCTGATGACATTTACCAAATGGTTGAAATTTGAAAAGCATGAATTTTCCAAATTCACACCAGAAATTTTCGGTAATCGGCCCTTGGCCTTTATTGACTGTCATTGCGAAATCAAGGCACAGTGGAAATTGTAGTCGCTTGAATTTGGTAGACAAATCGGTGGGAATCATTGAAGAATTAGCACATTTTCTCCTCTACTTTTACCAGAAATAATCCTTGCTTCAAACGCAGTCCTTGTCAGGCAAATCCGTCTTACAGAAAGACGTAATGCGTCAACATTATGAATATCAAGCAACCGTTACTAAAGTTAGCCCAAAATTGTGTGACCGCATTTTAAAATGAAAATGAAGGACACCTATAGCAATAAGAAACCTCTTTTACCAAAACATATTAACATTGTAACAAAAACGGAATCATAAACTTTTTAAAGTGTTTTTAGCTAAAAACTTATCTAAAATTTGGATAGACGTAGCGGTTGAAGCGGTTCGTTTTGGTTGAAATGTGGTCGTTTTGAAGTGCAGAATTCGAAATGAGTCAATAGGAAAGCTAATGTACCAAACAGTGCAAAATACTATTGTTGAAGTTGATTTTTCAGAATTTCTGAGAATATTCCGCTGCCGTATGCTTTACGAAAATAATTCTTTAAAAAATAATAATCCTATAGAAAATAGTTTTCCCGAAAAATAAGTTCTACTCTGCATTGGTTTTTCTTTAAAAATGATTGCCAAACGATTAAAACAGTTACAAAATATTCAGAAATAAATTAAAATAAATAACAACAATTTTAAAAATCATTAAATAATCAAACATAGAGCTATTGTCTGAATAAAGCCGAGTGAGCTTGTTTTATAACAAAGAATTCTATAAAAAATTTTATTCGAAAATAAACAAAAATCGGCAATGCAGATAGTGTTGGTATTCCAACCGAAAGTTAAAAAATTTTGTCAACGGATTTTATGTACATTTAGATTTAATCTGCAACGATTTACAACAAGTAGATGGTTAGAAATTGAATTTCGTAGACCAAAATTAAATATACACTTGGATCTCGATTTTCCGTGATCCGGGATTATCCGGGATTTTTTAGTCTCTTGGTTAATCTGAATTTCATCTAATTTTAGTTCTAACAAAAATAATTCGATTAACCGGGATTTTTGATTATCCGGGAAGTCCCACTCATCCCAGATAATCGAGGTTCAAGTGTAGTTTTATAAGTACTATAAAAACTTATATGTTTAATAAATTTAAACTGTACGAGTAACTTCCGACAGTTTGTATTTAGTCTGTTGGAAACAGAAAGTGTAAGTTATGGGTGTGCAATTGGATCCATTTGTAAGTTTTAAAAAGTCATTAATTTAATTTGAGAGTAATTGGTGTAATGGAGCCCAATTCGGTGGCCATAGTACGTTCCATGCACAAGTAGATAATTTTGAAGATAAATAACATTTTTTTAAATTTAGTTTGGAAAATTTCGAATGGATCCAATAACATATCCATAAATATCACCTTTAGATTTGTCCAAATTTCAACTGGGCTTGATTAGGTTCTAAGAGATAGCCATCGTAGGATTCATTGGACGCCATTTATTTAGTTTCATATTTCGGAATTTAGTATAGGGAGTAAGTGTTTCCCCTTATACTAATTCACTTACCCAATCTACATCTGACCTTACCTATTATTGGGCTCGTAGTAATATCCAGTAATAGTGGGTAATTATTTTTTTTTAATTTAGTTTCGCAATTTCTAGTTAGCTACACTCCTCTGTCTGCATACGACTTGCCCCAAGCTTCATTACGGACTATCGTGTAATTCTGAGTTACCGAACAATGCGTAGAAAGTTCTTGATATTTTTCGTCTGGGTTTACCTATGGTTTACTCAAATTTCGTCTGGGTTTACCTGGGATTTAGGCCTATCAGATGGCCTTAGTATAGGGTCCGCAAGTGCATCATTCTGAAATGGACAAGTGGGCTACTCAGATAACAATTTCCGAAGGAATATTTTTATTGTTCAAATTTCTCTGAAAGAGTAATACAATAAGGTGGAGTAAACACTCAATATAAATTTCTACAAAACTATTTAATTCTTTTGACTGACAATAGGATACCTTAATACGTAATTCTTCGAACTAATGGATTTTCTACATATATAGTATGTATGTTACGGTTAAAGTGTATAATTGGTTATGATGTATAATTACCAGTCAGTATACATAATTACCAACTGCGTCGGTTAATATGTATAATTTTTTAGAATTATTCACTTTTACCGGTGATTATATATAACTACCAAACTCCTTTGGTAATTATATAATTACCGGTAAAAGTGAATAGTTCTAACTTCGAAAAGTTTAAAACAATAATAATAATATTAATTAATGACGTGATTTTACTTTACGTATACATCGAGAAAATCAGGTAGCGAGTTAAAATTTAGAAATTTTTAAATATAGGATGGTTTATCAAAAATTTTCAATTTTTTTAATTTTCAAAAAAAGGTAAGAGCGCATCTCACTTTTTAGAAAGCACAAGACAAATTTTCCGAGAAAATGTATGAATTTCCTAGATAGTTTTACTTTTCCAAAATTTTTTTTAATAAAAATCATGTTTACTCAATTTTCATCAAACATGAAACTTGCTGGTATTCTATATCCAGGCAACCTTCATGAAATTCCTGACGAGGATCACAATCTTAATACAAATGGAAATTAAGACGAAGAACAAATTGACGATAAATTCGATTTTGAATAAATTAAAATTGAAATTTTGAATTAACAAACTACTTTTTATTTTATTTATTTTTATTAATAATAATTGCTTCGTCAACCTTGCAGACACAGATCAAAGTGTTTTTAGCGCTCTTATCGCTTCTTCTGATAGTGCCACAAATGTTAAAAAAATCAACTTTTGTAAATATGAAAAAAAAAAAAAATTATTGCAATTTTAATTCGTTGTATACCTTAGAGGATGAGGGCCCCAAACCCCCGCTTTTTCAGAATTTATACAATTCTTAAAGTGTCATATTTTAATTATAATTTTAAACTAAGTAAAAAAACTTTCATATTATTCACTTTAACCAAGGGTTTTGGTAATTAATTATATATAATAATCGATTAAAATGAAAAATTAACGGAAAATCGTTGATATTTCACAAATTAACTAAACGCACTGGTAATTATGTATATATAATGACCGATAATTATATATAATCACCGGATACACTTTGACCGTAGCATGTACATAAAATCAAAATTAGAGATATAAATTTTGGTTATGTTTATTTAACCAACGTATTTTTGTATGTTAATTTTAGGGAACGCATTATAGGAATTTTTTGACTCTGAACAATCCTAATATTTTTGGTATTTTGGATTTCTGAAATTTTTCCCGACGAATTTCTAGAATAAATCCTGCTTGTAGAATTAGCCATTTTGGATAAACTTGGCTATTTCTTAACGAATAAAAGAACTGCGGATTGTTTGACAGAGGTTTTAAAATTTTTTTAAAAAACATGGTTCCTTCTTCAATTTAGTTACCTCTTAATAGATTAACCTTTAATTAAATTGATTAAATAGATTATAAAATTTATAGAATAAGACCAATTGAACTGGAAAGAATTAATCCTCATTTTGTTTTGATGAAATTCGCTTTTTGAGATTAAATAGATATTCTAAATAAATTTCAGAGTTGATTTCTTGAATATGATTAAGTCAACTCTCCTATAACGCTGTATTTTTTTTAACGCGATTTCCATATAACGCGCAGTGTAAATTGGAACTGTTCTCCTATTACGCGACGCGATCTCCTTATAACGCGGTTTTGGCAAGGGAATAAAAAAGCGTGAATGACTCAAGAATTATTTAAGGATTGGTGTTATAATTGATTGAAGTGAAAAGCTTTAAGTTTTGTTGATCGTTGATAACGCCAGTAGTCATAGTAAGACGCACCCAAATATGACAATTCTTTATTTTCCTCCTAACTGCACTTCATTAATACAGCCATCGGAACACGGAATCATACGAACTTTCAAAATGCATTACATACGGAAATTTCTTGGTCATTTTCAACAGATTAGAAGATCAAGAAGGTAAAAGTCTTCTTGAACTTTGGAAAGAATTTTGTATTTCAGATTGCACCCGAATTGTGTCATTAGCGTGTACAGAAATTAAACAGTGAACACTTAATGCATGTTTGGAGGCCTTTGTTACCTCAAATGGTTCAAAAGAAAAATGATATTTCAGATCCACTAACAGAAATAGTAAAGATTGCGTCTACTTTTGGCAACAAAGGATTTGCAGATAAACAAGTAGATGATATAGAAGACCTACTTCAGAAACAGAGTTTAAATAAGGAAGAATTGGTAGAATTAATTGATGAGTCTACCTTCAATGCATTTGTGGAGGAAAACTTAACAAATTCGTTTAAAACTTCAGTTATTATTTAAAAAAGGACCAGATTTGTCTAGAGAATTAGAATGCTAATTAATCTAAAATGACCCTTCAACCATACGCAGTGAAAAATTTAAAAGAGAATTTCAAAATTGCTTGGCTACATATATAAAGAGGTTTTAGAAGAACTATAAAATAAAACTACATTTGAAAACCAAGAAGAAAATTTGTAAAGTAAGAAGAATTTTCGACCAATTAGAAAAACAAAATTTAGACGGTTAATAATTGACAGTGATGTTGAATAATACATAATGCAATATAGTATCATTTTAATTTTTTGTTGGAATTATTTTTTTCTATGAATTATGAATTATGCAATAAATTTAGACTAAAATATCTAAATAAATTATATAATCTTTGTCATTTTATAAAATTCATTCATGAAATCTATTAATACAAAGATTTCATACAACGCGGTACGAATTCGTTCAATTTATATTATTTCTCAGTTTCTTATAACGCGTTTTCCATATAACGCGACAGTGTTTTCCATATAACTCGATGTAAGTTAATATGATTTGTCTTATTTCTATGTTTCTCAAAGCGATTTTCATAAAATGCATTTAATTTCAATCGAGTTTCTTATAACACAGTTTCCATTTAACGCGGTACGAATTAATCGCGATAAACGAGAGTTGACCGTATTTTGTTAAAAGTTCATTTTTTTTAATATGATAATATTCTTGCATTGACGACCCAGATAAATATTTTTTATTTAGCAGGGAAACGAATAAAATGTAAAGGGGAGATTTGTTTATAAAATAAAGTGTTTTGGCTAGTTGATTTTACTCTCTTTCAATTGAGTCAAATTTATCCCGAAAAATTTGACGCAGGTTAAGTTTAATCTATATAAGATTACGCCAATATCTGTGTTTAGATTCTTGTATTTAGTTTTGTTCGTATGTACCATGGACGTACTATATGTTTACCGCTCGGCGTGATATGTTTACTGATTTCGATTAAGAGTTTTTCCTTATTAATCTACTGCGGATTATATCATGCTTTTAAAAAATTGAATGCATTATATTTTGTTATAGAAATATTCTTGTTTGCCTCATTAATCTTACCTTTTCCTCCATACAGTTTGCCTCAAATCAGAGGGCCCCCTAGCTATCAAAGCCAATAATATTTTAATGTCCGTGCAAATTTAAGGTCATGGTAATGCATTTACCTACGTTTATTAACAAAAATCTATTTGAACAATATTATTTTCCCTACAAAATCGCAGCGTTACGTCACAAAATCCGTAAATAAACCATTCATGTGAATTAAAAGAAAATTTATATTTCCACTACTGTATGTATTTCCCGGATACAAGTAATCTTCTTTCGTTCTACATAATTTATTACATCTGCTCTGTGCACTAAATCGTTTGCATTAATCATGACTTAATAGCATACAACGGGTACATAATAAATAAACTTCACGTTAATTAATAATTATGTTCATAATTTATTAATTAAACCTGAAATATGAGACACGCCACCTGGACGGTTAGAGGCGTATCTTTCATACACCGTGGTAAGTGGACCCTGGCGTCACGCAGGACCTATATGACATCTTTTTCCAGGCGCACCATTCTTATGGTATAATTCTATACTCAGAATTTCAGAATATACAAATTTATTTCAAAAGATCAAGTGACGTATTAATAATTTGTATGAAATACCTCAAACGATAATTTGCGTAACTAATGTACATTTTATTACTCATAATAAAATAATAGTAAGATCGGAATAGGCAGACCACTTCAAAATTAGAAACTATTTAGCACTTTCTAAAATAGATTGAAGTAAATTTTTCAAACGAAAAATTCCCTTAATAAAATTACCGAGTGACATATTAGCTGTATTTATTTGGTAAATTTTCTAAATTTACAACAACGAGGCCAGTTCTGAATTTATCTGTGTTTCTTTATAGAATTTCCATAGCAAACAATTATTATTCATCATAGTCGGCCTTTTTACCAGTAGTAACTAAATTCGCGTTGAATTTATGTAAATAAAAAAAATTAAATTTAAATAAATCGAATTCGAGCTACAATTACTATCAGAGAAAACAGCCAACTATGATGAATAATTTCTTTGTGGTATGATAAATTTATAAGCAAGCAAAGCTAAATTCAAAACTGGCCTAGATTATTGGCCCCAATGAAATACAGCTAATTGTCTCCAGAAAAGTCATTGGAAATTAGTGAGGTAGCATGAAAGTTGGACGTGAAATTCCGTACACACAAGAAAGCATACCACTGAAATAAAGTTTTTGGATTAAACTTCGTTAAAAACTTAGGTAGCAATAAATCTCAAATTTATTCTATGTCATATGCAATTTATCAACGTGACTGTGAAATGCATCTTAGTGATAAAAAATGCAAGAACAACAGAAGAAAAACATGTTATTCAAGATACACTTCAACAAGTCTTTATTGGGAGTTTTATGAGTATTTAAAGAGCCCGACTGGGTGTTGCCTTAGAATGATTATTTCTTCATCTGCAACCATCAAAAATATGCACAACATTTTAGACGGTTTAGGAAATAATTTTGACAAATTTCACTAAATGCGGTTCCTTAACGGAATAGCATTTGTGATAGAAAGGTTAAGACTTATATAGCATAGTATTACCAAATACGTTTTGACGAAGGCTCGAGTCTCACCGTTTTCAATATTCCTCTTCAGTTTATAATCAACAGTTTTCTGTATATTTCTAACTCGAGTGCACTGAAATACTGTCCCAGAGAGAATCGGTACGTCCTACCTACTTAGTCTTCCTCATTCCATATCATCTGCTGATTAGTAATAATTGAATAAACTAGCCAGCCCTTAAACAAAGTTTCGTTACCTATATGGAGACTTGCTAATTCTTGAAATATTTATAATTTGCACGAATGTCTCAAGAGTTTAAAATTTTGAACTGAATATTATTAAATTCGATGTGTAGAATAAATGTTGTTTTTCCCAATACTAGTAATGAGTTGTTATGAAATTTAGGCGTTTGATTAGATTCGTCATATTTTTTACAAATAACAAACTCCTTAAGGAGGTACGAGGTTGATTTTAAACTGCACAACTGATGACCTTAAATATGTCTGCTTTACAATTAGCTCGCGCATATATACTTGTGTATCACTGTCTGAAATTATTCCACTAATGCATGCGTGCATCACAATATTGTAAACCTTCAGTGTGAGTCGTTTAACGCGGTGATTATCGCCTGGTCTAATCCCAATATTCGTGTAAGTATTCTTCCAACATGGAATATTATTGAAAATCTAATTTCGATTGTCCCAAACATACCCTTTCCGTATCTTATGGTTTCAGCCTATAGGATCACATCTCCACCGGACTCAATCTTAACAACCGCACTGGAATCCTAGGCTGTGCTATTTCAAATAATCTTTCCTCTTATTAAGGTAATTCGTCCCTCGTGTCTTCTTTCCGCTCACATTCTTTTCGCAGACTTTCAGTTCTCATTATATTAGTCTGTGTTCTCTGGTCTTTATCATTCTGTCGTTTCCTATTCGATGTCTGTTCTTCTCATAACTTTTCACTTTATCTAACTCGGGAATATGGCTGTCTCGTAAAACTATCATTGGGCACGAAGTGCCCAAACCACTCGCACCTAAAGCATTTCTTTATATTTTTCAATACGCCAATTTTTTACGCGCTCGCTTCTCTAGTGCCTCTTTTACTGCAACATCATGAGATTTGAGTGCTCGCACCGGTATTCGATCGATTGATAGATCTTCTTTGGCAGCGTTGCACCCGTGTTTCAACTTTGTCTTAGCTACTTTATAATTTTCCACTGTGTTGGATATTGTTTTCATCAAATTTACTGTACTGCATCGTGAACGTGAACCATATTGTTGTAAGTCTCTTGAAACTGTACTCTGAAGCCCTCAAATGAAGTTTTACCATCCAAAATTGGAGAGTTCAACCTAATTTCGAGTCGCGGCCATTAAACCTGCAGACCCTCTTCATCAATATGTGTGAAATGCACATCCAAGCTTGCCTCAGCTTCATTAATTTCACTTTTTATACCTCCTGCTAAATTTGTATCACGAACTTTGCCGCAAGAATGGCCGTTCAGGCCGTATAACTTGAAGGAGTTTTACGTTTTGGTGCACGCATCACTGCTCCTCTAATTTGGGACATATTTCGTCAAATTTAACACCTAAATAGTTCAATTTGGCTTTTTGTTCGGCTTGTTTTCTTCCAATTCCTCATCTTGATGAGTGAGTTCATTATTAATTTACTGCAACATAGTCGCGAGCTGGGAGTACTTGAATCTCATTAACTGAATTAACTAATTTGCTGTCTTTTTCTTTTATATGGTCCACGTAGCTGGAACAACAGGTAGCTTCGGTGTTTTCTTGTTCGATGCATTCTTTCAATTCTTTCGACCGAAACGTTATAAATGTTTAAATTTGCTTTGATTTCAAAACGTTTAACCATATCTCATATAGCTCATTACAATTTCCGCCGAGTGAAAATCCATGCCCCAAGAGATCAGCCTGTAACTCCAGAGTTCTGAATGCCATGTACGGCTGCGATTCTATTTAAGCCATCGTTAAATAAAATTTCCATTCAGTACTTGGCTCACCATTTCGAGGCCTTTACGAAAAACCTATGATTTTGTGTTACACATCCACCAATGACCAATCAAAAATAATTCAAAGAATTCACTTTACTATCTACAGTGCTCCTGTGGTTTTTCGTATAAGAAGTCAACTCTATACGAGAATGATTGCCTCTGAAAATCTTGAGCGATTCTTTGTTATAGCTTCGCTATTATAACATGCACGACTAAAAATAATGATATCGTTTCAGTAAGAACCTTTCATCTTCCCTCTCTTCCATAATTTTTAATATGAAAACTCAAAGCAGAATAAGCGAACAAATTATGTAATCTTTCAAAATATGAAATGAATATATTTAGTTAAATTTGGAAGAGATAGAAAAAGATTAAAAATGCTGCCATCTTTTGGACAGCATGATTATTAAAATAAAACGGCTAGGCGCTGTAGACGTCTCTACTATTATTTAATCTTATGAAACAAGGATGTTGATATTTTATCAAAAGTATTTACGATCAGGAATATTCGAGTAGTGCAGAAACTCTGCATATTAGGTCTACTATATTTTGCAAAAGTGCTAGAATTTTGGTGTTACTGACAACCATCGACAATATTTCTAAATTTATCGATAAAATGGTGAATTTAACGTCTATCGGAAAAATGATGTATTGAACCATTATTGGTTACAACATATAAACATTTTTTGTTAAAATATTTTTGTAGATGAAAAGTTATCCCCTTAACTTGTACATTCTTTGAACCATTTTGGCGTACATTGCAATCAACAAAACTAATATTCAAACGGTTGTTATCGAAAGCTATATTTAATGTACGAGTAGATAAAACTGATAACCAAATCGTTCTAATGATGATTCAATATATTATACAATATCCATTCAATATATTATGTGCAGATCGTCTTAAAAAACGGTCCTATAGCCATACGTCTTCGAGTTGAACGGGAGGCGTAAAGTAAGGTTGTAAAAAAGCATAGCCGCGGAAGAGCATGGTGAGCCTTGAGCCCCAAAACAGATCGCATAGTTAATAATAAAAAATAAAAAAAATAAAATAAAAATATATATTATCCAAGAGAATAAAGCTCAAAGAGAGATATTTTGTGTGAAGCGAAAATATATTTGAAAAATTCAATTCATATTTTATTTTTGTTTTTGGCGAATAATTGAGGGATGAATATAAAAAAAAATTTAAGAGAATTTTATATTTGCCTCTCAATTGTTCGCCAAAACAACAAATAAAATAATTTTGTTAAAATCAAAAACATTATTCCAAAGTGGCATTTGGTGAAACAGAGAACAAATATTTATCTCCTTAGTGTCACGAGAGCGAAAGGCGTAACAGTACTTAGGAGTTCGACGATACCACTGGATATTTTACTGAAATGCGGTTATTGTTCTGTTATTGCAACCAGATTGAATTTTAGAATAATACTTTTGCTTCGTAATTTTTCGAGCGAAATGTTTATGGGACGTTTTCGTGTTGCACGTTTTTCTTTAAAATTCGACAATACGGTTTGACCAACCTGGCAAAATCCGAATTCAATAGTTTGAAATTAGAAAAAAATGACGTGCTTGTCTATGAAAGCAACTAATTTTTTCGACTTTAGTATGGTTCGTGGTTTTAAAATGTTATTTCGAACTCGACGCGAACTCTCCCAGCCACGGCACATTTATTTAAATTACAATTTAATATTGCTGCATGCAAGTTATTCAAATATGTAATTCACAATTTATCAGGGTTATTTAGAAAAATTTAATATTCCATTGAGGAGGGGTACTCTCGCAACACTGTATCAGGTAATCATTTTTTGTAACTCGCATTTAAAAATACCCCATTGTACAGTCTTCGTATACTGTATAGTAATATAAATAAATAGCGGCGTGTCTATCAGCTAGACACAAATTCTATTATTCAACAACCCATCAATTTTATTTATCAATGATTCTAATTAGCGCCAATGCAAAATTTTTGACAAAATTCTATATAACAATATATAGATTAGTACATTCCAAATTATATAACATAATATTGTGTATTGTTTATAAATAATAAAAATTCGCGACACCTATTAATTTTCACATGCCACCTGCTCTATATTAACCAAAAATACTACAAGGTTTTCCTCGAATACCTTGGAAAATAGTCAAGAGCAAATTCCCGACGTCTAATTTTTTCTCTTCTACACAACACATTTCTTCTGGACAATAACATATTTCTACTGATTTCTAAGACACAATCCAATTTAATATTTTACATATCTTTAAAATCTCAACAAGAAATTTTTCTTGATTTTCTTTAAAAAAAAAAAAAAACAAAAAAAAAAAAAATTTGAAAGACACAAAAAAATATAACGATCTTCTTGTTGATGTTATGATGATGATTCTTCTTCCATACTCACATTTAAAGTAGTTTAGTATAGTTTTGAGTGTTGTAGGTGAAAGACTTTCAACATTTTTGTATAATACCCGTAAATACATAAATGTAGAGAACTGAGAGAAAATATTTCAAATTTTGTGTGTTAAGAGTGGCGAAATATTCCAGATTTTTATTCTAAAAATATTTAAATAATGGATTTTTCCAAAAAGTGCGTGTTACGAGCGAGTAGTGTGAAAAACTAGGTGGATAAAATTATTTTATATAGTGCGTGTGACAAAATATTATACACCTTTCCAACCCCTGTATATACCACAAAGCCACAAAATATTTTTGAACAAAATGTTTAAAATATTTTCTTAAATAAAGGAAAATTATTTGATTTTTTGGAAAAATAATATTCGTATTTGTTTTGTGTTTGGTGTATTAGTAGTGTTTAAAAGAAAGTCAATTATCATAAAAGAAAATATGTGTATCTAAATGTTCGTCTGTGGAAAAAAAGAAAATTCTTGTATTTTTTGTGTGTGGAAAATTTTGATCAAGAAATTTTTTTCTTCTTCTTAATTTTATTATTATTATTTATATTTTTTGAGAGCAAAAGTTTTTTCAATCGGCTGTTTATATGAAAAAAGAAAATTTACCAAATATGGAAGTGGAAGTTAGAAAAGAGTGGCGTAAGGAAACTATTACCAAGGTATGTAAATTTTGAGTTAATACACACGCCACACTTAACCATATTAATTATTTAACCTAGTAATATTTCTCCATCACCTAAAATCTCAGCATAAAACATCAACAGCCAAGGCCAATGTTAAAAAAAAAATCTAATTTACTTAATAAAATTAAGATTTTCGCAATCTTTTAAAGTCATATGGAAAACGATTTGTTTACCTTGGCTTGAAATATATTAATGTTTGCTTTTTAACATACACAGAAATAAAATAATTTCATGAAATGAAATTATGTGTAAGGATTTTAGCGGTTAGGCTTAAACGATCTGCTTTCAGTTACACTTCACACTTCAAAATCAGAGATGAGAATAGTTTTTTAGCTGATCGAATCGACTTCTGATGGACTTTTATGCGTACATGTGCAATGATCTACGATCAATTATATATTTTTTTAAATGTACTGATCGTTATGTTACGAGTAAGAAGATTTATGATAAAAGCTATAAACTCATATAAAACAATCCAATGAATATTCCCGCAATTACATCACTCGGTTTGAAAATAAATATTATAAGAAACTAAACAATGAATGTAATTAACTGCATTTGAATGAGAATTTTTAGAAATTTATAAAAATAACAATCATGTCAATAACAATTAGCCTGAGTCTATATAAAATAAATATTTTTGTTGTTTTAAACATGCATATGTGTAAATAGTCTACAAAATACTCAGATTGAAATATTGTTTCAAACTAGACCACATAATTAAAATTCTATTAACTAAATGGAGGGCTATTATTAAACAGACAGGTAATTAAACAGTTAAATTGTTTATGGCATTAAAATAATCATTTGGAGGTTCCCCAACCAAATAGCAGCCTGGACTTTGTAAACAAATAATTTTGGCGAAACCGCTTAAAAAAATTGACCTACATAATAATAAATTAACCAAAAAAAAAAAAAATGTATTTATAAATTGGAATTTTTCTATTTTTGTGTGAGAAAATTTTTCATAAAATGTTCACATCCGATTATTTATATAAATCTCCCTCTAAACTATTTTTAATTATAAATAAATATAACCAAAAAATTATTCATGGTTATTGAAATTAGCATAAAAAATTTTGTCGACTCGAGAACACACCAAAATAATTAATTTATAAACATATTTAAATAATGTTTAATAAACGAAGGAAAAATTACAATAATTAAATATTAATTATAAATGAAAATCAACTAGAAAAGTTAAATAGAAAATAAAAATAAAAATTATTATAATTTCTACGAATTTGCGCTATTTTGTTATTTTTCTTGTTTGAATTTGAATCAGTAGGCGAGTTTTCATCGTTTCCTATAAAAAAAAAATGAAAATGTATAAGAAAAACAAAAGAGATAGCGAGCGCAAAGTGTTTTTAATTTATATTTGTTAAAAGTAGACGCCATTTTTATTCAGTGTTTTTTTTTTAATTTTTATTTATTTTATTTTATTTTTTTTAAATAATAAACACTAAATTAAAATATATGTATATTCGGTGGTACATTCACCCGTGCCGTGGCATAGAATATGATATAATTGCGGAAAATACGCGCCCGGCATTTATATTTTTTTTTTTAAACTCCACACCACAATGTAAATGAAAATTATTCATCAACTAATACAGTGATTCATCGTCAGATCGTTAACAAATATTTTATATAAGATACAGACTGTTAGTCACTGGAAATATAATTGTCATTTTCACTTTGCATGCAAGAATATATTAAAAAAATTACAGGATTTGACATTTTTGGCAATTTAATTTAAATGACGTGAATATAATTTGAGATGGATGTTTGGTATAACGATTAGAGGAAATATTGCATTACCAATTTTACTGAAATTTTCATGATTGAATTTGAATGTATGTATACAACCAAGTTTTTACACAGGATCGCCGGGATTTCGTCTGATCTCGAAAATGCTTAGTAATTCTCAGACCAGAACCATATTTCGGCAAGTTACAACATACCGATCATCAAAACTATATAGCCTCATTCCGAGAGATTTTATGTTTTGGCACACGTAAAAGAAAACTGACTTATTGCTCGAAAATGCTTAGCAGTTCTCAGGCCAGAGCCATATTTCGACAAGTTGCAACATATCGATCATCTTAACACTTTTTCCCAAATAAGCTATAGGTATAGCCTTAATCCAAGAGATTTCTAGTTTCGGCACGCGGAAAGGAAAGTCCATTTATTGTTCGAAAATTAGTAATTCTCAGCACAGAACCGTATTTCGACAAGTTGCAACAAACTGATCAACTTAAAATTTTGACTTAAAATTTTAAAGCTGTTTGTATGGCTCTTTCTGAAACAGAAACGAAAAAACTGATTTATTGCTGAAAAATGCTTAGTAATTTTCAGCCCAGATCCATATTTCGACAAGTTGTATAGCCTCAATCTAAAAGAATTTTAGTTTCGGCACACGGGAAGAAATTCTGATTTACTGGCCCAGAGCCATATTTCGACAAGTTCCAACAAACCAACCAACTTAAAAAAAAATTTATAATGAAGCTGTTTCTATGTCTATCCCAAAACAGCATAGGCCTAAAAGATTTTTAGTTTCGGCACATGAAAAGAAAAACTTGCGACAAGTTTCAACATACTGATGATCATCTTAAAAAAATTTCAAAATTAAACTGTTTGTAAGCCTATTCCTAACCTGTATAGCCTTAATCCGAGAGATTTTTAGTTTCGGCACATAAAAACTGATATATTCCTTGAAAATAATTAGTACAAGAACTTTAAATTCCTGGTTATAATAATTTATTACTCAATAAGTTAATTAATTTGAAAAAGGAATATTAATAACATTAAGTTACTCTGTGAAACCATAATATGAAAGTTATCATTTTTATTAATAAAAATGAGTAACCCAGTAAAATTCGATACTTGCGTTCCTAGAATAAACACCAAACAAACCTTAAATTGTGACACATACATTTTACACGTGAAGCGTTCTCCAGCAACATCAGCTAACAACAAAATTTATGTTTTACAAAGCCGTGATAACTCCATGACACATTATAAACTCTTCCTGGTAACTCAATTAACATTCATTTTAATTGTTTAAAGATGATACCAAAACATTGCATAATAAAACCCCAGGCAATCGCACTATATGCAAAACTAACGAAACCCCGTTTAAATTACTCTGCATGTCAAAGAAAAACTTATTCCAATTCAGTTCCATCATAAATCCTCGCCACCACTGTATATATTGACCATTATATATATAAGCATTACTCGTGAAAATTGAATTCAGTTCTCTCTCCGTCGGTCATCTTTTTACCATGATGTCCTTAACCCTTAAATAACTACTCCTCATGCATATACGCAAACCCCGTTCTATATACCACACGGCGGTGGGGGTTTTAAAATTAAAAAAAAATATTATCCAAATTTAAGAAAAACAAGCAAAGTTCACGCCCAGGAAAATTAAAATTCCCTTCTCTGCCACATCCACGGCATACAAACAAGTTAAGTAAAAACAAAACTAAACAAAAAAAAATCAAAAGCATTTGTAAGTATGGGACTAACTTCCGCACCTCTTACCAGAAAACAAATTTTCCATTGGATTAAAACTAGTAACTTTACTAATTTACGATCATTGGAAAGAGCGGCCCGCTGGTAAGGAAACCACTGCTCGTTGTACAAACTTCCGATAAATTATTTGGAGAAACATACAATCTCGAAACGTTGCAATATCTAGAAATAGAAGTATCCGATCGATAATACAACAACTTCAGACGTTAATAGCCGAATGCGTAAATCCAAGGGGTTCTTCTAGATTTGTACGATTCTGACTAAAAATTAAATGTGTTTGGTTTGAATCTCAAAAAACACTGCGTGCACAATGTTCCTGAATTTTACTGCTCTTTGGGATGTTTCATCCTTAAGTCTGTGTTCACAAAAAGTCGACATTTAAAGGTAGCTTACTTATTGAAGGCATTCCAATTGAGCTGAACGAGATGAGAATTTGATAATATATGTAGGAACGGAAAATTAATATACATCAAATAATCCCTTCCGCCATGCTTCCAATATACAGAAGAATAACATTAAGATGAGTTTCCAAATATTTGAACCTTGTATGTAATTTAACGTAGGTATTTAGATAAATCAGAAGAAAAGTTTAAAACTTTCGTTTTATATTAATCAAAACAATTAAGGTACGAGGCAGGCAGCTGGTCCAACTCAACCAGCCTTTAAAAATATTTCTATAATTATATAGTGGTCTTTTTTAACTAAAAAGGAATCCAAGAAACAATCATCATTTTGAGCAAACGACTATTTTGAGGGCCTCTAGTGGCATTTAAGGCAATTCCTTTCGTTGAATAATTCCTCGAGTTGATCGAACTTTACTGTCCGTTTGTGACAGGTGTTCTTTTAGCGTTTTGAGATAGATATAAAGCTTTCACATACGTACAGCTTACACAGGCCCTAAACGCTTAGCTTATACATAGAAACTTCATACACTGCGATATGGCAGTATACAAACACTGTTAATATTATCCCGCTACGTTTCTAAACAAAAACGTAAAAAAGAAGTAGCAAAATATTTGAATGCGAACTCAAACTGTACTTCCTGTACAAAATTTGTGTTAATTTTATTTTTAAATTTACAGCTAATATCTAATGAAATAAATTTTGTCACGAATCCCATCCCATGTAAAGAACTACACGAGATGAGAATACCTGTTAACGGGTTGGATAACACCGTTATTGTCTTCAATATAGCAATTCTAAACTATCTTAACAAGTTAACACTATATTTAGTACACTGCGAAAGTTACTTATGCAAAAATGTCTAATCATTAACACTATTTAAACTACCACTACTTAGTATCTATCCACTATGAAATAAAATAAATTTAATTTATTTTATTTTATAAATTATTTCCACTTTCACTGTTCGACTGTTCTAGTCGACGGCCAAAATCAAACTCGTCTGATTAAAACTGAGGTTCATTATTTGAATTACAGTTCCTTACTGCGATTTACCGCTTTGCTAACTCAAATATTTACAGTTTCATTATACCAGGGCTTGATTACAATATTTATCAGAGAACAACTGATGAGTAACAAATAAAACGCCGAAGAATTGATATTTACAAATAACGTTAAAAAATCAGTAAACGTTTAAATGTCCGCCCTTGTACAGGGTGTCCACCCGAAAGATTTACTAACCCAGATATGGTGCTGTGACTTTCAAGGATTTTAAGTTAGGTAGAAAAAAAGAGATTCAGTATTATTACTTACCAAATATGATTATTACACACACTAATGGGCATATTTAGAGGATCGGAGAATACTATAAGAAAGTCAAGTTATGAGTTCTTGATTACATATCTGAAAATTTACGAAAAACTAAGAAAATGCAAAAATTCGTAATTTTATGAAAAGTTACCTATAATTGAGAGAACGAAATAAAATAAATTACGGTTTCCACAATCGTTTCTTGAGGTACATTCTGTTAAGAGTATACATCGAAGCTCTGCATTGTTTTGAACTGCCGGATTTCTGCCCCGGGAGGAATATGATATTTTTCCATTAACAATATAGTAGCTTTGATTACTCGAATCACACACTCTAAAATCAAAACACCCTATGATCAAATGAAACCTAGTAGAATGTCAATGAAAAAAGTTTTCCTTTTCATATGTTCGCAAATTTAACTCCTGATTGGGATATATCCTATCAAAAACATGTATCGTGGCCTTGCCGGCTAGTTCATATCGTTTATTCCGACTTCAGATAAAAGGTATTTACAGAGAAGGCAGTATTCTTTATACAAGTCTTTCAAGATATTTCGCTCCAAACGTTTTCTTCCATGGTCGTACTCACATAGAGACCCCTCTCGTTTGAGAACTAAACAAGGCTTCATTGGTAAACATTCCAAAATCGGTATTCTTGAGCAAAACTCGGCAAAGCACAAATTTTAATGAATTATAAAATTTCTAATCCAATTCTTGCAGACATTTGATTTCACTGGATGGTCAAAGAAATAAATTTGAGTTTTTTTATTCACAATTTTGGGCGTATTTTGATAATGCCCTGGGAGTAGGGAATTAGGAAAAACATTACAAAGTTTTTAACTAAATCAGTTTTCATCTGACCTAATTTGGTATTATTTTTCCTTAGCGAAAGTGGCAGGGAAAATTATTCCCAATTTACTACTACCTTAGTATGCCAGAAAAAAATAATTCATATAGAAATTATTTCAGAAATCATAAATAGAAATTATATAGAAATTCTTTCCCCAATTCCCTATTCTCAGGAAATTACCAGAATAGGGGCACAGGTCAATTTTCTTTAAAAAATAATTTTTATTTAAAGAGACTTGTCTATACATACTGGTTGCCTAGCTCAATTTTAGAAATAAACCGACTAAGGAAATTTTCAGCCTAGCAGAATATAATTATTTGTCTTATCTTGTAGAAAAAATGTAAGTTTAAGGGGCAAGATTAAGGGGTATCCTTTAACAATTTTTATTAGGTGTATTGTAGTTTATAACCGTTGATCCACATCATTCCTAGTTGTCGGTTGATTTGTCCATACAAATTATTTAAAAATTTAACATATTCCATCGATAAAGAGGCTTTGGCCTTATCTTTCAAACAATTTTAGTTTTTATGAAGTAAAACTATTTTTGGTACCGAGTTAGTTTCAAAGTATAACGAAAATCTTAAACTGGTATTCTTGAAATTAAATTTCGAAAATGATCGCTACGGAACGTTATTAAAATTTTCGTAATGGTTTTTTCGTTCCTTATTTCGTTTTCGAAATAAATTTATTTAGAGATGTAAATAATGGACAATTTGTTACCTAGGTAGAAAAACGGTGATTTAATTTTTTTCTTTATTAGTATGGGTGATCATTTGGAAAATTTGAATTCATTTTGTAGAATTACCCAGGTTTTAATTAAATACGTTTTCTCCTTTACATTTTATTTCCTAAAACAAACGACATTTTTGTTAATATGTATCCGCCTCTATTCTTAAAAATATGGGAATATCTTCAATTTGGGATGACGTTTTTCAGATTTGACCACTTTTATCTTCTGTTTACTACTAAAAATTATGGATTTCCCAAATATAAACTAGTTATTTGGGAAATCCAAAATTTTTATTTAAGCACAGCTGATTTAACTACAAACTGAACTAAAATATTTAAAATTTAATAATATTAAGCCCAAAACCAGACAACAATAATTTAAAAAACGTCCGTTTTGCTTAAGATTTTCAATCGGAATGACATTTTTTATCCCCTCATTACGAAATGCCATTCTTTTTATTCCCCTCTTTCTAATTTTCCTAATTGTTTCAAGAATACCAGTTTATGATTTCTCCATTACGATTAATAAAATAGTGTTACGAAAATTTTAGGTACCGGAAATTTTCGTAATAGTTCAAGAATAGAGCCCCAGGGCATGTGTGAACATAAAATAAAACCGATAAAGTGTTTAACCAACGTGAACGCTGCAGTAAATAACATACGTTATAAGTTATAATAAATTATAATTAAAAAATATTTGATTCACAATTTACAACCTAGAAATCATAAAATATGAATAATTTTTGAATAATCGAAAAAAATTACTATCAGCCTTTGAAAATATTAAAAATTTTAAATAATGTTCTTTTATTCATCCATTCAAAAGTGTATTTGAGACACGATCTTATAATAAAATCGAAGGACTTGGCGTAAATACTTCAACACAGTATAAAACACGCTACTTTCAAGGATATTTATGGCAGTTAGAAGATTTTAAAGATTTGAGAAACAACAAAGCATCGTAATATTGTGGAACGTTCTGCGAACGATAAATAAGCTTTGAAAAATTTTCTAATAGCTCTTTCGATGATATTCGAAATCCAAAGGTTTCCAATTTCGCCTTCTATATATTTCACAATTTAAAGAAATTTTTTGACTTTGTGTTAACCTGAGTCAAAACTTTCCCGACAAATTTGACAGAATATTAGAAGAGAGTAAAACTAACCAACCAAAATATTTTATTTGGCAAACAAACTTCTCTTTTATATTTCGTTTGTTCTTCTTTGAATTAAAATATCTTTATTTCGAGTCAAATTTTGACTCAGTATGATGCCAATTTCCAAAAAACTTTCCCATTTACAATCCATGCGGTAAATTTTTTCTGAAAAATTTCACTCATCAGTTAACACAAGCTTAGCTTAAAATTTGCCCTTCAATATCCTATATCCGTTGGGGATGTTTTTTGAAAACCTGCCTCACATTTTATATAAAACTTACAGGTACAGTTAAAAATTAAAATTTTGGTTAAAATTTTTACAAATAATCTAAACCGAAGAATCTAACTGAAGACTTGCTAATAAATACTTGGGACGACTTTTATTCAATGTTTTTAATGTTTAAACAAATTTGAATATTCTTTAAGTCACAGGGCAATCGCATTAACATTCAAAAAATATTCAAGCAATCTGTAGAAGCAACTAGATAGAAATTCAGTTTAAAATAGCAATATCACTAACCATTCAAAATCTCTTCGTCGCACTTATTTAACATTTATACGGGTGGTTAAAACAATTATTTCATTCTAACACTGCCCATTAGAGATGTACAAGGGCTAAATTTTTGGGGAAACTTGCTCCAATTTCTTTTCATCTCGTTGCTCTAGCAACAAACGAGAGCCTGCACTTGTAGGCCTCTGCGCTATCCATTATGCATTTAGTATAGATTTATCAATATCTTTTCAAAACTAACCGAATTTACAGAAACTTAAAATAAAATAAGGCTTTGTGTAAAATTGGTTTCTTTGCAGATTTGAAAAAAAAAACACAGAATGCTACTTGATTTACCACTTCAATTCTTAATATTTCACCAGCACCTTTTCTTCGATATTGATTAGGTTCCGTGATAAGTTACAATTTTCTTCGAAAAATCACCATTAATTTGCTTTTGCTCTAAGATCGATTCTGTGAAGGTTCGGCGCTGCACATGTTTTGCTGGCTTTAAATGTTGTGTCAACTGAATCTTAGTATGCATGCAAATGCATATCTTTAGCTAAAATTCTGGCCAACACTCTCACTAACTGCTGCAATGTTTTCATTAAACCGAGCTCCACGAACACGGACAGGTCTCCAGGTAATTCTTCTTGACTAAACCTCAACGTTCACAAATGAGGGCTGCGCACAAAATAAGGCTGCATTAGCGACACAAGAAATGGGCGCTAAATTATAAATAAGACACTTAATGAGACACTCTTATAATTTCCAAAAAAATGTACTCTAAATAATGTGGCTGTCGATATCCCCTTGTTGCTTGAGTTTTCGACATCTTTTAATTCGAATTATTTTCATATATTTTTATTATAACTTAATTTCTTTTATGTTCGCACACTCGAATTGTGGCTAGCACGGTCCGTGTTAATTAGAACTTGGTCATTCCCCAATCTGTGTTGATAAAATTTAGATTTTAAGTTCTAAAGTATTTTGATGAGAAAGCTTTGAAACATGGCCAAATGTGGTCAAGTTATAGAGTACAGGCGAATTTCTCAACCAATTTTATTAAAATCTGATTTTTTGTGTATTTTTTAAATATGGTCCACCTAAATAAATAAAACATTGCCATTCCTTAAACTATTTTGAAAAATTGGTTTATATGTTGGAATTAAAATTTTGAAATATCTTTGGTGAACTTTGACCCGAATTTTATAAAATTTGTTGTGTATGTTAATTTGAACAATAAAATTCTTCTAATATGGCCATCAAATTTTATACTGGAGCCTGACCATTTCTCAACTGACTGTTCGAATTTGATGTTGATATTTTCATTCTAAATGAATTTCGAGTAAAAGTCCGGAGAATACAAAAATTTGGACGAATTTTGTTAAATTCGCTTCATGTGTTAATACTAAGAAAAAATTGGGAATGGCTAATTTTGCCCGAGAAAATCAACTATTTTTCAAACGTTCTGTATAAAATTTGATTTCTTGATTTGATTATAATTAGATTTTTGTTGTAAAATTATTTCTTTTTAAATTATTTTTCTGACCAATGTTTTTCTGACCAACAAATCGAACTTTTAATAATGGTAGAGTTAAAATCGTTTAATAATGGTAGAGTTCCATTTACTAAGGCCAAAATAAATCATAATTTAAAACATCATAAACTCTGAATTCAGCACCTCAATGCCATCAACCAATATCATTCAATTCTAACCGAATTTGAGCAAATACGCTTGAATAATGTACCAGGTTCGTATCAAAAAATTAATTTAAATCGATAATGAGCGATTTCTATTTAGCATGACCCCTCCAATGTCATATTTCAGAACTTTCTTCCATATGCAAAACCATTAATACTTGAACATATGTATATTTGCTCTGTTCCAAAATTTGACACAAAAACAAATTAGAATCTCAATATCAACATCAAAACCGAAACAGAATTTTACAAAAAACAAAATCAATTTCGAATGCCTATGATACAAACCGAATTTTATTATGATCCGCTAAAAATTGCGAAAAAAAATCCAAAGCAATTCAATACTAAATTATTCGTAAATTATTACTAAAAAATGAAGAAATGTGATTTTGAAAATTTTAATTTAGTAATTACATTTGAATTGAATTCAATTGAATTTTTACCACTCCCAATAGTTGTGTGTTGTTGGGTGTTGGGTGTTGTTGTCAAGCGTTATTCCCCAAAGCTTAATAATCTTATTCTCAACTTGCACTCCTTTATAAATGTTGATGTACATGTACAAAGCCTCCGAGAGCGCCACAGTAAATAATCGTTAAAAAATATTCAAAAAAATAGTTTTTGTAATTCTGAGTTCCTCCATTCTTTAAATATTGTACTGTTTTCTTATTTCCTCAAAATAATAGCCATTCTAATAAAATTATTTGTTGCAAACATCCAAACCTATATAAACACTACAACGAGCAGTTTGGCCTGGCTCTTAAGTATGTTCATCGATACTTTCTTCTTTAAATAGGGGCAAAACTAAATGAGCCATCACCTTAAATTAATAATCTTTTACAAAACTTGATACGATGATGGTAAATCATCATCTTTAATGTCACACTCAAAATAATTTTGGAAAACATTTTGTTTTAATTTGATAAAATTAATCAACACAAAAAATAAATATCTTAATTAAAATAATTAACCTCTTTATTGTAACTAGACTCCCAACAACAGATTATGGATAACCTCAAAAAAATTTTGATGTTAATTAACCCCCCCAAAAAAGCTTAAAGTTCAAGGATCTATAGAAAATTTTACGTTTGGTTGTTTATATATAAATTATATAATTAACTTCCATTATAAAAATAAAATAAATTTTTAAATAAATAAGAAAACCAGTAAGAAGATGTTCTCAAAATTTAAGAATACATAAGAAGAAAATCTACATTATTATATTTTCCGATCTTCCACCACATTATTTATTGTTTCATTTTTACTCTTGTTATAAAAAAAATATTTTTTTATGTTTGAAAGTTTTTCTTTATTTTTCCAAAAATAGAAGAAATATTATTTAGAAATACACAAAAAAAATATATAAGAAGAACAAAAAACAATTTTTTTTTAAAAATAGGAAAAATGGTTTTCTTCTTTTTTGCGCTATTAATTTTTATTTTTAGTTTTGGTTGTTAAATTAAAAATAAATTTTCATTTTTTGAAGATGATGATGATGATGATGATGAAACATCCGTTTTATTCTAATTTATTTATTATACTCGTATGTGCACACGAGTATGTGATACAAAAATAAAAGAAACTGCATTATTAAGAAACATATGGGTATGATAATGATAGAACTCATAATTATCGAGGGGTGTAAACAAAATTTGATTTGTTTCGATTCTTGAAGACACCTTTTGAATGAATACGTTTGGAAATTTGTAAAACTAGGTTAGAGGTTGATGAACTTTTCACAACTAAATGCATCGATATTAGAAGATTCTTTAAGATTCTCCAACGTATCGAATAATTAGTTTTATTAGAAGCCAATTATTAATGTTGGTTAAAATTAAAAGTAAAAAAATAATAAACCAAGCCAAGTACACCTAAAATAAAACTGGGTTATCTAATTGAACCTTTCCACACTCGTATTGGGCACAATATCTATACCTTCTCGTGTATTTAAGTGAAATTTAATTTAGTTGACAGATACTTTCTGACCACAAAATAAAAAAATTTCCAATATTTTTTCGGGTTTATATTGAATTATAACGTTGCAAAGTTTTCAAACTTCAAAAAGACAACTTAGAGTGAAATTATTATAGGTTCAAGAAGTACGAAAGTAATTACGGACAATTATATCAACGAAATATAAAAAAATTAGGTGGTCGTAAAATGGTAAAAGATTTTAGAAGGTGGAAGATATATTTTCACATTTTTTAATCCAGTCCACAATTATGTCGACTAAATATGCAGGAATATAAGAAGAGTTTTTCAAATATAGCATTAACAAAAGGAATTTTTATAATATTTTATCAATATTGAGTGACAACAGACGCACTCGTGTTGGTTTTCAAAATTTATTTTGTTTTTTGTACTACAACATATCAAAATTCCTAAAAATGATAAATGTGAAAGTCGTGATGAAAAGCACTTTTAAAAATATAAGCCCAATAAGTTCAAATATCTTACACCGACGCCTGTTCAAAATTCAGTTGGCACAAAATGATTCAAAACATTCTGATCTCTTATTACAGATATAACTGAGCCGGGACAAATTTCTAGAAAAATATTAGGACTTGCTTCTAGAAATTATTCAATTTCTAAGATGTGGCTTTTCTGATTGATCAAGAAGTTCAAGAAGAGGACAAAACTATTATAGGATCATGTTTTAAAATTATTAAATTAATTCAAATCAAAACTTGTATACTTTTGAAGTTTAATAGCAGCTGTTGAAAACCTGGACGTTTATGGCCCATTTATTCCTGAGTTTAAGCAAGATTATTTAAATACGGTACAAAAACAAAACGAAAATGTCAAAATTGTATACAAGATACGACCATCATCGACAGAAATCTTCCGTCGCGATAAATAACTCTATTTGATAAGAAATGGCTTGCAAGGTAGTCATCATATAAATATATATTGGGCCCATTATGATATTTTATTTCCCGCTTCCTATTGGAATTTGTATTGAAAAAACAAAAATATCATAACATAACAGAAAAAATTACATATCGGAATTGACCCGATTATCAGGGGCCTTATTCTTGAAATCGGTGGAAATTTTCGTAATCGGAATACAATTTGCTATGTAACGCTTTATATTACTAAAATTTTTCGCCGGCTACCTTAACCATTTTTTCAAATTTCTTATCTTTTTTTAAATTAAGAAACAAAATTTTTTCCCCCTACTAAGGGAAAAGTTCCGACTGGGTAAATCGATACGGAATTATTCGCATAGTAGGTAAATAAATAATAGGCAAATATAGCAACAAATATTTTGGGTTTTGGAATACTTGATTAATTTTGAATCATTCTTGAAGAATACTAAAACAATAGAGGGTACATAAAGACAAATGATTTTACACACATTTCTGAAGCAAAAAAAATATATTAAGCCTGCTTTGTGCGTCCCAAGTCGATGTACAATATATTGAACAAGGCGTTCGAATGGGTTTGCGCGCCACCATATGTAACATTGGCTGATGCCACACGAGATTTTTAGTTTTTGGCCAACTAGTCGTAATAGATAATGTATATGTATGTGTCTTTTATTTTGTTTTGTTCTGCTCTCTCGAAAATAAAATTTAAACTAAAATGAGTCAAAAATGGCGGTTGCACCGAAATTTTGTTTAAGTCGCAATTGAAACCCGTATCATAGGTAAACGAGGAAAGAAACGCAGAAAAATACGGTTTCTGTGATACCTCGTGTAGCATCAGTGATTGGCAAAGAATTTTCCACTAGGTCCTTAATGAATGCATGCAGAAAATTTGTTAAAACCAATTTGTCTCGAAATGTATAGGTTGTACTCGTGAGCTATAAATTTCAAGACAAATTGTTTTTAACAAATTTACTTTAATATCTAACACAGGTTAAGAGCTGTGTCTTGTAACTGACTACTCACGGATCCAAGGCTAGGTGGGCTCTATGCAAGAATACGTTAAGGCGAATTTTAAAATTTTCTCAAGATGCATAAATAAATTTCAATGGAGAAAACGTCACAATTTATTAAAAAACCCAAAATTTGAATTTATGCAGGTAACCTTTCAGTACCTGTTTAGAAAACATCTAATTTTGTGAATAGCTGAAACCTCATGACTCAAATCATGTGAAAATTTGGAGCAGACTTGGAGCTCTAACGAAAACAAAAAATTTTGGTTTTTGGAATGAAGGGTCAATAAGTCTCGAGGCTAACTACTAAAAACACATTTTTTTGTAAAATCGACTTTATTCATCTACGTAGCTTTTTCAAGGCTTAAGAGTCATACATTGATTTCAACGCTTCTCTCACATTTAGATGCCTATTTTGTAGAACGATTTTTCTTTGGCCTCAAAATATTCGTTTGTTTTGATAAACAAAAATTTTCACCTGTATACCATTTTTTGAAGTTGGTGAACACATATTAGTCGCGTGGAGGTAGATCCTTGCAATTTTCCGATCGTAGCCAATGACTTGTGACATAAGGTTCATTCTCTTGGTGCAAGAGCCCTTTTTTCTTTTTGCAACTTCTTCCTTCAAACGCACTAATAACGCCGTGTAACAATCGCTCTTGCTGGTTTTTCCTTTCTCAAGATCGTCGATGAATAAAATACTTTACGCATCCGAAAACAAGAGGCCAAAACCTTACGATACATATCCTTGCAAAAATACTTATTTATTACGGTTAAACAACTTCAGCGGCACCCCTGTCAAAACCTGTATTCCAAAACCCGTTTGGTGCAATTTTTTTATTTTTTTTTAAATGACTATCCCGAATTCGAGCAACCGGAGCGTTCAGCTACTTCAATGTTTGCACGGCCATGTTTAAACTCAGCAATCCAATGTTCTACAGTTGCTTTCAATTGAGCAGAGTTTCTATAACATTTTTCAACCTTTGCTTTGTCTGAATGTCATTTTTATATAAAACTGCATCTATTAATTTCAACAAAAAAATTTTCAATTTAGTTGGGAAGAATGTTAAGACTTGTTGTTGGACCACCGCAAGGCATTATTTTATTTTCCGAACATAAAATTGCGGAGACTGAGCTTAGTACCGGCAGTATATACTAGTTTAGTGAGTAAAACCTTAAAACTAAAAGACGATGGTTCGCCGGTTGAATTTCAATAAAGGTAAATGTGACACCTTACAACACAGGTGATTGAAAAATTGTCTAGGTAAGATGAACACACCTGCATATTATATGTAGCAGTTCATATTTTAAGGGAGAAAAAGTAAATTATTGTGGCTATACTCGTACTAACAAAATTGTCCACAACAAACGACATATTTTTCAAATTCAAGTCTTCACCTTGAGATGTCACATCTCACACATATAGGAAACATTTTTTTCTTTTTATACTGTCTATTGGACCCGTTAGACGATTTTCCTTTCAACACAAAGTACATGAGCGTCCTTTGCGCATCACATACTAGAAATCAGCCGCATGAAAAATGCTGAAAGAAAGCTCGTGCAAACAAAAAAATTAAATTCACAAGCGTCTTTATCAGGTGAGATTTTGTATTTTAGAGTCTAGATATAGATACTAAAATTTACGAATTAATCCAGGATCAGTAAGTGATGTCGAATGTCGTGATAAACCAGTATTTTACCTAATTGTAGCAAAATAAAAACAGTTGGATGATTCCGTATATTTTGTGTTGTAACCAGGAGACCAGCAGTACAATTTTCATGCTTGTGTACAGAAACTTATCAAACAACAACGCTGCTCAATGGGATCAACAATTAACTGATTTTCTCGTTAGCAAGCTCGATAGCTCAAACATCTCTAAATGTAACTAAAGTACTCAAATTTTACGTTATAAAGCCCCCGACAGAGTCGTTTTTTAACAATGTTGCTTCACTTCATTTTTCAGTACATTTTAACCGTTTTGTACTGCAGCACTTTTGGCTCGCAAACCACAGTTAACAAACGTCTACATTAAGACGTTACAACCACAATTTTTCTAACATTTTTAATTAATTTCGTATATCATTGAGACATCAAAAGCATCACTGTAAGACGTTAGAAGGCCATTTTAAAATAATTGAGAACATATCACCCTGTGTTTGTAATCTTTATGTATATATCAAAAAAATAAGTAAGACATTTATACAAATACAAATATTGATTTTGAGCACATAGAAGAGTAAAAATGTATGTTGTTAATATAAAAAAGGGGGGGACACAACAAAATTATCTCTAGAATCAATCAAATAAATGTTTTTTTCTTATATTTAATATACATTTTCCGCTTTTCGCATTATACTACATTTTGTGTAACGATGAAAAATTGCCTGGAAAAATGTTTAATTTCACGATCTGTATACCTTTATAAATTGGTATAGAGGTATATACATAAATTTTCACTCGCGCCCACACATTTTATATACATTTTCCGATATTTGTTTGTTATTTTTCCGATCGAAAAAATTATTAAATTACGAGTATTCTAAAAGATTTGGCGCCATTTCTTCTTATCATACGTGTACATAACATGTAGTGCTATTTTTAGAGCAAGAGACAATTAATCATTAAAAAAATTAATGAAAATATTTCAATAGACGTAGGAAAATTACGTGGATTTTCATTTTAATACGTTGTAGATGTGTGTGTAGTTATTTACACATAAAAGACAAAAAATTAATAAATTCTGCAATGTCAGAATACGCGTCTATGAGATGTTGGTGTACAGCTAGATTATTTTTGATATTCTTTTTTTTTTTATTAAGGCAATATGCCTGTTCGCAAAATTGAAGGCGGCTGACATTGATGGAAAAAATATTTGTGGGTGACCTAGAATATGTAGTGTATATTGCTGGTATTCGTAACATAATTCTTTCTTTTTTTTGTTTCATTTTAGGTAAGTTAAACACACAAGACACAATGTACGCAAGTTGATGGATTACACGAATTTGGTTTATTTTTATTACGAAATGGATAAGTATGCAAATATTATTTTTTAATCTAATCTTTTTTAATCTTTAAGGTTAATATAACAATATATATAGTTTATTATCAATTTGTCCCTTATATTAGGTCTAATCCTTCTCAAGAACGTAAATACGTACATATTTACAATTAGAATCCCTTTATTCCTCCAAAAATTGTAAATTTCGCTAGGATTCCTTTGAAGAATCCCGATATTTTGTACTCTAAATTACAATTGAATCACATAACGTCGTCTATTTACATCTCAAAAGTTCATTCTCAATAGAGAGTAAGAGAGTAATCCCTGATTACTCTACTTTCAAAATTTGCGAGTTTTAATTGCTAAGCTCCAAATGGCGTTTCGGCTTTACTTTAGGTACCTCTTTCCACCTCCTCTTCGTACCCTTCCGAACTTTTTCTCGACTCATCCCCACTTTTCCACATCGCCCGTTTTAATCACCTTTCCAAGGTTTTCCTTTCCCCTTCATTCTATTTTAATTTTCCTGCTATTAACAAATTTGCTCTTGCTTTTCATTGTTCATCAAATTTCCTACCGTCTTAAACCTGTCTCTCTCTCTCTCTCAAGCAGCTCTCGATATTTAATTACAAACCATTTTACCAGTCTTACAAAATATTAAATCTAAACGGATCTCTTTTCCAGGTTAGCCGTTTGAACTTTTATTGAAAATATTAGTAGCTTTATTATTTTTTCTCGCACCTCTACATTTATACTTATTTTGGAAGCAAAATACTTCATTCTCGCTTTTCTTACTTTTAAAATACTGTTTGCTCCTAAATTAAGTAAGTAGTAAAAGTCTGCCAAATGAAGAATTCGATGAAATATGGCAACGTGGGTAATTTATGTTCAGAATCAAAATCCAAAATCTAATTATTTACTAGTTAGTAAATTTTTCTCAGCCTAAAAGAGCTCAAAAATTAGTGAGCAGCACCCAAAAAGTACACTTAAAGAAATAAGTTATGCCCTCGTTTAGCTCTCATTAACCCAGGCTTGCCTCCTCTAAAATTGCTAAATGAAATTAGTAAATTTTGAGCCAGCACTCTCAGAACGGAATTTAGAATAGTAAGTTGGTGTTAAATACATCAATAATGTGCAAAGTAGTCTTAAATATCATTTTAATTAAACTAATACTATGTTTTAAAATTATTCATATTACCTATGTAAATAAATTTTGTCCACCAAATATCTGGTTTTGTCCACCCTATAGTATAATAAAATTTTACATTAACTTTTGTGTTAAAAAAAGTTCGTAGGGCAGTATTAAATATCATTTAAAATAAATGGGTTATATTTTAGTATTGTTCGCCTGTTGATGTATTTTGTCCACCCATTATTAAAATTTCAACGTAAATTTTTGAGTAAAAATTATACCATAAATCGCTATTTAATGTCAATTTAAATGTTGAATAAATATTTTAAATTTTAATGAATTTTGCTCACCCAATAATTAGAGATGAGATGATTACTATTATTATAGTAAAACTAATTAATGAGATGAGAAAAATTGATCAACAGGTGGACATTGATAAAACATAACGACTATTCTCTTAACTTAACTCAAACATTTAAGTGGAAATTGTAATATTCCGTATATAGGTTAATAGAAGTGGGCTAAAAATAATTATTGGGTGAGCCAAATTCATCAACAAATTTATATTTTAAAATTATTCTAATTATTTATCCATATAGAATTCACACATGTAGAATTTCGCCCACCAAATAACTGGTTTTGCCCACCCTGACTATGGAATAATAAAATTTTACGTGGACTTTTTGATTATCAATTTACATTTGATAATTATTTTTACCACACTCGCATAAACCTATATACGGAATATTTTAATTTCAAGTGGTTGAGATTAAATTTTAAGGTGGTTCATTAAATGGGAGAGCAAACCTGGGCAAAATGTGGCTACAATTATGACATAGCACAACACTTAAATTTTGCATTTGAAAGTGCTAGTTTTACACACCTAAAATATTCGTAAGGAGTATTTTTTAAATGCTAGTACTGAGAAGTTCCTGAGCATAAAAACTCTTGAACCCAGTAAAAGTATTTGTGTTTATAACGTAATTTTTATTTGAATATGCTTCCAACTCGAAAATCATATCATCTACCTATGTATGGTTTCTGAATAGAAAAATATCTGTTTACGAAACGGAAAGCAAATTCTCGTAAGATCACGGAAAAAAGTATGAAACTAAATAGAAACGATCTATGGATGAGAGACGATCTTAAATAAAATTTTGTCCAAGACGTATTGTAATGAGTTGCTGGAACCAGTAATAGGGTCGAAAAATGTTCAGTTAACCCGAAAGATAATGGTTTAACTTTATATCACATTTGCGGGTTGAATGATTAGTTGATTAAATTTAGTAAACAGATAAATGTAATATAAAGTCAATTTGGAAATTACACTCAGTTTTTCTGTTTTAATGTTTTGAGTGAAATTGGTGATCGATACCTTAAATTATACGAAGCTGAATTCAATATTTTACAAAAATTAGAATTCGAGAATTCGATAAGAATTCAAAAGAAAATTTATATTTGTTAACATGCTTATTCAATTTGATTTGATTATGCCTAATAACATTTTAGCAACCTACTTAATTAAGAATTCACACTAGAATTTATATTCAATTTTACGAGAGTGATATTTTATTTCAAAAATTGAGTGATTTTTTGAGTGGAATTTTTAAAATTATTTTAATTATTTCAGGAATTAATTAATTATTTAATCTCTTGCAAGCCTTATTATTTAGCCAAATTTGAATGAAATTTCCTCAATTGTAACTTTTCGACCTTATATGGCGTTAAATATTTAATTCTATGTATAATTTGTCAGTCGATGTATTTGTAAGATTTACGTATCAAACAAATCAACAAATTAAAGTCCTGTCTAAAATTTAGTAAACTGCAAAATTTTGAGTGATACTCATAGAAAAACTGTAATGTCTGCAATATCTGTAATGAAATTGTTTTAAAAACGAGTAATATTTTTGAGTGAAAGTTCGTATAGTACTATATTTGATCAAATGTAATAGAAAATCCTGTAAATTACATCATGTATATTTTGTTGAGTGAATTATTAATTAAATTTCCCTCAATTTTGCCATTTTCAATGTTAGGTACTGAGTGGAAAATATATCGCTCATTTGCTGCCACAGTGACACAACTCAAAATTTTTAATTTTTCAGTAGAGCGATTTGAAAATACCACTCAAAATTGTTTGTAAAAATGGCGTTTTTCAAAATTTAATAAAAATACATTCTGATTAGTAAAATAATTTTTTCTGTTCCTACATCGTCAATCGGATCTTTATTTTTATATTTCTGTAATAATTTGCAAATTTTTTTAGGATAGTTTCCAATATCTTAAAATATTAATTTCTTTCGCGAATTGAGTGATTTTTTATATGGAATTTACCCTAGTTTGAAATTTGAGTTGTGACACTATTGTAGCAAATGAGCGATATATTATCGTGCTTTTCGTTAAAAAAACTGAAATCGTTGAAATTATCGTTGAAAAAACTGTCTCTAAATTGGGGGTTAATTCTGCGCCAAACAAATTTTTGTTGTTTTTCTCTATGCAATAATTTTAAACAATCACACAATTGCTGAGCCCATTGGGGTACATTTGGATCACATTCTATCAAGGTATTTTGTGGTCTGCTACTTAAATCAACCGAATTCTGCAATGAGAACCTAAACAGGGCAAATTTGTAGGATTTTTTGATAGCGCTAATAGTCGGCAACTCGTGGGTTCGGGACGGAATTTGAAGATGAATGATTATGTTCCTGAAAATTTGTATAATACCCTATGGTCCATCTGTCACCATTTTCATTTGGAGAAAAATCCGTTTGGAGTGGAATTCTTCTGGAATGTTTAATGATTTATTTAACAAAAATTTTTTAACCTCAAATCGTTAATTTAATTTGGCTATACAATTTCTCTAAACTCGCCTGGATATCTTCTACTATTTCCATAAGTAGAATCAATTTTGAAACACACCGTTTTATATTTCCACTGATACTTTTGTATTTTAGTTGTTTTAATTTGAATTGGTGTGTCAGATTTATGCCAATTTGTACATAATCAGTTTTGCTCTTCAAGATGCTATACATCTTATTATGTCCATAATAAGTTTTAGTATTTTTAGATGCAGGTATAGTCCAAATCTAGATCTCCATATTTATCCTTCAATTCACAATTCATTCATTTTGTATTTTTGGTTTTTGCACCATATATCGTCTTTTTGGTGCAATAGTGACACAACTCAAATTTCACTCATTTCTAAGATATTCGAATCAAACGATACCCAATAATTCATACATATTTTTATTATTTTGTATCAAAACATACTCTCTTATGTAGTTATTTTTAGAAAATAAGCTAAAATTCCATGTAAAAAATCACTCAATTCGCCAAAGAAATAAACATTTTAAGATATTGGAAACTATCGTAAGAAAATTTGCAAAATATTAAAGAATTCTAAGAATTAAGATCCGATTGAAGATGTAGGAATAGAAAAAAAATTATTTTACTAATCAGAAAATATTTTTATTTACTTTTGTAAAACGCCGTTGTTACAAACAATTTTGAGTGATTTTTTCAAATCGCTCTACTGAAAATTTAAAAAATTTGAATTGTGTCACTGTTGCACCAAACCAACGATATGTATTTAAGTCTTCTATTTATAATGAAATTTTTTACAAAAAAATGTTTTCAGGCCCAAACAGATTGATTGATCAGGATGCATACTTAAAGCTTTTTCCATAAATTAAGTTTCAAACAAAATTTGTTGCAGATCGATTTTTGAAATTTTACCCCGGAAATGACGAGTTTTGTTAAAAAATCATTATTTCACCAAAGTTCGACATCTCTAAAATTCAGACAGATTGGTTATTTGGACTTCATACTGAAACTTTCTCCATTGATTAGGAGATTCTTGCGAAATTTGGTGGAAATCTGGGTACCAGCAGTGGCGGCCGCGGGAGCTTTTTAGCAAGGGTTTATCTTGTTATGTTGTTATGTTATGAATAATGATTTTTTATTATACAAGACAGTTTTACCAAAAGTCCGGTAAGTTTTCGCCTTAGAAAGAAAGTGTGGTGTATTCGAAAAAGGAAGTCGGGGTGTTGGTCATAACATAACACCGCTTCATTTTTTGAAAACCTGTTTTAAGAACGCAAAACAAGATTTATGACATACAATTAATTAAAAAGTTAGGCAGCCCCCATTAATAAGCTAGCACCCATCAGTTTAGTAGGAATTGTTATAATCTATATTGTTTTCCATAGTATCCTGTCTAAATCACCAGTTTTATAGTTATTCGGGAATGGCGTCTAAATAACCAGTTTTATAGTTATTCGGAATATATCACAAAGCATTTTAGACCGTATATATTTTGGTAATTTTTATGTCCCCCTTTTTCATTGTGAAATTGTTACCAATTTATTTAGAATTAGTTGGATGAATAATTAAATGTCAACAACACTTATTAAAAATGTCAAACATTTGTGAAATAGACTTGGGAGCTTTGTAATAAAAAAATATTTTACGATTTGGTCACACCTGGCAAAAATTTGATCATGATACACAGGAAATTTGACTTTTATCCTTTTGCCAAATTATTAATAATTCAATTTTTTTTGGAAAGATTAGGGCCTCTAAAGCAATTAATTCGTCTTTTTTATTATTGCAAACTTCTTGTGTGCAATAATTTGTTTATTATATTCGAAATTAAATTATGTCAACACACTGTTCTCGCTATACGGATTAATTAATTTTATCTAATTATCATATGTATGTATACCTAATTCGTCACTGTCTATAGCGTAGTGAGCCAATAATATTTTTTTACTAATTTTGCGGTAGTATACGTATTTATTCAAAAATATGTACTCGTAATCACCTTTAAGACATTTTTCTTAATATTATTATTCTTATTGCTGTTACTACTACGACTATTTTTTATGATCGTTATATTGGCGGCGGCAGTGAAAATTTATAACAACAACTATCTAATATTTTCGAATTATAAACAAATGTCAGCTGTTGTACGTATTCGTATTACAAAGGAAAAGTCTTTTTTTTTTATATAAAGAAAACTCTTTATTTATTTTTAAACACAGTACATAATATAAAATTTGTTTGGTGATTAGCAATGAATTAATTTTATTATGTGAATATTATTCAAGTGTAATTTTGATAAATAATTCGGAGGTAAATAAGCCGGTTGCACTTCAAGGTGATTTAATAAAAAATGAGTGAGTTGTTTTGTTATTGTCACAATGAATTTGATTGACAATTTTATATTCTGTTGGCAGACGAACAATTCGCAGTATTTTTTTTTTTTAGAAAGCCCACATTATAACACTTCAAGCCTTTCATGCAATAAAATTAGATGTCAAAATTTTTTATGACTTTTTTATGGCACATATAGAGTAGTAATAAATTTCGGTCCACGTGTACCGTACCTCGCAAGGTTGTTCACAATTAGAAGTCATGTGGTAAAAAGGTAAAAATAGTAAGAAAATCGAAGTTTAACTTTGTTCTAATTCGGAACTGGTCCAACAAAAATTCGATTTACCTACTACAATTAACGTGTATGGTGATAAAAAATCAATTTAATTTTATAGCCTGCAATTTGGCAAGGGGCTGACAATCTACAGTCGAATGACTTTCTACTTTCTACTAAATGGTCATTCCATTATAACACAAAGATCTGTACCACAGCGCTGGAACGTAAAAAACTAGCAAAATATTTCAACCACGCACAACATATAACCTCATTAATATTCATGTTTCAGCACACAGCTCCGGTTAAATGTTACCACAAAACTGCATTTCAAAATATTTACTCGTTATAAATTTTCCTCATTTTTCACGAAAAATCCGATTCGCGCATTGTTAGAAAAATCTGTTTACATGAAAATTATTTAGGTAATGTAAATATTTTTTTTTTATTATTATTTTGATACGTTTCGGCCATTTTTCGCTCTCTTTCTCGTACGCGCTCATAAATTTATGATAATATGAACATAAATTTATGTTTTCCATTGATGATTTTAAAGCCAATTTCATTAAAATAACACATAAATTTTCTAAATAAATAAATAATTGATTTTAATTTTTATTATTTAGTCAAAAAATGTGTTTGAGTGGAAAACTCAGTACATAACATATATATTTACACATGAATTGCACGGACACATCAATGTATTAGTGAAAATCTGTATACAATTTTCTTTTTTATTTTGGTTGAATTGTATTGAGGGAAATTTTTTTTTTTTATTTCGTTCATGTTTTTCATTTATGAATATATGCGTCGCGCATGTATATTTGCGCATCCCAGCGCTTTGGCAATTTCCCAAAGGTCTATACTTGGAGATCATCGCGCGTCTATTTCGTCGAAATTATTTATAACCATCAGTATTCAACTAAAAAATGATTGTTACAGCTACATAGACATCGGAAAATACGTGTATAAAATGAATTTTCCAACACACGTTATATTTACATACAACACGACGTTTTGTACATAGTGGAAAATACTCGTATACAAAGTAGAAAATGATTCTTTATTTTTTTGTCTCGTAAATTTGTTGCATGAAAATCTTGGAAAAATAAAATAAAATATTAGAAAATTAAGGCTATAATAATTTTATTTGAGAGAAAAAAAGACCGCTATAATCAAAACAAAACAATCTCGATTTTCTTTAGTTTTTGTTTTTAATACATTTTCCGACTGAGTCTTCCGTGTGCGATGTGCATTTTCTTTGTTTTTCTTATAAATAAAATGTAAAATACTGGTACATATCAACATGACATGACATTAATTGGATTATAATGACTGGAAATTTTTATTTAAATTTAGAACACGTGGAAATTAAATTTTCCATTTAGATTTATTGAGAATTAATACATTAGACATTTTTCTTTGTGTTTTACCGAGGATTTTTTTTTAATTGGCTTTTACATATGGGATAAGTTGGTTTTGTTCGAATTTTGGAAGGCAAACAAAGAAAATGTTACGGGAAAATAAATTTTGATAAATGAATGAGTCGGAGGAGGAAAATTCATTTTTAATAGGATTACTATATAGGGATTACGATTTTTGTATGTGTTAAATTAAGCAAAGAAAATTTTTGGTACACTATTCATAGAATTGGAATTGATTAACAAAATTATTAATTAATAACCCATAACACAGGGGTTGGCACTCACTCAGTTTCACAAGGATGGAATGAAACCTAGGAGCTGGCTAGGATTCATTAATCAATCATTCATTAGTCGGAATAGAAATCATCAATGAAGCACCCAAAGATTAATCGGAGGAAATTTAACATTGAGAGATAGAAAAACACTGACAATAAAAACTCATTCAAACAAACGCTCCAACTCAATCTGCCAAAAATAATGAAACCAGTGCTATTGATCAGAAATGGGACCAACACTACGGAAAGAGATGGAGTTTGCCGAAGTGAAACAACTTGGTAAAACATGGGGAGAACTGAACGAGTAGAGTAAGATGGTCCAGTCTAGTAGACTCCCTATGCTCCTAAATCGGAGTTAAAGAAAAAATAAAAATAACCATCAAAATTTCACTTTTTTCCGGATATCTTTAACCCAAGGGAAACTGTTATAAATTTTGAAGTACCACGGTTCCGAATTAACTTCCATTTTCCGAATTAACTTCAACATTTTATTATAAATATATTGAATGAAGGGAGAAGGGTTGAAAAAAATTGTGAAAATCCCTTTCAAATATTACATCAATCAATCTAAAGACTCTTATCGCAATTATTATTATTCAGCTAGGAAGATGCTGCATTGGTTGAAGATGTGAATACCTTTTAGGTTCAAAAAAGCTTCTATACTTCTGTTTAAAGGTGTGTTAACTTGGAGATGGAGTTGACCCTTATGAACCTTAGGTGAGCTTACGGCTGTCTTTACCTGGAATATCCAAGAGTGTGAGAGGACAAATAATCTACTGTAATTGAATGGGTGAGCATCTGAATGCTCCACTGTTGAATAAGGTAGCTGGCCGTTACAGTTTCATGAAAGACTGTCGATAGAATATTTAGAGCAGGTTACCAGACAATAATCCCACATGCAAAGTTAGGCCTAATAGTTTAAACATAAAGCCAGTGCACAATAAGTTAAGGGAAGGATCTTTTTCCAATCGAAAATGATCAACTCAGTCCTGTGTGAATTGACCATCAAAACAGAGTTATTGGCTCAATTGTGGAGTATGCAAGTTCAGTAAGTGTCATTAACAAACAAGTTCCAAAGATCCATCCAGACTAGCCATAACGAACCCGCTTTTCAGCATCTGACGTATCCAACACAAAAGTGACTAGCCAAGTTCAGCAAGTAACTACCAGTTATATTTGTCTCAAGTTTAAAGGAAAAAAAGAATAAACTTATACGTGTACGATCTTTAGGTCTTGGTCTATTGAACATCCGCAGCGATGTTTATGGACCGCATGATTTACCTCTTGTTTATTATTTGTTCTACAATGCCCAGGATACTAGGGCCATTGTGGCGCGATTTCGAAGCAGTTGTGAAAGTAATTTTCGATTAGCACCTAAAAAGGTTTTTGGCTAGTTGCGACTCAGACTCCAACCGGTCGTTGGAGACGACTCTTGATGAGAGAACTACTGCTATTTTTCAATTCATACAACGACATCATATGAAATTCGAGAAAGAAAAGATGCTTTATTCTCTAGCCGTCGCCCTAGCAGCCAAATGTCATTCTCTAGGAGCTCGTTTTGCTCGATGGGTAGATTTTCTTCTACTCTGCTTGGATTCCAACTTCTTCGGGAATGGGTATTCAATAAAAGATCCATATTGACTGATTCTCGTAAAAGTCTGATCTATATTTTTTGTGTTCTGATAGTAATTTTACGATGGCCATAGAAAGCTACTTGGAATTATATGGAAAGTAAACAGAAATTGTATTATTGCTCTAGGTTTCTTCTTTCTCTAGGTTTCTTACTATAACTACCAGTACATTGTTCGAAGTACCATATTCATGCACCTTAAAAAATGTTATAGTAAGGTGCAAGTTTGCCTGAACTGAACTCTTGTCTGGTCTGTTTGAGATACATTTATAGTGTCCCTCCTATAAGGTTGGAACCAAAGATGTTCTTGTTTTTGACAAAAGCTTGATCTAGCTCAATGTCTTGGCGTACTACTGTCCATTTTTGCACAAATATTATCCATCTGTCAGTTTTTAGTTCCAGCCCCCGTTAATCTCAAAAGTCGCCTAGCATTCTAATATTCAACGTCTATGGCTTGTCTTCCAGTTGTTTTCTGTCTTTATTTCCATTGATTTATCATCCGGCCTTCTATCAGGAAATGAACTATATTTTCTAATTTTGTGTAGTATTTTTTCAATATATGATGGCAATATTTTTAGTATCGTCAGAACCAATAATTTAATAACTGGGCTAATTATGGAATCACCTTCCGTTGATATCCAGTTAGGCGTCGTTTTTATTATTTGTATAAATACTTTAACGCTAAATGGTTTGTTAATGTCTGTTAATGATTCTCGACATTTATCAGTAAACATCTTTACTTTTATTTACTTACCCACTGCTGGCTGGCTCTGTATTATATGAAATCGTTACCGTAAAGCATTATCCCAAAGCAGCTAACACTTTCACGTTTACTAGTTTCCCCAAATGCGGCTGAAGAATCCCGCTGCGTATACGGCATGAGTATCTTTTATCTTTCATTTTGTCTTTGACAATTTACTGTTATCCAAAACTTCTTTGTCAACTTCCTGCACAATTCAAATACTTGTAAATATTATCTATGATGTTTCTTTGATCCTCCTTATTCCTTTGAGCCCGATAATAAATTTCACGTTTTTATTAGCTGTCTTCTACAGACAACGTCTGTACAACGCTACAGTAGCCAAACATAGTATGAACCATCCTTAATCCCAAAAATACGGATTTTCGTAGCTCATCATATATGTAGGCGCAATTTTAACCGTTTCTGAAACAATAACTAATGCGAGAAACAATTCTGAAGAGCTTTCACAAACACAAGTTGAATAATATCCAATGTCAACAATATTAGGTTAACTATACAATATCCTTTATTCTTCATAAAGGTATAAAGACTAAATCTACATCTTTAATTTCGCCGAAGGATTTACCTATAATATTTATTAAAATTTCAGTAAATAATTTTGATTCGTCCACTTAAAAATACTTAGGCCTGAAAGGTTTTGTAGTTAAACAACAAGTGGTTGTATCCCTCTATATTCGAACATCGTAAAAACGATAAATCATTCGTAAAAGCTGCATGACACCAAAGTTACAAACCACCTGTAAATTATAATCAGCAGTTCAGCATATTTTGCTGAAACCAAAAATATATTTGTATTCTTCTCATATATATGCATCGTACTCTTGACCATATACGGTATAAATTGCACTACTCTTACACAAATAAATTCCGTAGTTTGGTATCGTTCACACGCACAATAAAGAGGGAGATATATAAATAAAATATTTGAGACAGAATTTACAATTTGATTAGAAACAAAACATTTCTGCCAGATTCAGACATTTTGTTATGTGTATTCGTAGCTGTCAAACACGTAATTTTATAAGACAACTCCCGTGTCGCGTTTTTTTATTATTTAATTAATTAAATTATTAATTGAAAATAAATTTTTATTAATTTTCGTGTGTGTGAATAGTGCAGTTTTACCATTTTTAAGTTATAAATTTTGTGTTGTGTATTATATTTTGTGTGTGTGTCAACGAAAAATTTATATTTTATTCGGAACAGCCCTGCATTACGTCATTTCTGTGTTTTCTTTGGATTTTTTTTTATTTTGGTTTTTTTAAGACGAAATAAATTAAACAAATAGTTTTTGTAATTATTTTATATTAAAGAAATGGTAAATAAATTATAAATTATATTATATCATTGTTTTAAATTAATTTTAGTATACTAAGTATAGTGATATCAGTTTTTCGGTCTTATATCAAGAAAGCCCAACCCAAGTTTATTTTCTTACGTACGTAAAAAAAGATAAGACAAATTTCTTTAAAAAAACACTGTACTATATTAACGACCTATAAAATGCTTAATATTTACATTGATGTATTAAGGTGAAATCCAAACGTCTCACTTTTCTTTTAAAACAATGCAATATAAATGAGATAATTATCGTTTTCTCAAAACACCACATGAAATCAAGAACAGTCTACTCAAAAGAAACCTTTCACATGATTGTGTTTTTTACATTATTTTGTTGACTTCTTTAAATATTTTTTGTTAACTTAAAGAATTAATAATAGTGCGGTATGAAATTGTAAGCATACAAAAATCGATAACGTTTTCCAAATATTTAAGTACGTTAAATAAATACTGCACGCTTTCTATCATAATCAGTGAGCTCGTTTTTCTTGAACCGCCCTTCGTAAACTTTGTTACAATTGCTCGAAACCGGTGTAGTGCAGATGGGGAAAAGTGTTATAATAGTTCACCCTAAGGCGGGCATATGGTGAATCGCCAGGCGTTCCAGTCTAGACTGGATCGTGTTTCGCAATGAAAATATATTACTTAGATAGAACGAAAACAACTTCAAAATTGTGTGGTACAAACTGTTGCTAGTTTTATATACTTATCTCGTGACTTAAGTCTTTTAATGACGTATTTGATCCTTCGTATGAAATGATTGGAATAAGGTTAGTTAACACTGCGTTACTCGCCATGAAAAATCGATTTTTTTTTCTGTGCATGACATACACCCTAACCGTCCCTAATCCACCCTTTATAACGCAAGGGAAATAAAAAGGGAAACCATAAAAATTTTTATTGCATTTGGTATTGATCGAAACTAGTCATGTTTTTTATATTCACATGATAAACTCTGCCCAGACAGATTGAAATTATTTGATGAATATCATCTAAATTTGGCGAGTGGCCAATACATTATGAGTGTCCTATCCTGCAGTGTATATTTCTTATCTTTGTCCTCCATTATCCCCCCAAGTGGTGCAGTGGTTAAAGCTTCGGCACTTAGACCGGGAGGTACTGAGTTCGAATCCCACCAGAGGCTAGATGCAAATCGAATTTTCATCATCGATTACAATCGGTGATGTTAATAAACACAACTGAAGCTTGCAATGTGCAGGTGATATACTGTAATTGTGTGAGTAGGTGAATGGGTTAATGATGTGGCGTGAATGCATGGTATCACAATGGGCCTAAATGTTTGGTATCACAATGGGCCTAAATTTGTTCTACCGAAAATTGGGATTAAATTTCAAAATGTGGTGCAAAAATGAATTATTTTATATTTATTGGTATTACGTACCTGGAACTTTTTAAAATGATTTGTTTTCGGTGGTATCGTTAAATGATTACTGAATTTTACCTTCGTGCCAGAATATGAAATTTATTCTAAATGTTCTGTCGTAGGATGGAAGCATCTGTACAAAACTCAAACATTATGAAAACTCGTTCTAATATTTTTTTTTTTGGATTTAAGTATAACTTAAGAAGAATCTCTCAAAATTTGTTAATTAATGATTCCCATGCTTGTTCTGTGAGAACAAATCAAAGAGACGATTGTACCATAAAACACCCACCCGTTGCATAAAAATGACTTTAATTATGACATCATACTCAACCTTACTTAAGCGATCTACTTAGGGCGGTTAATTAAAATTATTAATCCAGGCCATTCCACGTAACGCAAAAACGACAGATCTATACCCACCTCAAGTATTCAGTAACATTCAGATTCAACCCCATAACTAGCCCATCAAAATTATTCCGAAATTATTCCTTACCAAACTGGGAAAAGTTTAAAGTAAATGTCCATCAAAACCTTCCTAATACTCCTCCCATATTTACGATAAACCAAACCGACTCATGCACATTGAACAATTCCAAAATCATCCAGCACGTTATCCATAAAACCATCTCAAGCTCAAAAGTCAAACACAAAGCTAAACTCCCTAAATTGCAACGCTTCAAAAAAAAAACTAAATCACATGAATCAACTCCACTAAAAATACCTATCCAAATTAATTTCCTTCTGGTTCAGGAACTGAAGAACAAGGATTTCAAAGAAAGTCAGAAAAGAGTACCTGATTATTCCTCTGAATATTTAATGAGATCCGATAACTTAATGGCAAAATGCTCAGCATGCTTGCTCCAGCGACCGGAGGTCCCGGGTTCGATTCCCGGTGGTGACAAGGACAAAATTTCGCGGCTGGTTTTAGGATCAATGAATTAATAATCACCCATTATCCGAAATGAAAATAGATTATGAAACCTCATTTCAGGCGGCGAAATCCCTTGATGGGATATAGTGCCAAAAAGAGATAACTTAAAATGGAAAACACAATCAGATCGAACAACACACACATACAATAGTCTGTTTTATTGTCGTATTCCTAAACAAATACAATTAAAAACTCCTAAAGATTCGGGAGATCGACAATCGCTGCTTTTCTCGATATATATATATATATATATATATATATATATATATATATATATATATATATATATATATATATATATATATAAAAGGCTTTCGATGTAGTTTGGTACAACGATATAATCTATAAATTGATCAATCGTGGTATCCCTACTATCATATCAAGCTGATCTTTTCTTATATCAGTGATCCAAAATTCTATGTCTACTTGAATATTCTTTCACCATTAAAGCAGTACTCGCGATAGTCGCACAAGGGTTGGTTCTAGAACCTTATTTCTACTATATTACTATCACGATATTCCAAAACCGAACCACAAGAAAACCAAAATTCAAATTTGCACCGACAATACGACCATATTCACCTCTTCCATTAATGCTAGCTAGGAAGAATCGTCTTTCAGAATACCTTTCAGGATTAACTTTGATGTATAATTGAATATCCGCTTCCCACTACGCAAGATTTCTTTATTTTTTTAAAAATTTTCTTTATTTATCTGAAAGATTCAATAAATAAAGAAAATTATTAAAAAAAAAAAAATTTTGCGTAGTCGGAAGCGGATATTCAATTATACATCAAAGTTAATCCTGAAAGGTATCCTGAAAGACGATTGAAATGAAAATAACAATAAGTTTTCAAATCTTAATAACTAAGGTAATTATGTAAATCTGCGGGAGCAGAATCTACTTCTTATCAATAAGTAAACAAATAATTAAATAAATAATTTATGAAATTACAGCCATCGTTTTCTTCTTTAGTCGCGAAGACGTAGGTATGTATATCTTTTAGATGTCGCGTCATCAAATTCGGATGAGATACTAGCTTCCCTGCATAACTGATCCGCATCTTTTGTAATTCGTCTTTGACAGTTAGAATGCTAATGTGCTTATGTATATTTTTGTTTTTTACGAACCAAGGTGCTCCTGTAATCATTCTGAGAATTTTTGACTGCGTTCGTTGGAATTTCAAGTAATGTAGTAAGACCGTAGAGTGGTCAGAAGATAATTCTAAATGTGGTTTAGCTTGGATTATTTCTCGGTTTATTTTACTTGTGACTTCAAAATCAAAAACACGTCAGGGATTTTTCGACGATCAGTAGGCCAATAAGTTGGATGGCCACACGACGCAACATCGTAATGGTTTTCTCGAATAACATTCATTAATTGACATCCCCTTGGAGTAGTCAATCTTGAACCCCAGTAGGCATGTTTGGCATTAAAGTCGCCGGCGACCATAAAACGTTGACCCAGGGTTGCAAAAAATCTTTTGTAGATATCTGCCGAAACGTTATTATTTGGGGGGCAATATATTGAAGCGATGACTAAGCTTTCTTTGTCGAGGTCTATACATACAGAGGTTGCTGTAATTTCCTCAGTGCTATATTCATTTAGAACATAATGGCAGTTCCTCCTCGACTTCTGCCCAAGGGATGATTTGTATCATAAATTTCATAACCATTAATTCTAAAATTGTGTTTATCGGTTAAGTGGGTTTCAGAGACTAACATAAGATCAATTTCGTGTTTAGCTAGGAAATGTTCTAATTCAAGTTTGTGTTAGCTTATACCGTTTGCGTTCCAGAGGTATATCTTTAGATAATTTATCGGAGACATTCTAGTTTCTGAGTAGTTTGATTTTGCTGCATCAACAGTTGCATACAGTTATTCAGGGTAGGTTTAACATTTGAGGATTCGCCTTGAAGAACGATTGCGTATGTTGGTTTGCTGGTTGGTGTTCTGGGCGAATGAGAGTCATTTGGCGTAAGCGGAGGTATATTATTCTGCGTATCTGATGTAGTTTTATACTGCCTCCTGGCGCGTGACAATTGACTAATGTATATGTAGACTGGGCATTCTCGGTAATTTGCGGTGTGGTTTCCAACTCAATTGCTGCATTTCCGTCCAGTTGAAGAGTTCATTGGTTTTGTGAAACTTTTGGTTTGGTGTAGTTCCCCGCATATGAAGCCCACTGATATTAACTTGCTCCCGAGAGCCGCTGTATTTTTGTTTTGGTTGGTTGACTCCATTGAATATTTAGTTCTGGGTTCCTTCCCTTAGCATTTTATACCTACTGCCTGGTTTTTTTACAGCCGCCCCTAACATGGAGAACAGACACTGGAAAAAACCGCCCCTAACATGGAGCACAGACGTTTCAGAATTTGCCATGGTTATACTTTTAGCGTTACCCAGGGTGCAGCGCGAGAAGCTTGTATAACCAGCGCACCCCAAAAATACACAAGAAATGTAACATCAAAGTTAATCGTTATAAAACTGAAATTATCCATTTCCACGAAAACAGGTGTTATAAAGCTGATAAAGCAGATCCAATCCGTTTTATGGTAAAACGTAGGAAATAGTAAAAAAATTGCCTGTCTAAATGTTTCATCTGTCTGCATTTTAGAAGACACGGAAAACGAGCTCATTCCGACATTTTATTAAAAAAGTGTGAATATCATTTATTACTGAACTAGTGAGGGAATATGTTTTCGCGTAATAACGCGACCAAGACCAAAAACTATGAACTGCCGTGTAAAAATTGCAAAATTCGCCCCAAAGCTAAATACTTAAGTCACCTAGAAAAATTGAATATAAAACTATTTTGTATTACCGTTTTATAATTTTTCGTATAAATATATGTTTATTACTACACCAGAGGCACGCCTTTTAAATGTATTGTAGCTAACAGCGGCAGCTGCATATCACGATCGTAATACTTATTATTTTTTGATATTTAAATTTTAATATCCAGTAAAATATTTTCCCGCCAGTAGTTGATGCAATTCTAACACTGGTTTTTATTATGTCATTTTTTTTAAATTTCCGACTAACTAAATCAATGGTTCAGACCAGTCGTTCGTAGATAATTTATAAATTTAAAATAAGTTCGCAATTTTATTTTGTTGTTCGGGAAGTAATTGGTTTCTTTGGTGAAAATGAAAGACGATTTTTGTATAGTACATATTTAAAGATTTTATTGAATTTTGATCCAATATCTTTTGCCATATTTCTGGTAGTACCATAATTTCACGCTCATAAAACTTCTGTTCTTTGCTGGCATGCTGATCCAATGCATTTTTGACGTCCTGTTTTGAAGAAAAGCTTTTGCCCTCTAAAAAAATTTGTGGAGACTGGAACAAGTAATACTTTGAAGTTGCCAAATCTGGAGAATATGGTGGGTGTGGTAGTACGTACGTTTGCCGCCCCAGTTGCAAAGTGGTCAGCATGCTCGCTCTAGCGACCGGAGGTCCCTGGTTCGATTTCCGGTGGTGTCAAGGACTTTTTTTTTCACGGCTGGTTTAGGATCAATGAATCATGCACACATTATCCGAAATGAAATATTATTATGAAACCTCATTTGAGGCGGCCAAATCCCATAATGGGATATCGCGCCAGAGAGAGGGAGTGGTAGTACATCCCATCCAAGCTGCAATAGCTTTTGACGTGTTACCAAACTTGTATTGCGCATTATCTTGGTGAAACACTATACTTTTTTTATTGATCAATTCTGGAATATTCTGTTTGAGTGAATCATTCAATTTGTCCTGTTGATGACAGCAAACTTCAGAATTGATCGTGGTATTATCCGGTAAACGCTTAAAAAAACGATTCCCTTGACATCTCACCAAACAAACAGCATCAGCATTACTTTTTCTTTTACGAATATCTGCTTTCAACTTTTTGTTTTAATCTATGCAATCTGTTCTGGGGTCGAGGCACTCCCAACTCTCGCGGTTCGCTTTTCACGTCCTACTTTACGCATTGCTTGCCATATCGAGGACGTACGGCTATAGGTCCGATTTTATTACCATCATTATTACCATACCAGCTCCATGCCAGCCTATACTGGCATGGAAGATGGGCCGGCCCATGAGTTTTGTACTCTGACAGGAGGTCATAGTTGTGTTCCATTTCATCACAGATCGTAATCTGTGATAATTAGTAATAATAATCAGTAATAATTTGCTTCAAAAATGGATAATTTTCTTGACGTTTGAGAAGCAAATCACAGACGTCAATGCGACGGAGCAAATTTCTTTCTGTAAGAACATGTGGAACCCATATTTCGAGTTTTGAAACTAAACCAAGGCGTTTTACATGAACATAAATGGTCGAATTCGGCGGTTTGTAACAATCAATGGTTCATTTTGTCTCCATCAGCTTTAACTATGGCCTTCCAGAACGTGGTGCATCTTCAACATTAAAATTGCCAGAACGAAATTTTGATAACCAGTTTTGACACTGACGTTCTGTCAATACATCCATACATATCATACAACTTTTTCTTTCTTGAACAGCATTGTTGCTTTTTCGATAATAAAAAAGTAAAATATGCCGATAATGCTGCTTTTGAATTTCCATATTTAATATGACACCAAACACAAACTATTTTGCACAAATAAGCTCTGCTATATCAGCTGTCAAGTTATATAATGACCATGTCGCTTAATGCTGTGGTCCTCTAAATTATGAAATAAACTAAATTGATCACTAGTTCACACTAGACATTCATAGATGGCAGTAACATCAACAAAACAAGCTGTGCCTGACTATTCAAAATACTAAATTGTCTTCTTTTCGTGGATAAAAGAAATATTAAATTAAAATAAAATAATGGAAGATGATATGGAATGGAAGTTGTATTATTTGCAAATGTTATTAAAAACTACGAAATGTTTAAAAATAAAAAAGTGTCACGTAAAAATGTGTAGCCAATAACACATTTGCATTTAATAGGTACCAAATCATGACATTTTATAACTAAATTGAAAAGCTACCTCGCGAGGAGACTTTTCGTTTGTAGCCTGGCCGCGAATAGCGTAAGGTGACCTCAAAAAAGTTTAGTTCATAATTTAGTTCACCAAATCCCAAATTCCCACACCAAACCCAAAACACCTCATCCCACCCCCTCCACCTCCCATACCACCACTCCTACCACCCCCATAATAACACCACCCACGCAAACCCACATCCACATGAGATATATTTTTATTCCACATTCACATGCTCTATGAAACCAAAATAGACTAGAAAATAAAACAAAATCTATCAATTTTAAGGAGGGAGGTTAACAAAACCCTACATATCTCCGAACAACCTAAACATAGAAATATCCAAATCAATAGGGCTCTATCCCATGAATTGCTTGAAAGTTGATATCTCCATTCGTTCTCAAGTTATCGTGGACACAGCCGGTCAGACGAACAGACGGCAAACTGAAACCATATAGCATTTTTTTAACAAAAATGCTTAAAAATCGACATGAGGCACACTGCATTGACATTGGTTATGAAACATTACATTTTAGTCCTCTGTTGGAAAAAAACGAAATTACTTTCCGAACAACCCAATAGTTTATTGATAATAGAGGCATCTATTAATACTTGGTATAAACTAATCATAAATTTAGTTAGTCGGTGATTTAGACAAAAAAAATTGACGTCGGGCACAGAGTATCAGTGTTAAATTATAATCGAAACTATTTTAACACTAAAAGCCCATATACATTAGGGTTTGTAGAAAAATATATTATGTCCTCCAATAATGACAATTCAAGGTAGCTAGTGCCTACATATAAGATTTACGTTATATATACATATCTTATATATATCTTTAATATCTGGTAAAAGATATAATAAACTTTTTTCGATGTGTAAGCTTTAGCTTAACATACTTTATCTATTGTTAAAATTTATTATGATTTAAAAAGTTACGTAGATATGCACTTAAATAAATTATTTTTATAACCAAAAATAATCCAAAGTGAAAACATAAACATAATAAATTGTACAGATTCGACGACAATCCCATCAAAATTAAGATACACAAAAAATTCTACAATGATTTATTTCAATTGAGTAACACACAACTTTCACCTACACTTTTTCTGTCTGCAAGTAACTGGTCGACACACAAAGTTTTTATAATTAAGTAAATTTGAAACCCATATTTTTATTTCTGAGACGTTCCCTAAAACACTTCAATGCCGACATGGCATTTAATAAAAATAAAATTTACTAAGAAATGTACAAAAATATGTCTGTCCCTGAAATGCCATGATACACTCGTGTAGCTATGTAATAAACTAATGAAATGGTGTAAACGTACATTACAGTAATTTGGATATACGGCTAAAAGTAAAATGTTACGTGTAATTGCTCTGTTTCACTTTTATACTCGTAAATGCATTAAGTAAATTTAATTGAATAATAATTGTATTATAAACAACCCAAGTCAATGGTCTACATAAGCCAGATGATAATCACAACGCTTGTCACACCTTCGGATACAATTCCCGCACAATTTTTTTTCACATGCTGGAAAAATTGAAAGTTACGCTAAATAAGTTCATGGCCTTAAAATTATGTATGTATAAAAGAATTCATTTCTAAATTATTTTATGATTTGAAAATATTTTTTGTTTATAAATAGACGCTGTTGTTGTTGTTGTAGTACAAAAGCACTATTATATTGATTGATTTGATTTTAGATTTGTATTTTTTTTTTCGACAGATTGTAAAAAATAACACAATCATTTCATATTTCACAACTGAACAACATAATTTATGACGAATTTAAAGTTGTGTACGACTATTATTCTGCTTATTAGAAATAGTTTTATCCAGTTGGTATTAGAAAAAATGTATAGTGGTATAAAGTAGAAGGTGTGTATTCGGCTACACATTGGGTATTTTAAGTGAAATAGCCGCAATACTAGTTACTGGTGTAATGTAAAACCGCGGTCTGCTTGGGATAAGTTTTTGAATGCGAGTTATGTTTACAATTCTAGTTTCCAGTATTTAGCTGTTAAAGTTGAAATAATGCTCTTGAAGCTCACGCATATATATGGGAATCTCCAACCTTGATTTAAAAATTTGAGTAGACTAGACGCTTGGTCTGATCTGCTTCAGATCAAATTCCGTGAAATAACACTAAAAAATTTCAACGTCAACACAAAGCTTTCTAAATTTTAAAATATATTTTTGTGGTTCAAAACAGAACTTAAATTTTATGTAAAAATTTAATTTGATCTGGATTATTGGGCGACAAGTATTACATTGGTATGCGTGTTCACCTGCACTACTGGCTTTTGTAGATTCTAGGTTATATATGGCAGGTTATATTTTATCAAGGGATTGGGCAAATATTTTACTAGGTCATATTCCCAATTAATTTTTTTGTCTCTAGAGAAAAATTGTATTTTTTGATTTTTTGAAGCTAAAGCACGTATTGCAATTTTATTTTACATAAGTTTACTTCATTTATAATAAATTTATAAGGTTAACAATGTTTGAAAAAATTCAAAACACAATTCCTACAACTTTGGGGTAAACTGGTGTAAAAAAAAAATTTGCCAACCTCTATGAAATCGTTCCCATTAAATTAATTCCCATTAAGCTTTGTTTCCATATTCTAATTTCAACGAAGCCTTTTATTAAATCACTGAGTAAGAGCGATTTGATTTAAGTTGTTGTGTGTGTGCTCGAATTTTATCAGCACGTAGCGCCGTAATATTATCCAGTTTAGGCTACAAGAAGTTGCTTGTCATCGTTCTGTAGCGCGAGCGCTACACGCATTTTTTGCATTTTTTTTTGGTGAACACTGTAGGATTGGGATTTTATATACGTTGGACTTAAGTAAGGCCCAGCAATTCTCGAGAGTTTAAATCCAGAGAATTGCCAGGCCAAGAGAGAGGATGTCAATATTTTGGTTAAGGAGGACATTCTCTATAAATTTTGCGGTATGGCAAGGATCTCTATCTTGCATAAAAGTGTAAGAGTTTTGGCCTTGAGGTATAGTGTCCTCATGTAAGGAAATAAAACGTCTGTTAATACCTTTATTGTTCTTTTGTCATGGTTGCCTCTACGAAGTATATTGGGCCAGGTCCACCTCCACTAATACAGCTCCATATCATTACTTATAGTGGATGTTTTATGTTCCTGACTACGCAGTTCTCCCTAAACCTCTCTCCTGGTCTCCTTCTGACAAACTGGGCCGATTCTGTAACGGCTTCTAGCTTGCATTCGCCACTAAACATAACCAAAAAAATTTAAAAATCTCTGTAATTTGGGATTTTTTTTATTTAATTTTTGGAAATATATAATGAGTGCTTAAAAAATCGATTTACCTTCTTTCGGTCGTTTATTGTCTACTGCTTATGAAGTTTAGCCCAAATAAGACGTTTTTTCCGCATTATTTTCAGTAAGTCTGGGTTTTTTTGCTTGATACCTCTTCAAATTATTTTCATATAGGCTTTCGTCGCAATGTCATCGCTGATATCTTTATTCCCTCTTCACTAAGATGCTTTTGTAGCTCGTTCGAGGTTGCTCTGGACTTTTCTAAGGCCGATTAAATAATTTTCCGGTTTGTTTTGGGCGTTGTATTCCTGATCCCCTTACAGTTTCTTCTCTTGGTCTCATAAAATGTACCCCCGGATTGAAGAATTTTTGCCAAATTACTACTGATGAGCAGCTACTTAATAGCATGTTTTTTCGCTGCTTAGATCCTTTTTTCGACCCATTTTTGAAAATAAATGTTTCAATCTAAAACTTTCCAAACACACACACACACTTTAACTTAAACACAAGTTTTTAACTAAATGATCAAATTCACTCAACGTAGATTATTTCTTACTTTAGCTCAGTCACAAAATTTATAAAAACACCTTGTGCCGCGCGTCAAACATAAAATGAGATCATAAACTAAAAGTAAAATATGCATGCTTGTTCTTTTTAGTCCTTTTTAGTCGACCAAGAATGTCGTAAAATAATCTTGAAATAATAACAGATGTGATCCTAAATGCATTTTATTATTTTGAAATATTTTAAAATATAAAACAATAGCAGAAATTAGGAATTTCCAAAATACTAATAATGTCCATAATTCAATGAACAGGGACTGTATTTATGGCATTTACAGCAATTTACAGCAGCTGCATTTTTAAGGTATATCAGATATATTATAAGGTTTTTAAAAATTATAAATACTCACACATATTTTGGATGAAAACTTAAAAGTCACGATAATAAAAAAACAATGACAATTATATTAAAATTGTCAGCTTATGTTTGGTGACATTTTGAAAAAGTCACTCAATACGAATCGCGATTTAGTACTCACAAGATTGTCACAAAACTGCAGCAGAATTTTTAATACTATATGTCACAAAAAATTGTTATTTGTCACTTGATCAGACATAAATGATAAATGATAATTGTTTGTGACATTGTACTAAAAATTCTGCTACAATTTTGTGACAATATACTTGTGAGTACCAAATCGCGATTCGTATGGAGTGACTTTTAAGAAATGCTACCAAAAATAAGCTTTTATTATCGTGACTTATAAGTTTTCATACAAAATATGTGTGAGTATTTATAATTTTAAAAAACCTTATAATATATTTGATACAACTTAAAAATGCAGCTGCTTTAGACTGCTGTAAACTGTCACGATAAATTTTCATTTTTTCGTAATCTACCCCCAGATCTAAGTGCGTACTTAAAAAATTCATAAGCGTTAAGATCTGTTCGATTCTGTTCGATTTGGCTCCTAATTTCACAACAGACAGGTGTAAAGCCGTCAAATGGTAATTATATTTTCATATCAGCTAGTGGAAAATCGAAAAGTAATTATATCCTCCTGTAAAAAAGTGAAAACGTAGAAAGGGCAATGTTTGTAGAAGCTTGCTCAACAGAATAGAGTTAAATTGCAAGACATTGCCCGAAAAGAGTATTTCCGGCACACCAATGCTTTCATTTCCAAAAATTCACAAACGTTGGCACGGAAAGCAGGGCATACCGCCTTGTAAAATAGTCCAAAATGATGACGATATGTAAATCCATTAGTGGTCTAGCTAAGGCCACAAAATGTCAACATGAAGCTTTTAAAATGGTCGATTTGATTAAATAAATTTACCCATCTATGATGGTATGGTAGAATAATTCATAGGTTTGATATTTTCAGATTTTGCGCTGTTTAAACAAAATGTTTTACAGGTGTCGTAATATTTCCAGTATTTATCATAATAAAACTTTCAAGTTAGTATTTGAGGACGGGAATAGTGTTTTGCTTACCCTGTACTGTATGATTTCCCTATGGCTGATGGTACACGGGGTATCACAGAAACCGTATTTTCCTTCATTTCTTTGCCCGTTTACCTATGATACCAGTTTTAATTGTGACTTAAACAGTTTTCCGGCGCAACCCACACTAACGCAAACATAAATGAAATAAAAAATATTTCAAGGACATTTTTGACTCATTTTAGTTTAAATTTTATTTTCGAGACAGCAGAGCAAAACAAAATAAAACACACATTCATATATACATTATCTATTACGACTGGTTGTCCTTGAAAAAATATTCAAAAAACCAAAAATCTCGTGTGGAATGGGACTATGGCTGATGGCACACGGGGTATCACAGAAACCGTATATTTTTCATCGTTTCTTTCCCCTTTACCAATAAAATCAAAAAATTGCGGCACTGGTAAAACCGGTTTTATTGGTAAAGGGGAAAGAAACGAAAAAGTTACCAGATAAAAGTTACCCTAGTGTGGATATGCACTAAACGTGCTAAACAGCCAGGGACGTATTTTTAGTTCTCTACTCAATTCAGGCTATAGTTGCTTCGTGATGTTGAAAGGTTATCCTTCGATATATGGTTTATCTTATAATTCTGCTATGGTTTATTGAATTTCGCAGACACACCGTTCAGAAAGTAATGGGAATTTTGTATTAGTCCGATTCCGTACGTTGGTAAACATGTCTGAAAAATATCTGTACAGAGTTATCCATATTGGATATTTAGTGTGTTGTTAGCTTTCTTCATCACATCATCTTTTGACAGATTGTATGTACTATGGTAGGATCATCATCATTTATTACGAGTGGTATAAGCGTTTCCAAGAAAGCCGTGAACACATTTCAGGACATTTTTTTTTTCAAAAAAACTTGGGTCAACAAAATTTCCTCCAAAATTATTGAATTTCGAACAAAAATAGCGGCGTATGCAAGTTGATCACAAACGAAACTTTAATGATGTCCCTGCCTCCATATTCGCCAGACAAGGCCCAGTGTGACTTTTTAGATAAGCTTAAAAACGCATAGCTGAGAAAGGTAAAATCTATCTCAAAGATGAACATGATTACAACATCATGTAAGTTGACATCTTGAAATTCGAACAAAAATCCATTATGGCGATAAAAATGTCGAAATATTTTGAATGAAAACGCAAATAAACGAAAGTTTAAGTCTTATACAAGGCCTACTGAAGTTTACATCTTTTGTTTGATTGACTTATCGTAGACGATAAGATTCTTTCCCAAGTTGGTTACCGCTTTCTGACGGTTGGTCTCTTCATTTTATGGGCGGTTGAGGACCAGCATAAAATGATTCGTCGTTCTGCTGTGCGATATGAAATTTAGCGGAGAATCGCTCCTTTATCGGATCATTCATATACACGCCAACGGCGCAAAAATCAATGAGAAGCAATGGAATATCTTGATTGTATATTTGAACACGTCGATAATGTGGCCATAATATTTCAGAACTGGTTCTCATTGCATCATTTATGAGAATGCGATATGTATCAGGTTCCACATTATACAAATGGGACTTGCATCGATGGCTCACCGGGATTGAAGGTTTATTGAAAATTTCTGGACAACTAATGTTGCAAATTAAGAAGCCAATATCATTATTAATAATTCATCGTTACACCAAGACTAACCGTTTTACAAATAACCAGATATAGGGACAGGGCATGTTTGTAATAATTATAAAATTGACCCGGTTTCAGATGCCTAGTAGTCAGAAGTAGTTAGAAAATTGGTTATAGTTCTATAAAATATATACTAGATCAATCATATTATGATATGATATATTTATATGGATATAAAATTTGATTCTCTTGTGCGCGGTAAAATGACCGGCATCCTAAAAAACTTAATCAAAAATTACGAACCCAAATTTATTTGATTTTTTTGATAGTTTAATTTATTATGTACATACTCTGTTTTTTAAAGTGAACTGGCATCCCCACCGTCAAATTCAATAGGTTTTTGATATTGCACACTCGACTGTGAACCTGGAATCTGACGTGTTTTTTCAATATACGTGAGTACGGGGCGGGGGCCTTAATGCTTAACGAAATTGTAAAATACCCTTTAATGGATTAGTTTTTGAAAAGTTTTGAAACCACCCGTAACTTTTCGTTGATGCAATATTGGAGTACACCAAAAAAGTGTATGCTACTTAAATGATACGTAATCGTAAGGATGGGCACATACGACTATTTTATTAGTCTTAATAAATTCACCGATCCAAATTTTATACTTAAACATCTCGCCAAAATAATAAATTTCAGTTATGTGTATTATATCGTACGAATATTGAGTGTTTGTTCGAAACTGGCCTACACAAAAAAGTGTAAATGCCTTTTGTTCCTCTATTGTTGGTGATCATAGAAATAAAACGGCAGTATTAATTTACATGTCTTATAAAGCTGGCTTTTCTTTGAGTTGAAATTGGTCACAAAATGTATGTAACTTTGATGGCCAATCACATGTAATCGTAGTTTGGTAATATTCATGATGATTGTAAATTTTTTATGTTTGTTTGATTCACATACACTTTTTTTTATTTTACTTTAGTTAGATTTTGTGTAAAGTGTTTTTTTAATTTTTTAAAGGTATGGTGGTTATTCCGAAAATGTGTTCGATACTTCTTACGATGTATTAATTTTTTAAGGTTAGTTTGGCTCACATCATCACTTGATATTATTCAATTTATAATCGCATACTAATTCCCAGTTCCGATTGTATACAATTAACTATAGTTAACATTTCTAACAAGCCATCAAACAATTTCCGCCATTATTTAATATTTCATAAAACCTTCAGAAACATCTTAAGGTCAAAACTATATTTCTTATAATTAAAAATTCAAAACCACCAGAAAATTTACTTTTAATTTTAACCAAGAAGTCAAGACGATGATACTTGAAATAAAAATAAAATTTAACCGAGTGTGAGAAATAACAGCATGAAACTTAAGATCTACGAGTAGGTATATAATTATGTCAGCTCACAAGTCATAATAATTTTGATACTCGCATATAAAAAGTATAAAAGACGAGCAAAATCTAATCTGATGAAAAATGTTAAGCATTAAGCTTATATTTTTGTGGTCAAAACTTTCTAACGTCTTAAATCATTGCTTAGCGAAAGAGCTTATATAATTTAGATTAATTGATAATTTCGCCGGAAGGCCGCTCGGTATAAAATAGAGAGTTTATGGTGGTTCCAATCAATTTACCTTAAAATATTTTATTGATATTTAGTTTAGACGCAAATCCATAAAAGGATATAAGAATTGAGTTAATTGGGAAAACATTTAATGTTTTACGTTTTTTATGTTTATGCTATATATACACCGCATATTTTGGTGTGTGTGGTTAAAGTTAAAAAACCTGTATTTTTCGGCGAGCGGATACATAAACCAAACAGCAGATTTTCACAAAACACATGAGAAAATAATTTATTGTGTTTTGAGTCCAACACTTTTACAAAAAAAAAAAAAAATAAAATAAAAATCAATTGTATCAGTATCGCCGTCTTGATAAGATTGTTTTATAATAAGCCATTAAAACATTTTATAATTTTGTTTATCGTGCCAAGTTCTTGAAGAAAATGATTTTTAAATTTGATTGTATTTTTAGTTATCAGCAGTACAATACCAAATATTAGACATTCTAAATAATTTTTTTGATATTCGTACTGGAAATAAACAAGATTATATGAGGTGTTTGTTGTCGTGGCCCACTTCATGTGATGTTTGACATCATGTTTTGGTTTAGAGTGATTCATTTCCTATACATATGCTTACCGGATTAAGTTCGACCGAGTAGTTCAATTAACACCATGCTTGGTATCACATGCTTGTATTGTGTATCATAACAAGATGATGGTTAGAATTCTCGAGGTTAATTTCGTTTACACACTAGCTCTTATTTAAATTTGTTTACTGAAAACTTGTTCGGTAACTAATTAGCATTGATTCACTATACGAATACGATTGTACATATCCATTACTACGGTAACTTGAATCCGATAACTTTTATGGCTTACACCCTTTACGTCCACACACATTGTATTTGAATCCGGTAACTTTAAAATTTTCTATGTGTTTGTGTAAAATGCTAAAAAAATCATTTTATTAATCATTTAATTAAATTTCATTTTATTTTTTTATTATTCAAATTTTTGTTTTGTGATGCGCGCGGCTCAAAAACAAAATCAAACTAAAAAATGACCTTGAAAATTATTTTTATTTCATTTTTGTTGGTGTGTTGAAATTTTTGAATCTAGAAAAATTTTAGTTTAAAAAAGAATCCACGACAAAGCCGGTTTGTAGGTAAAGAGGGAAAAAACGAAGAAATTAGCGGATTCAAGTTACTCTAGTATGGATATGCACATTGATCAACGATCGCAATTATTTAGACTCAATCTCTCTTTAGATTAGTTTAATCTCTCCTCGTATTATGCGTACCTAGTAATTGATTTACGGTTGGATTATGGTATCCCAAGACCAAGACCAATGTCTCCATTACGAGAGGCGCTTAAACTCTAAAGAATGAACCTAAAACGTGCCTCGACTCCTTTGTCGCACTCTCAAGCCAACTGTTTGTTAGTTATGTACTAAGACGAAATTTTTTTATTGCCTTAAAATTCGAATTTATAGGTAAACTTAACAACAAGGGCTTTGATGATGCTCCCATGATTTTCCTGTTTCTCTGGCTGCTGCGTCCTCTAGTTTGTTTCTTGGACTATGTAATAACCATTTGTCATAAGTAAGCTTCTATAAATTTCACTCAGGCTGTTTCGCAACCATTTAATCTATGTACGTGTCTTTAGTCTGTTGAATTTTTTTTTTTGAAAACATTATTTTCAGCTCTCTCCAGTTCCTGTAATGCTGTAATTAAATTTTTCTGATGCATTAACCATTTTGTGGCTATTTTAGCTTTCATTTCAACTAAAGAGCTGTAAATTTTCACTTCAGAAATTGACTTGGTTTCATTTACTTGACCTAATGTTCAGTTTTATCTGGAGCGACATGTTGCGAGACTTAATGTTAAGAATTTAATATTTACCTCGAAAGCGGAATGTAGAAACTAATTTTTGCTTGGCAAATTTTTAAACACTAACTGCAATGAAACTTCGATGTATCTGAACGGGATAAGTTAAACTATAATGAATAACATAATCCAAAGACAATGGCATTGTAAGCCAGCCGTAAATATTTTACAATTAATACCAATTTTGACGGTCTTCCGAGATAGAATTCCAACCATGCAGCAGGACTTATATCGCTTGGTTTTTACCATTTCGTAGTAAATCACCTATTCACAAACAACCTAATTTCTCAATAATTTAGCGGTACTTAAAGGACGATATTTGTAAATTTGTATTGCGTGGATAAAAAATACTATGGCTTAGAGTCCGTAAACTAAGACCGTTAAGACTCGGCTTAGTGCTACAAACGGTTTTACATACAAATGTTTTTATGTCTGCAATTTTTGTATAGCCTACGTCCATAGATTATGTTGCAATATTAATCCCTCAAATCAGTTCCGGGATTGGTTCGTTATCCTTGCAGTAAAATTACCGTTATGGTATAAGTTTTTGATAGGAGATTTATAACGCTGATGCGTGCGGTCTTTCTCTTGAATTGTAATCTTCGTCTAACCAGTTTTTGTGGTTTGGATGATTTTTTTAATGATCCATTGATCTTCAACGAACTCAAGAATCTGCTGGTTCTTCATGATCTCATATACTGCAGTCTCGAAGTTTATCCTGGAATACGGTAAACAATACGAACGTCATGTCTATTCTGGTTTGTGCTTGGCCAATATTTGATTTCCGTGAATTATGGATGCGCTTTTGTGGAGAGTTTGTATATAGGCAACTAATTATATGCAACCATGCCAAATTATAAATTAAAACTGTACTTTGTATCAATATAGTCAGCTACCTCCGTAGAAAACAAATTTCATCAATCAGTAAAGGTTTAGTCTGATTCGATTTTCCTTAGATCATACTGAATTTTATAAAAAACGACAAAGAATTTTTTTAAATCCCTTTAAACTATGTTTCTTTCTTTCTAATAAACCGAATTTCATCTCAGACAAAGTAAGCAGTTTCGTAACATGACCAGCACCATATTCAAAAGGTTTGATAAAAAAAATGTCAATCCCGTTTAATGATGGATTTTTTGACAAAATTCCAGAATTTTGCCTAAACTCATTTAAGAAGCCGGTTGGTGCTCGCTCCTTCTAAGGCTTCGTTCCAGTTGACCAAATCCCAGAATTTAGTTTAAAAATATTTGAATACCTTTAGTCAAATATATCAAATTGTATCACATTAAGTCACGATTAGATTCACTAAGACTTCCTACCATATATCCTAGAATTTTAACTTATTCCTTTATGTCTTGTAAACTGTACTTAGATGGCTGTTCAAAGGTGACTAATTATCAGATTAAAAGTTTCAGTCAAACATTTCATTAAATATTTGCTAGTTTTGGAAAGTTTCGTGAATTTAGTACAAAAATCACATTAGAATACCTCTCATTCTTATCCCCGATTACGCTAACCGTGTCGTTTGTCGTTTCAAGTGACTCATTTACTTTCCAAATTGTATCACAACACAGTTTTTAATATGTTTATTTATTATCGCAGGTACTTCAAATGATAAACGGCGTATCTTATTTTTTTTTAGTCACCTCAAAATTTTAAACTTTATTTCGCCTCAACTCACTTATTCTCATAGCAACTTTATATAATTTTTAGAACGCTTACTCTAAATAAAATAATTGTGTGGGAAACCCTCTCAAATAGTTAGAGTCATCTAATTTACAGCCCCCTCTTCTGAATGGGAGCTATAAACGGGTTCTTTTACATTAATACTATGCGCTTAGCGAGATTGACTTTTGGAAAGGAACCTTAATAGGTTTAAATAATTCATCAATACAATTTTTAGAGACATATGGCCAAATATTATGACCAGTAAAAAAATTGTTGTTTATCTTGCTTGGTGCCCCAATATTGGTGCATTTGGTCGTTTCTACTTCATGTTAGAAGAATATCCTTCTGATTTTTGCTTAAAGTTTATAATACGCCGACCACTTTTTGGGTCCGCGAGCATTACTGCGTAAGGATGATGTAATTATTAGGTGCGTTTTATTCGAGAGATAAATTTAGTTTAACAAATACACGAGAAGAAATTATCTCGGGATTCTTAAATACCCGGAAAAAGCATGCAAGATGGAACGTCCGCGATTTGAATGTGTGGTTCTTCTACTCTCCAAATATTTTATTTTGACATTTCTCATTATTCATTTTAACCCTGGGAATACACCTACATATAAAAACCCTCGGTACAGGTGACACACACGATACAGGTGAATTAATCGCTACGGTTGTTGCTAGTATTTACTCCACCTATTTATGCGGAGCGACTGACGGGTCGGAAGCACATTGCCACTTGCTGGGAAATTCAGGTTGACGATTCGAAACGTTATTTGAACTCATTATAGTAAAACGACAATAAGGTTAACAGGTATAATATATAATTTTCCAGTCAGCTCTCAATAGCTCGCTCCGGATAGAGACGCCCGATTTTAAATTTAGCTTGCTATTAACTGGTGCAATCAATGCTTAAACACTAAACTAAACTTCTTAATTCATCTGCTTGGCGAAATCTTCGTAAAACACTATTTAGCTCCTCCTCCGCAGAGCGGTTGTCGAGAGCACAGTGTCACTTGCTGTGAATTTTCATAAAAGAATTACACGGAAGATTATTTTTCTTTATTCGTTGAAAACGAAGCAACCTAAAGGCGGAATTCCATTACAGCGGCTATTTTTTTTGTTCAGAAAACCAGAAAGAGATAAAATCAAAAATCCGAGAAAGACAGACTATTTTTATTTTATAGCGAAATTTTAAGGGGAATATTTGACAACTACCTTATCCTATAAAAAAGTTAGGGGTATTTTTGACCACGTTTGTAACATAACCTAAATAATATCTCATTATTAAAATTATGTAATACAGAGTAAATAATAAAAATTGTAAGATATTTTAATTTGGGTATTAATATAAATTTATCATGAAAACGCGATTTATATTGCACTCCACCAAAGATATAAAATGTATGAGCCAAGTGCTCACCATAAAAATAGTGAAATACTAAAAATTTGCTGAGAGTGGGGGGTATTTTTCATTTTGGTTGCCATAAAAAATACTTCCAACAAACAAAAAATTTAAGTATAAAAAATCTTACTGTTGCGCCGCTCACACACATAGGGAATAAAAAATCCCTATGTGTGCATCTCTTTCTAGTTTTCTGGCACAAAAAAAGCCGCAGTAACTGAATTCCGCCTAAATCATAAAAATTGGTAGAGTGGATGAAATTTTTTTCTGAAACAAAGTTTGCTGTTATTGGTTGACGCCAGAAGCAAACTCTTTGGGGTAGATACTCGATCGGGTACGGTTAGCAAGCAAGCTATTTGGCTACTCAATCAATTTTACCAAGGAAATTTGAATTTCAAATTATATTTTTTATACATTTTTTTGTTAATTTTTGCAATTGCACAGTAAAACAATACAAAAATTTGCTGTTCATTTTTTTAAGCTGCAAAATTTACTTTGGCCTATTTTGGCTTTCCCTGGGAATAGGGAATTGAAAAAAATATTCTCATAGCATTTTTGTCTAAAGCCTTAACCAGCGAAAACTGAAGAAGTTGTGCTCCGTTTGGATCATTTAGAGGAGCGGTACGTTCACCAAAATTTTAGAGGTCAGTTGTTTATTTGTGACGAGAAGCCAATACAATTTTGGTGATTGTAGCACTAACCGAAATGATACAAACAGCGTGCGACTTAAGCTCTTAAGTGTTCGCTGGTTGAGGCATAAATTCTATTTTTATGGCCTACTGAGGGAATAAGTTTGTTGTCAATATTTTCGAAACAAAGTTAAATAAGAAAATATTTTTCCTTATAAAAATTTTGTGGAACAAAATTTTCCCAAATAACTTTGTTTTAAAAATTTTTCCATTAAACTTATTCCTTCAGAAGGCCAGAACAGTTCAATTTAGACAAATATGCTAAGAAAATATCTTTCCCAATCCCCTATTCCCAGGGAAAGCCAGAATAGTGCCACTATGCAATCGCAACAAAAAAAAACAAAATATTTTTGAAAAACATAATTTGAAAACCAAATTTCCTTCGTAAAATTGATTGAGTAGCCAGGATTTTTAACGAGGATTTGTTCGATGTCAGCAAGACAAGGTGCGCGAATTTTCGTGATTTCCATCGAATGTAGATAGCGTTGGTTTCAACGTCTAAGAGGGACAATAATTATCAAATTCATTATTTGGCTCCCCCTTGCTTCTTAGCAAACTATGCGATCCGCGTTTTGTTCACCATGTACCCGCACTGTGTTGGAAATAGCGAATAGCAACCGAGAAAATTAAACATTTTGACATAAGTAGTTCGTGGGTTTATGTATGTTCGTAGTCCAATTCATTTCTGATAATAAAGGAACAAATATTTCACTTTTTTGTATTTATTATTTTGCTTATGCTTATTTTTATCCCAGAGCTGTTCAAATTCTTCTAGGCCCGTTGAGTCGGATTATGGAAAAAAGGAAATTTTGTATATATTTTCAATTCAATGTTGGTGAAATGTTAAAGGAAAGGCTCATTTTGAAGGAAAAGAACGTTAGGGAGTCGGTTAATTAATCAACAGTCAAATCATGAGACAGAGGTGCCCCTCGTGGTTTTTCTAGTTTACTCACTCAAGCTAGTAATCGTTCATTGAGAAGTGTGGAGGTGTTGGTGTCCTTATTCGATGCGACTTTAGAATTCGATAACAAATGTTCATTGATGATCTGACTATGGTTCTTGAATTTATTGTTGTGATTTAGCCGTCTTGTTTAAGTAAGAAACAAAATACATAGTAATAACAAAATAGTAACAAATTTATTGCAGAACTACTCATGCATAATTACATTGAGATTGTTAATTTTAGAATTTTCCCAAAGCATTTGTCTTAAGTGTTAAGGGCTATAATTGTCTTTTCAATCAATGAAGCTGAAAGAAAATGTTCACTTTTCTAATTTCGACAAAACTTTCTCACCCTCTTTCTACTAAATTTCAACTTCAGATTTAGGGTGAAAGAAGCAACTGTGACGCCGAATTACGGATCGAATAATAAATAAGAAATGTAATGAAAACTAGTTTGCAGAGTTGTGTAAGAAGTTGTATTATATAACAGACTGTTTTATAAATTATGCCGATAAATACTAAATGATGCTTAGTCACCATTCCTATCACAACAATAATTTTTTCCCATCGCCCATATCAGCACACCACCTTTTTAAAAATGTCGATTCAACAAAACCGCAAACCCAAACAATAATCGCAATATATCTTCACAATAACAATGAAATTTTAGATAAAATTCTTAGAACAATTTTTTTGTTTATCTTGCGCAGAAACATGCTACAGTTATATTGAACTTATATACACCCCGTTCACTTTACCTACTTTTATGGGATTGTGGTAAATTGATTTGCGGGATTCAAAGTGACCTTTTTTTGTATGGCTTCAAATAATTACATATAATTTAATATTTCAAATTGTCTTCATATACAAATACTTATATCGGCTTAGACGAGACATTTTATAATATTTAACGCTCACGAACCAAATTCTTTACATATACAGTCGAGACTAATAAACTCAATCCAATTAAAGCAACTTATGGTTATGTTTTATGTTCTGATATCAATTCAATCGACATACAATGGAGAAAATCATATCATGGTCAATTAGGCTTGGCACTATAGTAATGTGCATTGGGTTCACATGTTCGGGTTTATTTATGTCGATGCCCACGCATAATTGAAATAACTTGTATATTGTTAAACAAGATAATTAAATAGTTAAGGTGTGCGAAATATTTGGTATACGCCGTACAATTCATTTTATAAGTTCTTTCAATTCATTCCTACACAATACACAATTTTGTTCTAATTTAATATTTTATATTAACACGATACATAAACAGAAATTATGTCACAATATACTCAAGTGCCGAAATACAGAGACGGGCACCAAATTTATATTAATCATAGTGTTATATAGATAGGCCACTATATATGAAATCAGTTTTGTTTACTGTAATGACATTCATCAAACCCGATTTTTTGTTTGTTGACATTACACCGTTCTTGTCTTAAATTTATATTTGTATATACGGATGATTCATCCGTTCGCGACCCTGGTTTTAACGCCGCGACCACTATACAATAAAAATTAAATAATTTCTAATTTACATAATTTATCAATATATTTGTTGCGACTAGCTATACTTAGTTAAGGCTTTATTCTATACATTTAGCAGGTTGAAAACAGTATACTTGAGCTGTACGTGTTAAATCTAAAGACTAATGATAAGAAAATCACGCAACTGTATAATAATTAATTTTCTTATCACAGTTGTTTATTTTCTATATATAGATTTACTTCAATCGATATATCAAAATTAAATACACGATATACAACAAACTTCTGAATTGTATTATATATGTAAGACGACGGCAAGATAACTTTTGTGTTGATATAGTGGTCTTAAAAGGAAATATTTAGTTCAATATTATGCCGAATAGGGGATCGCTTATTTTTCGGTGTATGTTACAGTGCTGTGCACTACTATTCTCCATAATATTGCTCGTTCCGAATTTGCGTGTACTGTGTTGGCCTACTTTAACTGTCCTGTCGTATTTTTACTATAAATAATTAATTTTGCTACAGATTATTTTAATAACAGGTTGGTTAAAAAATTATTTCGTTCAATGACCTTCTAAAATTTATTTTTAAACTTTTGTTGTTTTGCTGCTACATTCATTAATTAATAAAAATAAATAATTAATTGAATTGAATGAAAGCATTTTTAAGCCTTTTTTCTCACATTATCTTGAGGAGGCCTAGTCAATCTTTCAGATTGATCTCAAAAATTTAATAGGCATCGAAAATAGGAAGCCATACTCACAATGTTTTGATGCATTTTTTGGTGATTGCCGAGCTATTACTGAATCCATGTATTTCACCCTACTACTTGCCATGGCGTGCAGTGTTCCCTTGTCTCCTATACACGCAACTATGTTATAATTAATTTTCTTATCAAAGATGTTTATTTTTTATATACATTTATAGATTTACTTCAATCAATAAATCAAAATTATTTACAACAAACTTCTGCATTTTATGTAAGTCACCGACAAGATAACGTTTGTGTTGATATAATGGTGAGAAAAGGAAGTGGGAAGTTCAATATTAATTACTCTAGATAGTACCTTCATATCGTTTGAAGTGCAATGGGGAATAAATTGTTCATAGAATTATTGTAGTACATGTATGTTCCTCATCTGCAATTGTTTTGGTATCAAAGCAATTAGAACTCATGTGCTATAGGTCTAAACTATTAACGCGCACTGTTTATATTCCCGCCCTTAGTCTAAATTTTCATTGCTTTCCAAGTGAAAGTTCTGGATTTGTTCGTAATAATAAATTAATTAATTTTATTCGTCCCAAACAAATTTATGAGGACGTCTAATATTCATCAGGAACTATACTGAGTTCGGTATAAAAACTCCTTAAGTAATTCTCAATGGAATTTCCATCGCCAAACAACCATACTGGGCAAACATTCAACTCGGATGTATTATTTCCTGTGACATCACCTTCTTTTTCATTCACCTCCGGAATGGCAGAAATATAGTCAAACTATAATTTCTTTAATGTAACTATGACTTTTCGATTGGTTGGTCAGTTTTAATAATATTACTGATACGTTCAACCAGACTGTTACCAATTTGTACTACAGTTGTAATTCCCCAATGATTGATAATATTCTCTCGTTGATACTGCTGCTTAAATTTTTCTGACGTAAAAGACGTATACCTTATTCAAACACAATACGAGCTGGATTACCGAACACTGCTTTTTCATCATCTGTGTTGCCTCAACGCTTAATTTCGTTTTTATAGGAAGCAGCTATTCAAACTTGTTGCGAATCTAGGCTATACGTAAAATGTGGATATAGTAGTTTCAGGGAATTCTCTCGGAAAGAATTTTGGAATATGGAACTCCCTTAACATTAGTTATTCAGCGGTCTTTTTTCGGCCAAAATGTTCAATTGCATCTAAATATCTAACCATGTAATCTTCTAACTAAATTAAGAAGTTAATCTGATTTTCGGGTCTCAAACACTCTAGTTTACACGCTTATCCTGTGTGGTGGTGATCCTACTCTAGAAGAAGCACGTCTATCATCATACAATTTTATTCTGGATTTTTTAATACGAAAATTATTTTCAAAACTCAGTCTATAGCATTTTATGTCTTCCGTTCCAGTAACCGCTCGTGTCCTACTTTATTAAATTGGGTTTTATCGATTACTTACTTTGCATTTAACACTAGATATACCGACAATTGACTATACCTATTTCTACTGACACCAGTCAAAATGACTGGTCTTAGAAAAAATGGTTAGTGGGGTTTCCAGTCTTTATATATTTAAAAAAAAAATGATAAATTAGTAGTGATGATATAGTAGTAGTAGTATTGAATTTGCTACAATTTTTACATAAGTAGATTTTGCTTTGTGTACATTTTCCGCATACATATTTTTGCAGATATTACAAATAGTCGTGGTCTTATTATTATTACAATGTCCTATTTGACACCTTTACGTGTATGGTGCTACTTGAACTTGGTATATCAGCTGCTGGTATATCAACTTCTTGTGGATTTTTTTTCTAGAAATCTGATATTCAGAAGCAAGTTCTTCAGCTAGCCGAAATAAAAACTGCTTTCTTGATATATTTTCAGCTGTAGTGTTTTTATACAATATCCAGGCATTTGTTCCAGCTAAATCTAGTATATTGAAAAATACTCGATGAAGTTGCCATCTTCTGGATCCTGATTTGACACTATATTTTCGTGTCATTTGGTCAGTCACATCGACGCCAAATTTAGTATTGTTAGATACAGTTTCGAATAATTTCTTGTTAGTCTTATTAATTTTGACTTGTTTGTGCTTTGTACTTAGAAAAAGTACTTTCTTATGTCGTTTACTCTTGTAAATGTAAGTGTACATCTATTTGATTCATAAAGCAACGTTGAAAGACGAGCCATGCTATCTTTCTTTTCTTTGCAAATTTTTGGGAGTTCCATTTTATTTCCACGTATTGCTCCAACCATTGTAATATTTTTTGACAGTAATTTGAGCGGGAGGGAAAAACTTGTAAGAAAATTGTCTGTTGGTATGGTTCTACCTTTCATAGTATATGGTTCTAAAAGTTTGACAACAACAAATTCACTTATAGATGTAAAATCTCGTGCTTCATCTTTTCTTAAATAAGGAAATGCATTTATTACATATTTAGTTTCAACGTCAAACGCGAGCCAAAATTGTATGCCAAATTTGTTGGGTTTGTTTAGCATATATTGTGTGAACCTTCATCTGGCCTAATACATGCACCTGGTTTGAAGCAATTTTGGCTATTTTCAATAAATTTATTCCAAACTGTTGACACTAAAGCAAATTTGTCTCTTTGTAAACGTTGACTCCTCTCATTTAGAACTCCGTAAAATCATTTCTATTCATAGTTTCGGAAAAGAAGTTTGGTCCCCACACCTTATTCCATAAATATTCAAATCTTAAATTCTTTGCTTCGTACGCCCCACGTGCATACAATATCGCAATGAATGCCTTCAATTTTGCTTGAGTAAGTACCCATTTTTTATTCAAAACTTGAGAAGCTTCAACCTCTGTACAAGTTCTTACGTATTCTAAAATAAAATGGTCAATTACTAAGAAAAATTCCCTACTTATTTCCTCCTTCATAATATTTCTTTTATGCTGTAGACCCGGAATCCCTTCTTTTATTTTTTCCAAATAGTTCCGTCTGTAGAAATTTCAGTTTCACTTTCATCTTCGTCACTAGAACTGGACGGCAATGGTCTTATTTTACATATGTTTGAAATGTTTTCGTATTCACTGTCGGTTGACTCATGTTTGTTGCTCTTATTAGAAATATCGCTATCGCTACTCTCGATATCAACACGTTTGTTGTTCCTGCCGTGTGGATCATTTTGGTTATCTAATAATTTGCCTTCGCTATCATAAAGCTCATCACTTTCAACATCCGAACATTCCATAGGGATCTCGGTGATGTTTTCCAAAAATATAGAAGATTTTTTTTTGTTTTGCCATTTTTGGGGCCTGGCGATCATTATAAAAATAAATTGAAAGTAATAATAGGACAATACATCTGTCTGTATTTAGTTAACTTACCAAGAATATAGTTCTGAATATTTCAGTACACAAATAAATATTTCTTTCCAGTAATCTCAATAAAACTTCACAGCCAATACCACACAAAATTCAATCAAAGACTAAAATTTTATAGCGTATTATCCGGTACTCATGCATTTACCGTAATCCAAAAAAGAGAGAAAATAGTTATTATCTATGTGTATGTTTTTTTTTTACATATTCAGTCAAACACATTTATAATAATGTGTGTTTAGTATGCTGCGTTTATAATTCGCGCGCGTATTGAACATTGATTATCATTAACATTTTTTATTTTTGACTCAATTTTTTTACTTTCTGTTCATTATCATCCACACATAGTTGTCTGTCAGAATACACATTTAAGAACGGGAAATATATATTTAGGAATTAGTGCAATTTGTAATTACAGCAAAATGTTTCCCCAATTCCCCGGGAAAACCAGAATATTGCTACAAATGTCTTGACATCGCTTCAAAAAACAAAATTAAGGTCAAGTAGGAATTTTAAAATAAAATTGTAAAACCAGTCATTTTGACTAGTGTGGTAAATCTAGTGTTAAAAAAGCTAAAAAGGCAAATGTTTATTTGTATGTAAGACAATTTATTTGTATCCAAGACCTGACTGTAAATGACTTTGATGCAATTAACGCGCAAACTTTATTTGTGTTTTACACTATTTTCCAGGTGGCTACATGTTAGCCAAGAAATGCATCAACAGAAATAAATAAATGTGTCCGCTCTAATCACGAAGAAGTTAAAGGAAAAAAGATTCGGTTCCAGTTTTGGCCACATTGCAATTAATGATTTTAGAAGAACTAAGTTGGTAAAGTTAGCCCAAAATGCTAACTTCATCGGCTTAGTTTTTCTAAAATCATTCAATTGCATTTTGGCTAAATCTGGAACCGGTTCCGTTTTGTTCCAAATTCTTCAAAATTAAAGGAAACACAGATTTGCGTTATTGGTTTCAATTCCACGTCTATTTGTTCTGGCTCTGCTCTTATATCTTTGAAATGTTTCTATAAAAAAAAAATTAATGGAAATGTTTATCACCCCAAATTACAATATTGGTAAAATTTCAGGAAATGAAGAAAATCGTACTCGAAATAATCAGATTGGCGAGGAATGTTTAAAATGAAGCTCATTTTAAGGTCATTTAGGGAATGTTTCCATCCCAAGAATTTTGTAAATTTGGGCACTGTAACCAAAATATAAATTTATTTTGCTCATATCATTCATCAAGTGTCTAAGAGAAAAACACACCAAGCAATGTACACTTAATGTCATTGAACTGAAATCTGCAAGAAAGGTAAATTTGGTAATGCTTGAGTGGAGGGCTATTATAGGCCCCAACTAACTTTACATGGTCCGGTGTATAAGTATTCCCAAATTGGAAAATGACTTAATCCAAAGATTATTGATTTCTGTTCGAGTGCCTATACATAAAACAACAATCACGATTCGTCCAACTCATTTTATTAATTTATGGTAGGCGTCGCTTACTCGTACATTACCATTCGCCATTGAGTAATTTAATTAACTTTGTTATATCCATACGTACGTCTGTCGAAAATAATCAGTTTTTCATATACGAGAGTACAGAAAAAATAAAATAAACTTCTGTTGCAATGTTACAACACATCTTCATGTGGGCAGAAATTATGTTATTGTTCAAGGTAATTTATGGCCAGTTTATTAAACGAAGTTCAACGGAATGTGTTTAGTTTATTTTAATACAGTTGTTGCGATAATAATTTATGATTTGTTTTTGTTTTGGTTTGGTTGTTGGGGTCGGCTGGGCATTAATATTTAATGGTGATGTGAAACTTGTATATACGAGTATATGATTTCATAATCAAAATATTTTGTTAGATAATCATCGTACGCTTAAGTAAGAAGCCCCTTGATGGGTTTGCCGTATATAGGATTTAGTATCGTATTTTGCTTTATTTTTAACATAACTTCTTGCGTGACTCATCATTTTTGTTTACGAATTATTTCAAATTATAAAATTAGCAAATTCATCAATAGAGTTAAGTTCAAGGAAATTCGATTATATATAGTCTTTGATTTAAAAAGAAGATACATCAAGGTTCTTTGTTTTAATGCACATAAAATGCTAATTGAGTAACTTGTTTTGAAATCTACGCCAATTTTCAACTCGCTTTCCATGTCTTAAGGGTATATAACAGTGTATCGCATACCCAGAACTGGATATATACGATAACGACCGATTATAACATATTGACATAATTTCCAGCTTCTTGAAAGCCTTGGTAATCTTACAAGTTATCTAATAAAAAAACTGGAAATTCTTTATCTTTTATATCATAAGACGACTTCATCGTCTTTGAATCTCAGGGTATACATATGCATAGTAAAGAATTACAGTATTTATATTGGAACAATTAAAAAAGAAACGCACTAATATTTATAATAATTATGTTTAAAACTATTATTGAACTTTCACTCGTTTGCATGACTACGATATTATACTGTAAGACGTATTTTTTGAGTAAGATGTTTAAAGAAAATATAAGATAAGTGTAGTAAATTGCACGTAATAATTATTGTATGATCATATCGTTTAGATTCGTAAGAAACTGTAAAATTGATTCAGACGACAAGTTTTTTGTAAAGAGAACGAATTTTTATCGAGATATTTATTGCCTATTTTACAATGAATTTTTCCATTCTGTATAGTTTAGTTTGTTCAGTTATTTTACTTTTTCTGTATATCAAGAACAAGCCCATCTATAGAAATTGAGCCAGAATATTTCTGGAACTTAGTTCTGGAAAACCTTCTTAAAAATGCTAAGTGATATGCTATGAACTATTTAGGAGTGAAAGTTTTTTTGATGAAGGTTATATTTTCCACGAAACCTTTGTATATAGTTCTGAACCGCAAAAGTATGCAAAATGCTGACATTTGCAGTCTTATTTTGGAAAATATTAAGGATCTTACCTTGGCAATTTTAAACAACAATGCCATATATTTCATTCCAACCAGGATACTTATAGTTGTGGTCCAAATTTTTGTAGGAATAGGAATAACATCATTCTGATCACTAAAACAACTTTTTCGAAAAATATAATTTTATGGGTTGGCATCTTGTCAAGAAAAGTCAATTTTGAATTTGTCAACAATGCAAGTTATCCAATTTTTTATTTTTCTTGCGAGAGGATCTGAATGAAATAAACTAAATAATTCTAAAAGGACTTCGGTGATGCCTTAAATTCACAAAAAAGAAATATTTGTCAATCGCTTGGCTCTTACTTTGGACACAAATTTCATTCCTTTTCGAATAGGAATAATACAAAGGCAGTTTGATACGTCAGTGACTTTTTGAATTTCCCGTCAGTAACTTTAAATGTAACACTGCTCCCGTCAACTGCCATATAGCCTACTGTCAAATTTTGATCAAGCTGCATCATTTAGTTTGTGTTTGACAGCCATTGAAAGCAGACAACCTCGTGAATTTTAAAGAAAATGGAAAAAAGTGAATTTCGTGTGCTGATTAAACATTATTTTTTGCGTGAAAAAACACCCGCGAAATCAAGGAAAGGCTTAATAAGTATACTATGGGGACTCTGCACCATCAATTTCAATGGTAAATTAGTAGTTTACTGAGTTCCGTTGTGGCCGTACACAAAAGATGTCGTCTCGCCAAAAAAAGACGATAAAATCCATGGAATGATATTGGACGATCGAAGAATGCAAGTGCGTGCGGTGGCTGAGGCTGTAGGTATTGTTTTGAACCAAAACCCGATATTGATTTGATTCAAAAACTACCGCATTTGGCGACGAAAAAAATGCTGTTTCATCAAGCAAATGCACGGGTGCACACGTGTGTAGTCACCGCAAGAATCCATAAATTGGCCTACGAACTGCTACCCCATTCATATTCTCCAGATTTAGCCCCTTGCAATTATTTCATATTGCCAAACCTGAAGAAATGGCTGGGCGGTAAGAGATTTAGGTCTAACGTCATTGAAACAAACGCCTATTATCTTGAGAAAACCTATTATTTGGAAGGAATAAAAAAATTGGAAAAGACTAAACTAAATGTATCGAGCTTAAAGGAGGCTATATTGAGAAATAAAACGCTTTTTTTGCCAAAAGTCACTAACTGCCCTCGTATTCTGCAAAGGAAGACCGCTACTGTTTCTATTCGAACGGGAATGAAGTTTGTGTCCAAAGTAATTTTCAATTTTAAAAAAATAAATTTTTCAAATAACATAATATGTTTATTTCTACAAAGAAATCTCATGAACACAACTCATCATTTTTTCATTTGTCAGTATTAGAACGGTGGGATAAACTTTACGAAAAAATTGCAACCCATCTTCCATGCCAGCAATATAGGCCGGCAATCGGGCCTATAGCTGTACGCCCTCGATTTGACAAGTAATGCTTAAGGTAGGACATGAAAAGCGAACCGCGGAAGAGTTGGGGCTCCCTCGGTCTCAGAACAGATTGCATAGATTAAAACAAAAAAAAAAATATTTGATTTCATTTGATTTATGGTGCAAGAAAAAATAAAAAATCATGCATTGTTGACAAATTCAAAATTGACTGTTCTTATTAAGATTTCAACCCATAAAATAATAACTTTCAAAATGTTGCTCTAGTGGCCAATTGAACAACTTTGCGTAGAATTATCTTATCCATTTTTCCACAAAAATTTGGAATAAAACTTCTGGTTGGAACGAAATGAATTGCCAAAGAAAGACGCTTATTCATTAAAATTCCGTGGGCTAATCAAAATTATTTTATGTGAAGAAATTATTAAACTGAAGGGAAGCCAAAAAAACAAATGGAATCTGTTACATGAAATAGTTTACAAGTGGTTCATTGAATTTCGTTGTGGTTATACAAATATAAATTATGCTGAAAGCCTGGGACGCCCAAAACAAACCACAACTGACGTCAATAAAGTCGATAATATTGTGTTGTGCGAACGCCAAAGTATAGATACGTTAGATAGCTAAGGTAGTAAAGATCTCAGACGAAAGTATTTTTAAGATCTTGGATGAACTAGTAAAATAATGAACTTCTCTCGACGAACCTGCTACAAAAAAGGCAAAAACGGTTCCTTCGGCTTGAAAGGTCATGGACACAATCGTCTCGAGATTTGGCGCCGTGCGACACTACATCATTTCAAATGTATTTTAATTTCACTCCACCATCAAAACATATGACCCAAGCCATTTACCAACAGACAAGCTAGGTTCAGGAGTTTCAAAATACATAAACTTACTCATAGGTGTGATTGTGCGTTGGCCACCGGGCATGTGATTTGATTATCTTACATGAGTCGAATGAGATAAGACACGACTGCTGTTTGACGAATTTGGCGTTGAAGGGGCAAATTGACCTCGCTTCATGCCACTACGCCAATGGTTTTCACACGTTCCCTTTAAAACATAGAATTTTTTCTTTGCCTGTATAGCAAAGATTCAACCGGCAAATTTACAGTAAATCACAACACATTATCTAAACATAATATTATGAACGAAATCGACGGTGAACCCGAATTGCATTTTAAAAAAGTTCTAATTATTTCAAATGGAAATTTTTACAGTTTACGGGTGATTTGCCGTAAAATTAAGATAAAGTGAATGAAATTACTTTTAAGTGGTTTAAGAAATTAAATTTTAAAATATTTTAACACATCATGACAATCGTAAAAATAGTTAGGAAATAGAAATGTTTATAGTTTACAGTTTCCAAAAAAATATAAAATTAAATTAAATCGTTTATTTACTTTCTCAGTGCATGAGCACATTCTCCTCTTAATTTTAAAATTTAAATTATTTTTTTTTTTTTTTTTGTCTAGAACGTGTGTTCTAATTTTGATTTTCTGTTTATTTTCTTTCTAGGTAAGTTTGCGGAGCACCACAAATCAAAACAACTTATAATAGTGTCCATCAAACTATGATGATGAGTAACATGCTTTATATAAAATTCTATATTAAGATAATATTTAAATTCAATCATGTTATAGTTTATTCAGTAATAGTGTAACAAACATGTTTCGCTATTTATGTTACAGTTAATGAAGTCGTCTTGAGATATGTGTTTATGAATAAAACAGTTACATAAGATATGTAATTGTAAGAAATGTTGCAATGTATGTATTTACAAGTCATATATGCTGCTTGCCACACCGGTTCTTTACAATTTATTGCCCTAATAGTAAAAACTTCATAATATTGTTACATTACGAAATTTAGCTTATATACATTTTAATTTTATAGCAACAACGAAACAATTAAGTTTTATATATTTTAACAAAGAAGGGTCCAGGCATTTAAAACATAAGTATTAAAAAAAAAAATTCTTATGCAATCTTGAATTTAATCGGTTTCTCATATATACGGTCTAATGCATGTTTCACTTGAAATAAGTTGACAAGCGGTATACCCTTTCTGTTAGTAGTAGTTTTGTGAGTATTGTGCAACATGTTGACAGAATTTATAAATTTTGTATTCTAACTGAACTAATTTAATATATTTTAGTCACGTTTTGTGAATACGTTACTTAAATTTATAATCGACGTCTTGTTAAATTTCACTTGGCATCAGCCTGCAGATTTAATCAAAATAAATCTTAAATGATTTTAGAAAGCAACGATAACACATAGAAAGCGAATACCGCCCCTAATCAATCGATTCGAATTAGTAAACTGCATTAGTATACCAACTGTGTATACAAACGAATCGAATAAATTATAATTAATACAATTCCAGGAAGTCGTAAAGATACGGACAATTTTATATAGCTCAAGTGTTTTTGAAAGAATAGACTATATAAGTAATTTATGAATCACCATGCGTGAAAATCTATCATAATGACGAACTCTTTAGATATTCTTATGAATTCGTCAAAAATAAAAAATAGTCACAACCGCGAAAGAACTTTTGTCTCTTTAGTTCTTTATTTGTATATATGTACATTTCTTTAGGCTGCTTACAATTCTTATTGTTTCAGGGTTGCACGACTTTCTTTATACATATTATTGTTGTTATTGGCTTTTACTTTTATTTTTAATTTCAGTTGTAGATATATGTATATTGAAAATTACGCGCGAGGTGAAACAATATGTATAAAGAGAATTTATTAATTATTTTGTACGGTGATCGAAATAGACGGGAAATCTATACATAGTATAATACTAACTAAATGCGGAACTTTATTCCATGATAAGGCACCAAATCAACTAATTAAAAAGCGTTAAATCACTTTAAGCTGCATAATTTGTTTTCAAACCAAATCAAACCAGTGTCAATCTAAATCAAATTATTTTATTATTATTTTTGTTTTCGAAATTCAACGTAAATCCGAACTAATTAAAGCTGTTAACAATGAGGTTAATTTCAAATCGCTATCAATCCGAAGTTTGATCAACATTTATTTATTAAGCTGCATAATTCATTTTCAATCCTATGTCAAACTATATCAAAGTACGCTCAAGCTGCAAACGACAGGTTATCGAAAACGATAATTCAGCAAAAACGACTGGTCGCCGAAACTATTCATCGAAAACGATAATTGGCCGAAAACGACGTTTCTCCGAAAAGACAGTCCACCGAATTGCACAGTGATAGACATCCGTATAAACCCACTATATTTGTTAATTATATTTCTACAACCAGACCTATCTAATTATTTCTAATTAACATAAATTGTCTATTTCACCTTAGATAAGTAGTTAAGATAACAAATTATGACAATTATAATATTTGACTTTAATAAAATTGAAAAACCTAAAATTAAAGTAGACATTCATATAAACGCACTCGAAATAATTAAAACACCAGTAAGAAAAAATTTATTTTTTATTTATTCAATATTTTGTATTACATCGAAAACTCGATTTGACATTGAATCTACTAATTTTTTCAGTGTTTCTAGATCAATTTTCGCCCAACAATCACGGAATGCACTTTTCAAGTCAGCAACACTATCAAATTGCCGACAATTTGCATAGACTGTGCCAGCCAAGATAACCCAAAGGTTCTCGATAGGATTGCAGTCAGGACTGCAAGCTGGCCATTCAAGGAGAGGGATGTTTTTCTCGCGAAACCACTGTTTGGATTCATTTAACATATGGATAGACGCATTATCCTGCTGGAATATGCATTTTTCTTGATGAGTACCATCAAGGTAACGAAGTAAAACATCTTCCAAAAGATCCATGTACATACGGGAGTTCATCCGAGTCGTTATGAAGCAGATGGGAAGCTTTGCGTAGTAAGAAAAGGCTTCCCATATCATTACGCTCCTTCCACCAAAGTTACGTTTCCACCTGATGACGCCATGATCTTTCTAATTGCCAATAGCAACTGTAGCAGTAAGAAACATCGATGTTAAATTTTTTCTCGTCAGAAAAAATCACCTTCTGCCAATCTGTTGTTTCAAATTTGAGGCGGCTCTCCTTATGCACGGCAATTAAACGCGGTTTACTTCTCAATTTAATCCATTTAATCTTTGGTAGACTTCTCAAAACACGGGCAATGTGTCGAGTCGTCACAGGAAGGTCCAATTTCTCCTTTATCTCTTTGCATGACAGCCGATTTCGAGTAGCCTCATGTCGAATTTGACCAGTTTGATGTGCTGAGATCTTGGTTCGGCCTTTTATTGGGGCTTTTACACCATAATTTGGGCCTTTTTTAAAAAAAATTGCGGATGACACTTTCAGATTGCACAATTTTTGTTGCAGTTTGCCGGTTGGAATATCCTTCCTCCTTATATATTTTTATCGATAGCTGCTCTGCCTCAGTTTACTTTTAAGAATTGCTAAAAAATAGTCTTTAAAATGATTTTTTTTTAACAAAATACCAAATTGCTGTATGTAATTACTTTTGAATATGTATGAAAAATTAGAAATAAATTGAACCTTAAATAAAAAGACGGGAAAGGTTCGGAGCCGAACTCTATAAGCATTTTTGTTGCCTATAAAGAACTTCTATGCAGTGTTGCGTATTTCAAATATTACGACCACCCACTCCCACACCCACCTAACCCCATTTACACCCAGCCCAACCGATCCCAATCCACTGTATCTCAACTGACACCAATCAACTACAAACCACTACATCTAAACATTATTATAACCCCCACCCACTATCCAATTCAAATCCCAAAACCCATCTCACCCGCACCACCCTATGTTATTACCCATATTATCATCCTTTAACACTCACATGCTCACATTCACATGCTCGATGAAACCAAAATAGAATAGAAAATAAAAAAAAATCTATCAATTTTAAGGAGGGGGGTTAACAAAACCCCACTTATCTCCGAACACCCTAAACACAGAAATGTCCAAATCAATAGGGATCATTCCCATGAATTGCTTGAAGTTTTAGTGAAGAAATTAAGTTGATATCTCCATTCGTTCTCAAGTTATCGTGCACACAGACGGACAGACGGCAAACCGACACCATATAGCATTTTTTTTAACAAAAATGCTTAAAAATCACTTTTCACGTACGGCGTTCAAACGAATGTCTAGTCTATGCAAATACTGACTGCTAGAAAACTTTTTGTTTTATTTTGTAAATTTCGCCGTACTGTTATTTAGCTTTAGTGCATGCAAGTTCCCGTTGGACAAACAATAAAATATAATAAAAAAAAATTGATCGAGAAATAACAGTGAAGAAATAAATGGTTAAAGTGGGAAGAATTAGTGCGTTTATCACTGTACTACGATAATGCGCGATTTCCATTACGAAAAAATGTATCTCTAATTATTTATCTTAGAGAAAACGAACAGAGAAAGGTAATATTAAATCTACAACAGAGGGAACGAGAAACTTCGATTTGTTTATTTTTTTTATAGCAAATTTTTATAGTTAAACAATTGACAACCTAACCAAAAAATTTCATAATTTTTTCTTATTTTCATAATTTATATTAAATTATTTCTTATTATTTAATTTGAATCGATTATTTTAATTTTTGGTATTTTAATTTTTGTTGTAAACATATAATTCTATTTTTAAGTTGTCTGAAGCCGTAGAGTATACAACAAGAATGACAAAATCAAACCATAAATGAACTATAATCAAAAAAGGTTTGGTATTGTGGGAGAATTTTGTTCATATTGCAATACAATATTTATGTAGATGTGTTGGAATGTTGCCATAAAAAGTACTCCGTTCAGTATTTTTTTCAATTTTTTACGGTAGTATACTACTACTAATACAATAATATTGTCAGTAAAATTTTACTGAATAAAATTTTTGTTTCTCTCCCACACTTGACAAATCGATAAGTTGGTCTTGCTTTTTTTTACTGAAATAAATTTTTTCGTAATGGAAATCGCGCAAAATTCACCGAAAACTGCAATACACCAAAAACATATCATATGAGTATTTGGCTTGTATTTCATATCATATTTCTATTGAACGATTTTGATAAATACTGTAAAGACCCAAGGGTCCTGATTTCTGCAAAAATTCATCTAGGGCATTCTCCGTTTATGCTCAGCTTCTGATTTTCTTGATTTTTAATGGTAATCTAAAATGAATTCTAAGAAGATTGTGTTAAAAATAGGATTTTTAAATGGTTTTGGAACAAGTTCTGGAACTGGCCAACTGAGACGGATTTAGTCCGTTTCTTAACCGAATATGATGAAACTGGGAATTTAGGTTGGAAATGGGCCTCTAAAATGATTTTTAGAAAAAGTTCTGTAATAGATAGAAGCAGGCCATCCATTTGCTGAAGAAATAGTTTATTTTTGACTGGTAAATTGTCCTATACTATAATCGACTGTTCACTGAAACCGATAATTCACCGAAAACGACTAGGTTAGGTTGAGGATCATTCGATTGCACGATGGTACTTTTACTCCGACAATCCATAAATTAGCATGATTTTTTACTATAGTAAGGTAAATGTACCATATTCCGGACTATTAAGGGTTTTGAAATTTTAAGTTGCTTTTTAGTTTGTGGAATTCAAAATATCAGAACTGATGTCTGTAATTCCGTGCTAAAATTTTGGCATTTCAACTAATTACGTGCTAGTATGTACCTTATTCCGTGCGTTGTATAAAAAGATAAAAATAGAATAAACAATTAATGTTCAAATAAATTCAGCTTACTAATAAATATTTAAATAATTCAAGTAAAACAAAAATAAAATATATAATTAAATAAATATTTCAAATTTCAAAATTTCTTGAAATAAATCACCCGTCAAAATGGCAATAAAGGAGGGTTGTTTTTTTAATATATCTGTGGCATCATACATTAAGATATCATCTTGATCAGACCAATGCCAATTAATCCCGCTCATAGTCATCGTTTTCACTTCGTATTTAATCTGCTCCTCATTAGCCACGTTCGTCACAACTCCGGGAAAAATTTGTCACTCATATGTAATGACTACATACTCTCCCACTGTGTGGGTTTTAGGGGATATCTTATTTCCTTTCTGGTTGATTATTTGTTTAGCCTTTTTGGTTTTCGTTTGAATTCAATCTTTTCCAATCTCGTTTCTTTACATCATTTGATGTTGAAGTTTGTGGGCAAAAAAATGCATTTTTAAATGGAGTTGGAAATTCTGATGCTTTTAAACCACTCAATTGTATGTTTTCCTCAGCTATTTGACTGGATACGGATACAACTATGTGGTTTTCATATTTCCTGAAGAAGAAGGTGCAGCTCTTGGACTGCTTTCATCAATCACTGACTCTTTCCTGTTCGTATTGCCTCATTGTTTTATAGAAGATCGGGTGTGTCGTGTTCGCCTCATAATTCATCTACATTTATACAGCTTTAAAATGAAACAATTGAAAACTATTGTGGAACCGTTATTCGATTTGATTATGGTTTCGTTAGCTTTCGGAGTTGAAATGACTACCGTCTTCCCCTGAAAAAAACGCCTAGGCGTTATAGACAAATAGAGTGCCTATCCGGCGTTTTATTCAAATACAACGCCGTGGCGCTCTGCCATGAAAATTTGACAAGCATTTTCGGATTCTGGTTGCAATGCATTTTTGTCCTTAAACAATATTTCTTTGTTTCATAATTTGTTTACTTAATAGAAAAATTTAACAGGTTATGGAATGGGCGGTTCGCTAGGTGACTAAACTATTTCTATATTGTCTACTGCCAAAAATCTTCTGTATTATAAAATTCTCAAAGCATCAACGGGATGGTGTGAGAGATTCAAGACACGTTTTTCAGTAGGTGTAAAATACCTTCACAGTCCCTCCCTAACAATGCCAATGAACTAACCAGACAATTTCTAAGTAGTATACAGGAATTAATTGATATTAAACGCATCACACCTGGCAACTTTATAATCATGGACCAAGTTCCCTGGTATTTCGAATCAGCCGCTAAAAGTACAATAACAGAAAAGGGAGCCTGAAACTTTTAATGCGGAAAGCCAGCACTTCGCATACACGTTTTACCGCGACATGGGCAATCTCAGCAAACGGTTTTTAAACCTCACCTGCTATTTTCAAAAATAAAAAAATACCAAAAACAAATAATAAATGCCTGTTTGATGTAAATGTTACTGGAATGTGGAGTGTAAACTTGCTTGTAAAATCGGTCATTCCAAGCTTCATATAATACATCTTATGATGAGTAGCTAAATAGCGAAAGCGATAAACGAAGGCTGGAAATCCAAAAGTGTCTAATTACGAAACGGTTTCCGAATGGGTTACCAATGGGATGGAATTAATTAACCCAGAACGTATAATAATATTTTTATTACTTGCGGTATCAGACCAAAGAATTCATTTTCAATAGATAAATTACATCCTGCATTGAAAATGATTTATGAACATGTAGATATGAATGAACGGTTAAATAAGTTTTAGAGTTTGGCAGATGATGGTGAAAACTATTTTACCACAATTGAGGAAAGCAAGTGGTTTTGGTCCGAAATAAATTCAAGTTCTCTTTTCGACTGTTTTAAAAAAAATATGACGTGATACAGAACCACTTAAGATATGGTTATGTCTTAAAATTATTATGAATGAAAAAATGCTACTTAAACTAAACGAGTTTTTTGGTTTAAACCTGGAAATATATTTAAATCATGCCGCTAATGTTTATCGTAATCTACATATACTGGTTGTATGTATTTAAGTTACTCACTTGATAAATTTAAGATGTACCTGTAATTTTTAGAGTAAACGGAACTGCGATACTAATTTAAAGACATTTTTTTAAAGAATATTTAACAATCTACGATAAAAGTTTGTTAATTTTACTTAATTACTCGTATGTTAATTATAATTTAATAATAAATGAATATTCGAACTGCTAAATCATCTATTTTTGTTATCAGTTTGAAATTATAACCAACCTAGGTAGCCCTCTAACTACTATGGCAACATAACGCTGAGCGTTCTATTCGAAAAGTGTATTCTCTTGTACTTCTAGATCGATAACAGTGACATTTTCTGATCAATCGATACTACTTATTTGTAAATGATTCGGTACAAAAATTTGCATCCAATGTAAAATTACAAAAGTCTTGATTGATTTTGTTTTTATATTCTTAGTATTATTATTATCCAAATCATTTTAAAAGTTTTCCCAAAAGTAACATAAATTTTCGTCTTTTATATCTCATACCCATTCATCACCACAATTCAAAAATGTATTTAATTTGACATTTTCTAACCTTTTATCTAATAAGTTCACAAATTCGTATAAGTTTCCGTGATTTAATACTTCGTTTGTCGTAGACTTCAAAATTTTTGCATTATCTAGTGCGTTTGCGTTGAACGGAAATAACTCACATGAACGAATACCGAAAATGAATTATTTCCGGTTTGAGTGTTGATTCAATACAACCTTCAAGTAGTAGGCCAAACTTTTCGCGTTTTAAACGAAGTCCATTATTTTCCATTCTCCAAGAATATACGATTTTTCTCTAAGAACTCTTGAATCTGGAAAACAGCTACGTCCATGGGATGCAATAGTTTTGTCGAATTTATTAATAAAGCTGTTAAAATGATTCCGTTATTTCTACAAAATTTACTCAAAGGTGAAGATAAATGGCACGAAAGGCCGTTCAATAATAAAACTATTCGTTTCTTGAAATTCTCTTTGTCATCTATCCACTATCAGACCTACCGATTGCCCATTTTTTTTTTTGATATATTGCAAGTATATGTTGTAGGATCCTTTAATACGGAAACCTAGTTAACAAAGGAAAATGAATGAAATGCATTAAAAGAACGAAGACAACTTCTAATTTGTTTCCCGTTATTTTCCTTTGTTTTTCTTTTTTTTTTGTGTGTTAAGGCTGCTGCACGACTGTGAGATTATACCCGCACTCACAGTGTGAAGTTAGGAACTAGTAGTTTTTGCTCAATAAAATTCGTCTACATTTTTTGACATTTCCTTTATTCGATTGAAATGTTTGTATTTTCATCGAAATACGTCTCGCTTATTTTATTCAACAATTATTTCAGAAATAATAAATTCCCAGTCGGAAAACAGCAAGCCTTATTTTTCAAATATTTTAAACGACAATATATTTATTTAAAATTAGTTTCGTGGCCTTTGATTGATATCCCTGTATTCTACTCTAACTACAGAAATGAAGATACCAAATCCTGAGATCTATATGTATGAATTTTAAACGCTTCCATCAAGCCAGTTTCTGTACTTCTTTATATTAACAGTGATTCAGGGCAAAATCGACTCTAATGCTGGCAAATGCCTCAAATACGTTTTACAAGCAATGAACAACAGGAGCTTGGCAAATAGTAAGTAGTAATACATTCGAAATCTAGATAATTTGATGTAATAAAAAATGCTGATGATTAGAAAACCTGCATTCGTATTTTTCGATTATTATGACGATCGAGGCGTAAAACGGGTGTGTAATACACAATATAATTGGAGACAAATTTGGCACAAAACCTGTTCGTATCTTTCGATTTGTTAAACAACGAGGCAAAACTATTAACGTACCGATTCTTGAAGGGTTACTTTTTGCAGATACGCACAATATGGTATACATCGCAAATATTAGAAACGCTCACGCCGCCCGAATGAGATATTCATAAAAAAATTCGATTGCGCGTTAAAAAATTTGTACAGAAGTTGCCTACACTATTTGTATTACAATTGTTCCATTTTCACGCCATCAATAAATAAAATTTTTAAATCAAATTTGGTATTTTTATTCCCTTCATTTATGAAAATTTGGCGAACAAGCCGCCAAAACCAAAAAAAAAAAATTGAATGACAATTGTCATAAAATAGCAAAAAAATTGCTCTTTTACTTTTTAAGCAAAATATTTTATATCTGAAGGTTGGTCGTCTGTGGACCAAGTAGCACAAAGATAAAAATATTTTAACTCGCAGGCGAATTTTTATATGAAAAAAAAATAAGGAGAAATATTTTCAAGCAATCGCTCACCATTTATTGATGTGTTTTCTCTTTTGCTCTGTTCAAATCGGGAGGTTATCGGGAGATCATACTTCTTGAATATATACTCCCAGAATGTTATCTTCTATTTTACATCACTGGTTATTTCGATGTCCTCGTTGCGTCAAATTATATGGCGCCCAGTGGTTCAATTTATTGCTTCGGTAGTAAATATGGATGCCTTACAGATTACTGTCTGCTAACAATTTAAAATAACGCTTCACCCAAACTTACGGCTTAGTTTTACGAGGTATACGATTAAGTTACTAGTTAAGCCTGCGCTAAAACGGTTTACGATCGAACTGTTCTAAAACAACCTGGTCGAGAATATCAACGGTGCAAATTTAATATCAAAACAGTGAATCAGTTTCTAAGAAAATTTGTTACCTTTATCCGAAGTTTTTTAATTTTTTTAAACCATATCAAATTATGTCAAACAAATTAATTTATGTTCAAACTAGATTCAAGTTATTTTAATTTGTGAAAACTAGCTCGGTAAAGTGTTAATCATGATTTAGCTATTTGAAGACAAAAGTATATGCCAATGTTTCACTAATAATTGATTATCTAAGGATAATATTATTTGTATTGTATCCAAGAAAGTGAGCCGCAGTTATGCCAGAATGTCATCGAAAATTTGAATAAAACAATAGTAGCTTGACAATGGTACTAAACCGGAATCATTGTACTAACATTTGAAATATTTAGAGAATTTATCCAACACAGGTATTTTCAAAATTAGTATACAATCAAGCCATAAATGAAATTATAGTTAAAATTATTATTTTTTTCTTACAACCTTCTTTTTCTTTCAGACTAAATCAAACCTGGCTCAAACTTAGTCAAATCCGGGCCAAATTAGATTAAAATCTGTTTAAGTCATAATACCTTCATTATTAATTTAAAAAATTGTGAAAATATTAGATCAATGAATTCAAACCAACATAATCAATCAGAGAGAGATATATAAAACGAATTAAATCACGTTCTAAATTTAAAGAAAAAAAAAGTTATTATAAATATAAAATTTTAATTAGTCTTTAACACCAAATTGAAATCTGATTACAATGAAGTTGACGTCAATGTTTATCGATAATCGAAAATGTTGAATCTATTAAACCTGCAAATCAAAAAACATCAAGAATAAATTAACTCGAATTCTGTTATGTTGCATAATTTAATTTAATTTTTTGATCTTGACTGATCAATCGTTAGATGTATTGATTGGACCATCTTTGCAATTTATAATTTATGATTATCGTGACATATTTTTATGTTAGTGAAATGTTGAGTAATTTAACATTAGTCAAGCATTTTTATGTTAATTTCTAATTTGAGGTTTTATGTTGGTTTCAATTGAAAGCCATTCATAAATTAATTAAATTACTTGAGTCGCTGGTTTGAAACCGCACATTAGTAGGTATACGATATTAATTGAAGTGAAAGTTCGAATCTCGTCGGCTAATTAAGAATTTATGGTAGTTTTTTTTTATAGAATGTCAAATTAAATAATTTTCTTATTTTCTCTTCTATCTGTTTTATAGACTTCCTCAACAACAAAAACAACAACTCTTACAACACCTGCCAAATTATACGGCAAAGACCTTAGTGAATATGATGAAATCGACGTCGATGAGTTGTTGTCACAATTGTCACCAGAAGAAATAAATATTTTGGCAAAAGAAGTTGATCCCGATGTAAGTATACAGTTTAGTCGTGTATATAAAATTCGCATGTACTTGTATTTGTGTTTATATAAAATTCTATTTTTAATTTTTTTGAAATTTAATCATTTTGTGTACGAAAAAAATTAAAAAATCGTGTGTGTTTATTAAAATATTTTCAAAAACAAAAAAATTTATTCATTAGGATAATTTTCTTCCACCAAGTCAAAGACACAGCTACGAATGTGATAAAGAGGCTACGGGGCCATTGGATCGTAAAAAATTAATTACACATATTAATAAACAAGCAATGGAGACACCTGACATACCTGATATCGAACCATACGTTCAAGGTATGGTTAGAGGGAAAAAGGTTAGTGATCATTGAGATTATAAAAAATACTTTGTTAGATTATAAGTTAAACATGTTTTTTTTTTAAATACGATTTTGTTTATTTTAGTGGATTCCACCCCCACCTGAAGATCGAATGCGCGAAGCAGAGGAGCAAATTGCAATCGATATGGGTGAAGAGTATGAACAAGCATTGACTGATGCGTCGCAGGAAGAAATCATTGATTTGGCCGCTATCCTTGGGTTCCACTCGATGATGAATCAAGATCAATACCATGCGTCTCTCTTAAATAAAGGACAACCGGTCGGTTTGGGATGGGACGGTATCACAAAATCGTCTAAACAAAAAATCTATCCACATGATCCACCAAACTCGACCGATATTGATGATTCAATTAAACGGGTGAAGGATGATGACTCTAAACTAATTGAATTAAATTTAAATAATATAAAAGTAGGATTGCACGTATAGGTGACATCCGGTACATTAGGAGCTAAAATATTTTTTTTTTTTGCGATTCCAGAATATTTCCGATGAGAAATTTGAGCAGCTATTCGAGGCAGTCACCGGTAATACACATTTGGAAGTGTTATCCTTAACAAACGTTGGCTTAACCGATCGGACAGCTACGGTGCTCGCAGACTCAATCGAAAAGAATGAAACCCTGCGAGTAGTGAACGTGGAAACAAATTTTATAAATCCACCCTTAATTGTTAGACTGGTTAAAGCGCTTTTAAAAGGTAAAAGAGTTGAAGAATTCCGGGCGTCAAATCAACGATCATCGGTTCTAGGGAATAAAATAGAAATGGAATTAACAGAATTGGTAGAAAAAAATACATCACTTCTACGATTAGGTCTACATTTCGAGTTCAATGATGCCCGCCATAGAATTGCAGCACATTTGCAACGCAACATTGACAGAAGTAAGTATATTTTAGTAGTTAAAAAATTTTTATTTAGTTGTATTATAAAGCTCAGGTAATTTAAAAGGGTGCACATCAGATGGAGGATACCATATATATTTTTTTTTTATAATAATATTTAACTTTAGCCGATTAAAATATATACAACTTTAATTCATATTTAGGTGATAATAATAGTAAAGCTACATCACAAAATGCTGGTAATTTGGAAGGCGGCCCTGATTTAAATACTACACCAACCACAATCATTAAACCATCTTCGTCACCTTCATTCAATTCGACCCAATGTGGTGATGAATCAAACATTATTCATCAAATCATGGAGACTCATAATTCTGAGCTAAATACGATCTCCTTCGTCAAAATTATTTAAGAGCGTTGTATTTAGTCGAAATTAATTTTCCGCAAATTTTCTCCATAAAATTGGTATTCTCGAAATTAATTTCGACTAAATTTTTTTTTTTTTATTTTATATTATTTTTTTTTTCTTGAGAATAAGGTAAATTGTACGAGTTTTCCTTCCCCCAAAAAAATCTTTTGTCGTGTTTTAATCTTCAAAACTGAAATTCTAAATATAAAAAACGTCTTAAATTTACTTTATTTTTGTAAGAAAAACGCGCTAAAAATAAATTTTTGTGTTGTTTTTGTCGGTCAAATTTAAAAAAATACAGTTTTTCTAACCTTGTGTCGTGATTACAAAACATTTGGATTTTATAGATCTAGGAAGTTATTTCGTTTTCTTTGTTCAGTCAGAAGAGTTTTGCGTGTGCCAAATGTGCTCGTTCGAATTGTTATTTTATTTGTTCAAAATCGCGTTTAAATGTTGGTTTTGAGTTTTTCATTTGATTAAATGTAATTTTAGGACACTTGAACATTTTTACATATATATATATCAAATATACACAATATTTTTTGTTTCAGTATATAACAGTTCCCAGCCCCTAAAAATTATTTATTTTAAATGTTTGCAAGGTGGACACCGTACACACACAGTCCTTTAACATATTTTAAATAATATATAAATAAATAATTAACCCCATTACATATATTTTTACTAACCCAAGATTTATTTTATATTAATTAATTTTATTATTTAATGGTTTTTTTTTAAATCGTAAATTAATTTCTTTCTTTATATTCTTCCACCAACCTAATTCGCGAACTCTCCATTCAATTTGTAAAGCACGGTTAAATAATAAAAATTTAACCCAAACCTACGGTAGTGGCGGTCCACGAGGTAATCAACCTATTCCATATTCGTATATAACATCCCCCGATGATGAAGACGATGATGAAAATGATCGCGAAGTTATAGAACTAATGTGTCCAACGACGCCCGAACCAAATTTACTGCAAGTTGATATTGAACAAGAAGTTGATCCGGATAATATGGTCATACGGGGCAGTCCGATTTCATCGAAATCACCAACGCCAGAGCCTGATTTTGATCATGAATAATAAATAATTTATTATAATCCAAACTATTTATTTATCTATTTACTTTATTATCTATAAATAATACAAACAATTAGTGTGAGTTTTATAACTATTGTATATAAGAATGAAGTATATAAATGTACATAAAACAATAAAAAAAAAACATACAACATACATTTATTTCCAAACATTTTGGAAAATATACTAAACTCTGTACTGTATACTAATTTGTTCATGTTTTACTACACAAAATACAGCATTGGATATAGATATTTCCACAAATTACCAATTTTGATTTTTTTACCGAAAAGAGTACATTACACGTCATTCACTCATAGATTTGAAATTATAATTCTTCTCTTGTTTTCATTTTATTAATATTGATTAATTATTTGTGGTAGTGTAATCGATTATCTGCATATTAAAATGTATGGCGCCCAATGTGGGGCTATAATTTTTTTTAAATTTATTTAACCCTTTTCCGCGAGTAAGAGGATAATAAAACATAGTTAGAATCAGCGTGTAAATCCAGTTTCGAATATTTTTGCATTCGCTGATTATCAATATGAGATCAAAATGTCAAAATTCAAAATGGCAGTTGTTAATGAGAAATAATTTAACCAGGTTTATTTCATTATTTTGTAAAATGTTAATGGCCAAACGAACGAGTGTTAAACTTTTTTAAGGCAGCCGAATCGATGGAAATTTTTATATGGGTCTCAAACACCGCACTGCAAAACTATTTAAATGTTACAAATTGCAAGAAACCATCAGGATAAGTTTCGACTGAGAAATTTAATCCTTAAACTAATTTCAAAGTTAGGTCCGACATTTAGACAGATATGACGTCAGTTAAGATTTAATAAGACTTAGAGAACGTTGGTTAAGGTAAACCAAATATGGGAAGTCCTTTTATAACAATGTTATGAATTCCATGAAAAACAACAGGGTTCATGATTATGATAACGATCTTAGTTATTAAATAAACCGTCTTCTTTGATTGTAAAGGACTTTTAGTTTCGATTCGATTTCCTCACATATTTTGATGACCAAAGGTTATTATTTCAAAACATCGTCGTTATAGCACATAATGTCAAAATCATAATAAATCTTTACCTCTAATATTTCAGTGTTCTATCAAGTGTTGAGGCTTACTCCGCTTATGGAACGATATAAATGATTTACTGATTGTAATGCACTTTATTCATTGTTTGTCTGATGTTTCGAAAACTTTTTTCCCGTTAAAACGGAAGAGCTTTTTTATATTTTCACATATTTTACTAAGAAACCTAGAAAACTCGCAAAAATAACTGAACTGAGTTAGTTGGTAACAATTCAGTACAATAATAATAAATACTTCCTCTTCATAACTTGATACGTCACACGAAAACGTATCCAACAATTGTTCCTTAAATTTTCTCAAAATTAAGAGGTATGCCATAAGTTTAACTTGTATCAACCGAACATCTTACGCCGTTAACGATACTAATATCCACTTACTCCAATAGCTTTTCACCAAAAAACTGTTGGGTTTTGCTAATTTGACGATAACCGATTACACAACCACACAAAACTAATACTATCTGTTTTCATCATACTCTAGATATACCGACCACCACCATATATTTTTGAAATTTACTTTTAAATATTTTTTGTCTCTTTTTTGTATTTGATTTTTGAATCCATTTCTAGCCTTCCAAATATAATATTAATCCTGTACAGTCACAAGAATATTGTGCTCATTATTGTAAATTAATTAATTATTAATATTATTATTGTCGTTAACTATCTTTCATTTACAGCGAGTTATTAATATTTTTACAAAAAAAAAAGACAGAAGAATATTTTTTGGGTATCTTTCCTCTTCTTAAAGGACAGATACACGTTTAATATTTTTCTGTGTTGAACCTTAATCTCAAATTACATTATATTAATGAATAACGTGTTCAGTCTAAAGAAAAAAAGTTCATTAGATTTATATTATTTTTTTTGTTAATTTAGTGACGTAAATATGATCTAATGTTCTTTAATTTTTATTTTTTTTTTAAATAAATTTAACTAATTTTGTTTTTAATTATTTTTCAGAATTTTATATGTTTTTTTATGTTTAGCGTGTTGTTTATTATTAAAGGATGTTTTTCTTTTATGTGATGTTCGTTCACCCACCTTGGAAAACATTTGAAATTTTTTTCTGGATTTTATATTTTACATATTTTCTTAACTAAATTATTTTATTATATAAATCTAATGAATTTTTATCTTATATAAATATAATTTTTATTAATTAATATAATTATTTCCTTGAATGTGTAAATAATTAATAACCACAATATTTTTAAATTTTGAACGAGATTTTAAATGAAATATGGATGTTTTTTCTTTTTTTTCTCGTTCTCTTTCTCTGTCTATGTGTGTAATTGCAGTAAGAAAAGACCTTGATTTACGTCTACAATTCAGATTTTTTAATAATCTACATAGGAAGGAAACAATGATTCAATGAACACATACACAAGTTGAGAGGTACTTCGAAATTTTGTTTACTAAATTCGATAGGCTTCAAGAATTTTTATACAGCAATTACTATAAATTAATCTAAAAAATAATTTAGGAAGATTTTGCGCGCTTCATAAACTTCCTTATGTTACATTAGCATGTGCCGCTTGCCTAATTAAAAAACTAAAATCGAAAAACAGATCTAGTAACATCAAAACATTACATAATACACAGGTACAAGTCAATTTTTTGTAACGTTTTAACACTAATACATTGCGATCTTCTATCTCTCTTTTCTATCATTATATTTTTTGTAGGATTTAATAGGAGGAGCTTAAAAATTCTCAATTGACAAGATAGATTAGAAAGCAAACAAATTTAAGTTGTTTAACTTTGTAAAAGAAATGTTTGTAAATATTATTTCTTAGTTATCTTAAATTTTCAATATTCTAATATTAACTGTTTAACAAATTTCCCCTATATAAAAAAAAAATTGTTTTACCTTTCAATGGAAATTTGTAAAAACACGTACACTGGGTAGATAAAAGCATAACCGCTTACCATTTCCATTGGTGCATCGAATGCAATGTGTTCGTATACCTAGTTAATTTACAGAATTGTTCGCCAAATTTCGGACGTAATCCAGCATGATGTAATCAAAATGACCCGAAGTTTAACGTACTAACTAATTTTTTATAATTACAGCTACCAATTTCCAAATAATAAATTTATGTTGTGTGTGTGTGTTCGATTTCGATTGTTTAACATAGTTTATATAAATTAAATTAATAAATAATTTTTAATTTGTTTTGTTATTAATAAAGTTTTTTTTAGTGCGTACTGATCACTGTTTATTAAAATTTTATTTTTTGATATATACAATTTCTAAACTATGTATTCCAATATGTGTTTTACAGTACGCCAATCCCGCCTGAACCAGCATAAATAAAGTGACATCTAAAAATATTAAAACAAAAGTCAAACAAAATCTATATAAATGTTGAATTATATTGAAATAAAACAAGAAAATTATGAAAAACAGTACGTACTTCATTTTATTATCCATCTTTTTTTTTAATTTTATAGGCTTTCTCTGCTTTTTAGTTATACATAATTTTTTGGCGTAAATATGCTTCCTAAATATATTTTTACATTTTTAATGGTGGGGGTATTTTAATTTGGTTTTGTCTTAATCTAATTATTGTAAATATGTATGTATTTAGAGTTTATATATTAATGTAGTTTTTAAGATGGACGGTAATCCTATATTGTGCCTTATTTTATTGTTTTCAATGAGCAAGAGGCTAGAGACAGCAGTATTGATCTTAGTATTTTTTTAAGAATCAATTCTCGTTGTAACAACCCTGAGTATAAGACAAATTATAGAACAAATGTCATTAACAATTAAAAGATGATGTTCGATGTTCCGCTTTGCATCAGAGATAACAAATTAGCATCTGAAATTCAAAATCACTGTAACAAATTGCCTAGGACCTTATACATCGCAAAAACCCGGCTCAGTTAAATCAAACCCGTATTGTTATAATGGACTAAAAAATTAACAAAGAGCCCAGTTCCATTCAGAATTCGATAACTTTGAAATTTTTAAAACGAGGGACTTATTCGATAGAACGTGTAAGAAATTTACCCAACTGTTTTTTGTCGCAATCCGGTAAATTGTCTTTTCTATATTGTATATAGGGTTTTCCAATAAGAGTGATATGATTTATTTAAAAAAAACACACTAATTTTTAAGGAAATTGAAATGTTTTTTATTTAATGTGAAGTACAATCGATACAATTAATTTCTGAATAAAACGTTATTCAAATGGCTTCCACGAATTCTTCTGCAGGAACGAATTCGATGAACCCAATTTTCGAGCACTTTTTCCACTAAATCAAGTCGTATGTCATGAATAGCACGTTCAATATTGACTTGTAAAGCTTGAAGAGAGTTTGGTTTATTGCTAAAGACCAATGACTTCAAATAACCCCACAAGAAATAGTCTAATAGTTTTAAATCACAACTTCTTTGAGGCCATTCAATATCACAATTTCTTGAAATAATCGAATCTCCAAACTTTTCTCGCATTGATTCAATTGTTGCACTTGCTGTGTGGCACGTAGCCCTGTCTTGTTGAAACCAAATGTTGTCAAAATCAACTTCTTCCAATTTCGGCCATAAAAAGTTGATTATCATCGATCTATACCGATCTCCATTGACAGTAATGGTGTTACCAGCTTCATTTCGAAAAAAATACGAACCGGTGATTCCACCAGACCAAAAACCATACCAAACTGTCAATTTATGTGAATGTAATGGTTTTTCTTGAATAATTTGTGGATTTTCCTCGCACCAGAATCGACAGTTTTGTTTATTTACCGCACCACTCAGATGAAAGTGAGCCTCATCGGAGAAGATGATTTTCTTTAAAAAAAAATCGTTATCGTTTTCAAGTTGTTCCAGGGCAAAATCAGCAAATTCACGACGTTTACGGTGGTCCAATGCCTTCAGTTCTTGAGTGAGAATAATTTTATACGGATGCAAACCCAAATCCTTTCTCAAAATCCGCCAGGTTGTGGTTTGAGACAGTCCCAATTCTTGAGAACGTCTTGGAATCGACAAATTGCGATCTTCAGCAACACTTGCCTGAACGGCAGCAATATTTGTATTACTTCGAGCGTTTCTTGGTCTTATTGGCACTTGAACATTATGTAAAGAAAATGTACGCTCAAAATTTTCAACAATTCGACGAATAGCGAGCACACTTGGACGATTATTACAACTATAAAATGGCAAAAGCGCACGAAAAGTTGCGATTGGAGAACGATTATTTTGATAATAAAGCTGAATAATTCTTGTGTATATCTCACCATGATGAAATTGTAAACATTACTGAATACGATGAAACAAAAAATGACAGATCATGACATATTACAAATGGCCGAAATGCCACTTAAAAATCATATCATTCCTATTGGAAAACCCTTTACCAGAATAGTAAAGAAGGAATTTGAAATACCGGACAGTTTAGTTTAGAATAATAAGCAACTTAGAAAGCAAGAAAAAAAAATATTGAAATCAAATATTGGGTTTCTAATAGAAAACTGCAAACATTTGTTGTTTAGTCTTTATCTGTTCTTGCACACCATATTTTTTTTGCTGGTGCGACATCCCATAGAGGGATTTCACCGCCTCTTTGAGGTTACATAATTGGTCTTGGATTAATATATGATTGGTTCATTGAATCGTAGCCAAGTCATTTTTCAACAACATTTTATGGTGTTCCCCAAATTTCTACTAACCCAGCATAGGTTGCCCTACGTTGATAGTGTAGTTTTGTCCCATTATCTCTCTGCTATGCCTCCCCCCTCTTCTCGCTGCCCGTATTTGGTAATACTAAAATGATATTAATTGATTTAGACTGTGTGCCTGAGAGCGATTTTTTCGATTAAATTGCCGACTAAACTAAATTAATGAGTAGTCATGCTATTAGCCACCAGGTTTTATCATTTAGACTCCTGCTGAGGTTGCTTGACTATTTAGTTGTCATTTTCATTTATGTTTTTGTGTTGTTGAAAACAATATGGCGTATGAAAAATCATAATTAAGTTTAGTTTACAATTTAGTTTACAATCGGAGGCACAGCATATTTAAAAGACACTAGTGCCACCTTCGAATGAATGATATTAATCAGCCATTAATTTAGTCGAAAAAATCGCTCTCAGACACACAGTATTAATCTTAAATTGAACTTGACTAAGTGACTCTTTTAATGAAACCGTAGTCGCCTGCCTTGTCAAAATATGTAATATGTCTATTATCGTAGTCACTTCAAACGACTTCAAAATTTCACAATGGCGGTAGCAGAACTTAACTATCACTGGTCCATTTACTTCAAATTCAAATCAGAAAAAAAATGTTTTCGTTACGGCAAGTTAGAATAGATCTCAAGGGATTTGGTCGCCTCAAATGAGGTTTCATAATCATATTTTCATTTCGGATAATGAGTGATTAATTCATTGATCCTAAACCAGCCGTGAAATTATTTCCTTGTCACCACCGGGAATCGAACCCGGGACCTCCGGTCGCTGGAGCAAGCATGCTGACCACTTTGCCACCGTTACGGTAGTTAGAATAGCTACGAACTCAATTAATATTTTGATAATTTCGTCCTTTATTTTACTCAAATTTATTTTGACGGAAAGTAATCCGCCTTTATGTACCTTAATGTATAAAATGTAGATTATGTATAAACATTTAATTTACAATAACTCTTAAGAGCGTTCACCAACCATTTAAAATATTTTTTTTGAAGTACTGCACTGAGCACTATCTATATATCTATTTATTTTGCGATTAGTGCACTTACCGTTGGTTCTAGATTTATTTAACTATTTAATTACCAATTTAAAAAAAGTTTAATTTTTCTATAAATTACAATTTATGAAACTAAATGATCGACTAGAATTCGAAACCCAGAGTTGTCCGAATAAGAGATCCTACTTAGTATATGAGTTTGTGGTTTTTTTTCGTGAAGAAAATAACTCTGACAAAAATTAAGATTCCGATACCTAGAAGAGATGGAAAATGGTGTCTCGTCTTGAAAAAATATGTAAATATTAGAATCCAAACTTTTGATCCTATTCATGTGGCTTCAGATGATCCTAGTTTGCAGCTTCAAGTCAATAGGCCCTGCGGTATCGAAAGTTGGATTTAACCTGGAAATTATGGATACCGAAACTCTTAAGAGCCAGCCTCGGCTTTGGTAGACCCAACCGCGTTAAAACCCCCTGGATAACGGCTATACTTTTATCATGACTGTTGATAGCAACCCAAAATCACTTCCTTCCTTGTTGATGTTATAGTAAATTTTTCGTGACTGCCGCTGAATCCTTGTTCTTATGAGAGACAGAGTCGAATTCTACGATATTTTAAAAGCCTTCTTTGGATTTAAATTAACTGGGGTTGATTAACGTATAGTTTTTAAACGTAGCGACTAATTTCTCAACCTTTTTGTTATCCGGAAAATATTTGGTTACGTACGGACATTTAGTTCTTCAAGAGGTTGGTTTATTATCGCAGCAACAGATTCAATATTGTGGGCGTTCACTTAAGCAGTTTGTCCAACAAGTTAGTAGTCTGTTGTAAATTTCTCAGCTGAAGATGGCTTTTTGGATAATTTATCTTGTGCGTGTTCGTCAACTCGTTATTTGTATTTAGATCGTACAATAAGTTGTAATTATACTTTTTAAGCTATTTGCCGTAGTCACTTGGCGAAACACACTAACACTTAGTAAACACATTTTATTAAACACTTGTTTTTTATTTCGCAAAATTAGATTTTTGAATATTTTAATTAAAAAATTTATTCAAAAAGTTTAAAAAATCACTCGATCGATTTCGACTTGTTGGGTCATCATCAGGAATATCTACTGATTTGTAAAAGTAAAAATTTGTTATATATAGCAGAAAAAAGCAAAAAATAAACAAAAGAAGGAGGGACGAAAAATAACCAATAAAAAGCAATAAAAATTAATCTATTGTACGCGCAGGTGTGCGATTAGTCATCGGCTGAGTAACAAAATTCAAGGTATATTGAAGAACATTTAATTACCCGACGTATTATTCAAATTATAGAAAAGGTCGGGGTCTGTAATTGATGAGAAACCAATATCTCTAATATCTCTCTGTTCGTTAAGGATATCAATATCCTTAACGAAGATAGAAAAATTCGTTTGTCACCTATTACAGACCTCGCCCTTTTCTATAATTTGAATAATTCGTCGGGTAATTAAATGTACTTCAATATACCTTGAATTTTGTTACTCAGCCAATAGATTAATTTTTATTGCTTTTTATTGGTTATTTTTTGTCCCTCCTTCTTTTGTTTATTTTTTGCTTTTCTCTGCTATATATAACAAATTTTTACTTTTACAAATCAGTAGATACTCCTGATGATGACCACAAAGGAACAAATTTTTTAATTAAAATATTCAAAAATCTAATTTTGCGAAATAAAAAACATGTGTTTAATAAAATGTGTTTATTAAGTTGTAATTATGTTTTTAGATCGTACAATAAGAGAAAAATTTAAACGGATTCAAAAATATTTACCCTTTTCTGAAGTTCGTTTATCTGCAACATCAACCACTGAAGAACACCAGTATGAATTTACTATCAGTGGCCATTAGGTCGTTCGCAGACCATATTCCTCTTCGAAGATGCTCTATTCGAATATCTTTTTAGTTAAACTAAACTGCCTAGCCTGAGATAATTTGCTGCGAAATGTTGTGTAGACTTTACTTTGTTGTGTAGATACAATTCACATTCTGCGACGATAAATTTGTTTAGAAAATGTATCTTAGCAGAAGGAGCGTGCCGACCTCAAACGAAAAAAGTATCTTAGCGTAAGCTGCACAGTTAGATTATATCTCGCTTTTATTTATAGAAACCTAATGTCATGTAAAAGATGTCTGAGTAACTTTCGTTTCGTAATGGGCAAAGCCTTTTTATTTAATTAAGAATCCCCACATTTGTAGCTGGAATCCTAATAAAAACTCACAAAGTATAAAAAATATATATTTCGTATTTGAAACTCATTGAATCTGTAGCTCGGCTTTAACAAGCTCGGCAATCAAGCATTGAGAATTTAGATTTAAAAGACTTAATTTTACAAACAGCCGCTATTTGCCAGGGATCCAAGGAAACCAAACATACACTCTTGACGAGTTTGGTCATCTTCATGTTGAGACTCGAAACAATTCAATATCTGCCCGTAATAACAACCTGTTGTTAGAATAAAAAATTCTTTATCAATAAGAAGTGGGATGAGTTGATTATTCGATTTAAGTCATAAAAACCCTAAATCCAACTTGGCCACAACCTTGTTTATATAGGTAATGATAATACCACTCCTAATCTCAATTAAAAAAAATTAACATTACTTAATTAGGTTTGGTAAGTAATTAAAACGCTCTAATACACATAATACGCAAATCACAAACATCACAAAACATCATTTTTAAGTGGCCACACACGCAATATGTCGTTCATTTCAGCGCTTATTTCAGGCTTATATATAAATAATTTTTTTAATTATTGTTTTATTTTTAATTAATTTATTAAATAATTTTGTTTATAAATAATTTATTTTTAGGGTGTTGGTAGTCTATTTTTAATGTTGATTTATTTATTTTGGTTGCTGTGTTTCGTTAATCAATAATTGTTTTACTCATCTAGATAATTAATGCCGATTTTATTATACTGTTTTCAGCTGGGCGACAACGTCGTATTGGACACTTTGCTAGAAACTACACCATGGGTTTCTTCAATGGAAGTAGAAAATAAATTATTTTAATATAATAACATATACCCCAGATATATATACAAATTTGTCCGATGTTTTTCGTTTTTTTTTATTTTAATTTTTAATTTAATTTCAAAAATATATTGAAAAGCGCTTATTTGTGCGATTTAAAATTAAATATTTTGTCTGCTCAAGCGATAATTAATTTATTTTGGATTTTTAATATATTGTGTCTTTTATGATATCTGCGTGCTTTTGAGCTACTTTATAATAATATACATTGAAAAACATCACTATTATTTTTATTAATTAAATAATATTTTTTACCAATTATATTTTCATTTTATTAATTTTAAATGTCACGTTATTATATTGTATCATTTAAAAAAAATTAATTAAAAATACAACGATCATGGCGCGTTTTTTTTTTTAATTTTTAATTTAATAATATATTTTTATATAGTTTTTAAGGTAAATACATCAACAAAAATATAATTAAATGCAAATACAAAACTATTATATATAATTATTATTTTTTGTTATTTTAAAAATAGTTGTAAAAAAATAAAAAAAAATAATTAGTGTACGATAAATAAATTAAATATATTTAGCGTGCATATTAGATAAAAAATTTATTTATTTTATTGATTAATTATGTTAAAATTAATTACAATTACACATACGCGATTGACGATATATTAAAAAAAAATTAATTCACTTTTAAATTTAATTAAATAAATCGATTTCTCCACACCGATTAAATTATATAACATACTACATATAAAGATGTTACGATAACATAATCTTGCAAAAATATTCAGTTAAATGTCAAACTGCCAAGTAATTTTCTAAACATCTGTACATTTTTTTTTATAAATTAGTCACAAATTTTTTATTTTATATATATTATATTTTTGGTGCTAATTTATTAATTAATTTGTCTAAATAAATAAAGAAATTTTATTTTTCAGTTTTAATTAAAAATGTTTTAAATTTTTAAAAATGAGAAATAAACAAAAAAATATAAGTGCACGTGATATTTTTTTTTAAATAATGCTTAAAACTATTTTTTTTTCTTATAATTTGTAAATTTACACAAAATAAAAAATAAATAAATGATGAGATGTGAACTAAACAAAAAATGAAACAAAATTTAATAAAAAAAAAATTATATATTATTATAATTATATAAAAGAAATAAATAAATAAACTATGCTTTTATTATATAGACATAATTTTATGTATATTAAGAAAAATTTGCTAAAAATAAAGAAAACACAACAAAAAAACAACCAAAAATAATTGAGTAATAATTAAATTTTATTACGGTTTATTTTAAAGACCCTTAAGTCTAAAGATTCTCTTGAAGATCTTCGAAATTTAAATGATATTGTCGCCACCTGGCAACTATATTCAAAATACGAAAAAGCTGGATTGTAATGGAGTGACACAAACACCTAAATTTATTTATTTTTCAGACCAAATGTTTCAATGTTAAGATTTTTGTGAAATCTAGATGTTTTTACCCCTATTATGAATCTCACTTGCTTGTCACCGGGTGAAGAGACGTCACCATAATCCAATTTTGTTATTATGATTCTCACTGTGAGAACCTCATCTACAATTTCTAGGCGACAACAAGTGGGAATTTGAGCATTTTTGGCAAATTAAGTTAAAATATATATATAAAAAAAAAATATGTCAAAAAATTTTAAATTCTCACATTCAGTGACGAGTAAGTGAGATTCATAATAGGGGTATAAAAAAAAATTCGCACTACATCACATAAAAATTTTAGGTCATCATTTTTGATATCACTCTTGCTCACTTCGTTTACACGGCGAGAATCATAATACCAAAATTTGAATGAGGCGACTTGACGTCACCAAGTGACGCGTAGGTGATAACCATAATAGGGGCATATGTTTTTGTCATCCACTTCGTTCCTTAGAAAACTGCCGTTTAGCATTCATCATTATCTGAATAATAGATATAACAACTCCCACAACCAGAACCATCTTATATTTTTATAATAAAGGAAACTAATAGCAAAACTAGGCCCCTATTTGGGTACTCGATATCGAACAATCGAACGACGTTATCGAACAATCGGTATTTGTGAATTCGATGTTCGATCAATCGGTATTTGACAATTCGTTTACGAGCATCATTTATACGTGCATTGCATAGTCGAATTTGTGTTCGTCTTCGTTGTTAGTTTTGTTAACAAAGCAGTTTAAGAGGACACAAAATTTTAAGATGTAATTAATTCAAAATGGAAGCCGATGCTTTATAATTTTTTAATTTTATATACTTATATATATAATATATAGTAAATATATACTACATATAGAATACATAATTTATTTTATACATACATGAAAGCACACAAATACATATCATATTTATATATATAAATATAGTACATATATTGTCAATAGTATTTTTTGTAAGAAATACAATTACATATTTCACCTTTCTCTTGCATAGTATTAGTAAAATAAAAAATAGCTTCAAGTATATTGTATACAAATACATTTTAGAACATCCTGCAGCAGTTTAACATTTTAGTGTCATTTATGGAAGCACACCCCGAATTTGTAAAAGGGTACAATACGACGGCAGATGCTCGCGAATCGTCAAAACGTCTCAAAAGGGAAATCGGAAATAGAACGTCAGATGGCTGGAAGAAATGTGGGCTGATTTTAAATATATTAAAAGAAATATATTGCAAATGAATCCATTATTTTTAAATAAACTTTTTAACCAGCTAAATTTACTTAGGTTAATAACAAAAATGTAAAAAATTTGAGAAAAATGTCAAAATTCAGCAAGATGTTTAATTTTAGTACAGGCACAGAATTTATATATAGGCAGATAGACAAACTTACTATGGAAAAATTTGGACTCCTTATTTTGACCTTGGTTTACGATAAGGTAGGAAAAATCCGTTATTTTTAAATATTTTTATTTCAAATAAACAATTATTCTGTGGTACAGGTATGACCATTAACAAAAAAATTCCCTTCTCATTATTTAACAGTGTACACTTTTATTTTCGATCGAATTCCCAAATACCAATTCATACTCGAATCAAATTGAGATCGTTCGAATCGAATAACAATTCGAAACAAATTCCCAAATAGGGGCCCTGCGTTCTACGTTCCAACATGGCGTCTAAACTTAAGTCTCGCATAAGTGGCTTACATATAAAATATTCAAAACACGATTAGAGCGACGACTTTAGTTGTGGCATTGGAATTCATTTATCAAATACAACATGTGGTTCCAATTTCCTAGACTTTACAATACAATCAAACACAAAAATTTGGAAAGCGAATTTTCAATAACCAATAACGTACCAAAGCCGAGATATACCTCTAATTTATTAGGAGTTGTCATCTCACAATAGCACGATCCCCTCCACTTATCTTTTAGTGTCTACTAACAACATATAGTCTACTTCGAGCTGGGAAAACATTTCGACTGTGGTCTAATACTTAAGGGTCACGTTAAGAGTTGAATTCCATGGAGAAACCGATTACCATTTTCCTTATTTGTTAATTTGTCAAAAAACTCAATGCGGGCTACATTTCAATACGCTTCAAACAGCCACAACACGATTTTTTTTTTTGATTCCGCAAATAATATCAAAACTAATGGAATTAAATGCTAATCAGAGCTGGAAACATGAAAATGAAACACGGATAATTCTAAATTAATTTAATTATAAAACTTCCTTTATTTTATTTTATGATGTTTTTCGCGTGTTACTTGATTGATGGTTCGTACAGAAGTGAAATTAGCTACAAAAGTCAAATACAGTGGAACATAGGAAATGATTCAATGCTTATTTCCAATAAAAGCTCGTTCAACAATCGTCTATTTCCGGCTATTTTAATTAAAATTAACATTTAAATCAATTAAATATACTTTGATATCTATTTTACTATACATTCCAAAACTTCAATCAGAAGCAATTTTATTAACTAATTTAGAAATAGTCTAAGTATATCCCAGTTCTCTGGGTACAATCGGTAGAGAAATGTTTAGTTCTGCTCCAACTGGTTATAAATCAGAACATCACCCAAAACCTATTTTAATGATTCTTCTCGATTTAAGAAATAAGCTCGTTGCGTTACCAATTCCAGTTTAACACATTCACGACCGAGCTGCTACCCTAGCCTGGAGTGGCCACAAATCAGATGATAAATTTACACGAAATGAGCTAATTGAAGCTTAATGGTAGAATAAATGGTTTATTTATGTGTTTTGTGAGGTTTGTGACGTTGAAACGAGTCGCCGGTTTTTTAGAACAAAATTTCCTTGTATAAACCGCACGACGCACATATGCGTCGTGTGGTCGTGAACGTGTTAAGATAAGAGTAAGTCTAGAATTATAGACTAAAGCACTAAACTGAAGTAGCAGAGTATAAGGCATCGGCAAGAAAGCTTAGTTTACTCAGTGATATTGCTTTAAATTCCGATCACGTTTTAACGAGTTGTTTTGCACCAGCTTGGCTTTTTTTTTACAAACAACAAGTTATGTGATTAGATTCTCTATCAGAATATGTAGCCGATCTTGATTTTAAACATTAATCATTGAACATTCTTAGCTTTGTGTTTCTTGACAGGACAAGCACAATCCAGATTTTATAAAATATTTTGATCGTCATTTATTTATTTTCATAATGATAAGTCTTCTATAACTTTGACTTGAGATTACATTAAAGTTTAATTATTGTTTTAAGCTTCTAAAGTCTAGACATTTGGGTTATATAATCGATTCAATCTGCGCATTTAATTACCGTTACTCAATCAAAAATCAAATAAATCATCTAATTCATTAAAACTCCTTGTTTATCATGTTCAGTATTTCATTATCATTATAATTAAATCTGTGTCTATCTAACCGGAGGAAGTCATGATCTTAACTGTTTACTAGAGACCTTTAATTAAATTTAATTCAACAACTCGTGCCTGTTTTCCAACGATTACTCTAGATCTGTTATACGTAAAAGGAACAACATCCATATTCATTGTAAGATCGAAGGTAAGCGCAATATACAGGAGTTTTTCTAAATCGAAAATGTCGTCCGTCCATCATTCGGTCCGAACACAGTTCGGTTATATAGCATTTTCTAAGCCTGATAAATACTTAGGCTAGCGAACTAGACTTACATCACACGATATCTGCTTTCAATTTATTGGCATCTTTAAGTAACTGATTAGGATTTTGAACTCGTATATGTCGAAAGGATGGTTCAGTGTTTTAAAACTGATAACATTCATGGTAAACAGGATAAAGTTTCTCACGGGCTTTTTGTAGTGAATTTAGGCACATAACTTTACTATTAAAAGAAACAATCAGCTTACTGATAACCGCTGGGTTAGTCAAGATCGAATTAGCAACATTTAGATATTGACATATAAAAATATTCAATTTTTTATAATTTTGAATAAATTATAAAAATTAAGAATTCTAGATTACGATTGGCAAACCGCGCGAATTTAATTACAAATGAATCTAAAATCCCGCCGAAATTGTATCAAAATGTGTCTCTACTAAGATTTTGTAAAGTTATGCGCTGAATTATTGCATAGTAGTGCCAAAATAAAAAATAGCGGGCAATAGGTCAACTAACATTTTGATTAATGATTATGCGCTCGCTACAATCAAATGGAAACGTCAGTTGTTTTATTTGGCAGTGGAATTTTATAATTAGTTCGTATTTTCGTCTTGTAATTTATTTATAACACAATATTTTATTTGACGAAAGTACAATTTGTTTACTAAAAATTTCTAAGTTACGTATTGCAATCGTCTAAGTAAGTAAATAACAATACATTTTTTATAATTAAAACACCGGATCAAGACAAATTTAGCCGAACAATATGGATGATTTATTGGTACACAAATTTTGATCCTTTAAAATTCTAAAATTTTTGTAACTTCTTTAGTCAAGCCGTCTGACAGTTCTATCGTTTTATCCTGTTTATCATCTGTTGAATCTCTGAGGTTTGATTGATGCTTATTTTGAAGTTCAGGATATATTGAATTTCTTTGACGTTCATCTTCACTTTCATCAGTCGTATCTTTGTATCTAGAATCACAGACCGTACCTTCGATGGCTGGTCTAATTTTTTGCGAAAATATATGGAAGTTGAATATATGGGGTTTGAGACGGCCGCATGCAGTGTCATACTGGCGATTTGCTAAATACCACAGGTATCCGTGTGAATCAATCTAAAATCAAATTGGTTAAAATATTTACGTGCGTAAATGCCTATAAAAAGTTTACCATACCTTCATATCTGATGGATATCTCATTAGTGAAGGATCCTCAGCCAATATAGCAACATTTCGCGGAACCAATAATTTTTTCGTATCCCAACAGGCAATTGCGTTTCTGCGTATGTAAGCATAAAACATGACACCAGTTTTCTGATCCACTTCATGCACCAGTGTTTGCGACCGATCTCCTTTGCTACCGATAAACCTAAAGTCTGGTCTGTGAGAATGTAACCATTTCGAACGACTCTCATCCTGTAGAACCGACGTATAAACTCCAAACTGATTAAAACTAGCCATTGGATGATAGTACGCTATTCGTTGCCGAATACTTCGATCTCGCTTTCCTAGCGCAATTGAGTTAATATTCGTTAAATCGACCGGGTGTACTCGCAAATCACTTACAATTCGATCATTTTTAAATGTGGGGTCGAAATGTGACCACACTCGGTTTGTTTTGAAGCTGTACACGAGAATCGATGGCGTTTTACTGTTTGGAATATAGGCAAAAGCTCGGTCACATTGAGTTTTATTCACATCCACATTAATATTAATCAATCCATCCGGATTTAGAGCATATTCTTCAGGGATTTCGAAACGGCGAATTAATTGATCTGTCTTCAAATCGAAAATCCAAATTGAAGGCGGTTGAATACGTATGATTTTGATTTGATCTGAAATAAAAACAATATAGATATAATCCTTATTTAAATAACATACCTAGTTGTTTTTAATGTAATGCCTTACTTGGTAGTCGGCTGGAACCATCATCTTCATTATCGTCACCATCCTCAGGTGCACAACTATTGCTAGCTCCCCCACCACCACATCCTTCATTTTCAGAACCACTACCATCTTCGCCCGATCCATTACTATCAACAGTTTCTCCAGAACCACCTCCTCCACCTGGACACCCATTTCCTCCAGAACCACCCCCTCCATTTCCCCCGGAACCACCTCCATTTCCTCCAGAACCACCCCCTCCATTTCCTCCGGAACCACCCCCTCCATTTCCTCCGGAACCACCCCCTCCATTTCCTCCGGAACCACCTCCATTCCCTCCAGAACCACCTCCGTTTCCACCGGAACCACCTCCATTTCCTCCAGAACCACCCCCTCCATTTCCTCCAGAACCACCCCCTCCATTTCCTCCAGAACCACCCCCTCCATTTCCTCCCGAACCACCTCCATTTCCTCCAGAACCACCCCCTCCATTTCCTCCAGAACCACCTCCATTTCCTCCAGAACCACCTACTCCATTTCCTCCCGAGCCACCTCCATTACCTCCACCATTTCCTCCATTACCTCCACCTCCGTTTCCTCCAGAACCACCTCCTTCGTTTCCTCCAGAACCACCTCCTCCGTTTCCTCCAGAACCACCTCCGTTTCCTCCAGAACCACCTCCTCCGTTTCCTCCAGAACCACCTCCTCCGTTTCCTCCAGAACCACCTCCATTTTCGCCAGAACCTCCACCTCCGTTTTCTCCAGAACCACCTCCATTTCCTCCGGAACCGCCGCCATTCCCTCCGGAACCACCTCCATTTCCTCCGGAACCACCTCCATTTCCTCCGGAACCACCCCCTCCATTTCCTCCCGAGCCACCCCCAGAACCTCCCCCTCCGTTTCCTCCAGAACCACCTCCGTTTCCTCCAGAACCACCTCCTCCGTTTCCTCCAGAACCACCTCCGTTTCCTCCAGAACCACCTCCGTTTCCTCCAGAACCACCTCCATTTTCGCCAGAACCTCCTCCTCCGTTTTCTCCAGAACCACCTCCATTTCCTCCGGAAACGCCGCCATTCCCTCCAGAACCACCTCCATTTCCTCCGGAACCACCTCCATTTCCTCCGGAACCACCCCCTCCATTTCCTCCCGAGCCACCTCCAGAACCTCCCCCTCCGTTTCCTCCGGAACCACCTCCATTTCCTCCAGAACCACCCCCTCCATTTCCTCCCGAGCCACCTCCATTACCTCCACCTCCTCCGTTTCCTCCAGAACCACCACCTTCGTTTCCTCCAGAACCACCTCCGTTTCCTCCAGAACCACCTCCTCCGTTTCCTCCAGAACCACCTCCGTTTCCTCCAGAACCACCTCCGTTTCCTCCAGAACCACCTCCTCCGTTTCCTCCAGAACCACCTCCGTTTCCTCCAGAACCACCTCCATTTCCTCCGGAACCACCATCATTTTCGCCAGAACCTCCCCCTCCGTTTCCTCCTGAACCACCTCCATTTCCTCCGGAACCACCTCCATTTCCTCCCGAACCACCTCCATTTCCTCCAGAACCACCTTCATTTCCTCCAGAACCACCTCCACCATTATCTCCACCATTTTCTCCATCTTCTCCGTTTCCTCCAGAACTACCTCCGCTTCCTCCAGAACCACCTCCTCCGTTTCCTCCAGAACCACCTCCGTTTCCTCCAGAACCACCTCCATTTCCTACGGAACCACCTCCATTTTCGCCAGAACCTCCCCCGCCGTTTCCTCCCGAGCCACCACCATTTCCTCCGGAACTACCTCCATTTCCTCCGGAACTACCTCCATTTCCTCCAGAACCACCCCCTTCGTTTCCTCCCGAGCCACCTCCATTTCCCCCGGAACCACCTTCGTTTCCTCCACCATTTCCTTCGGAACCACCACCGTTTCCTCCAGAACCATCCCCTTCGTTTCCTCCCGAGTCACTTCCATTTCCTCCCGAACCACCTCCGTTTCCTCCAGAACTACCTCCATTTCCTCCGGAACTACCTCCATTTCCTCCGGAACCACCCTCATTACCTCCGAAACCGCCTCCATTTTCTCCAGAACCACCTCCTACGTTTTCTCCAGAACCACCTCCATTTATTCCGGAACCTCCTCCATTTTCTCCGGGACCATCTCCATTGCCTCCGGAATTACCTCCATTTCCTCCAGAACCACCCCCTACGTTCTCTCCCGAGCCACCTGCGTTTCCTCCAGAACCACCCTCTCCATTTTCTCCAGAACCACCCTCATTTCCCCCGGAACCACCTCCATTTCCTCCAGGATCACCTTCGTTTACTCCAGAACCACCTCCATTTCCTCCTGAACTGCCCGCTCCGTTTCCTCCGGAATCGTCTCCTCCAGTTCCGCCTGAACCGCCAACGTTTCCTCCCACCCCACTTCCGTTTACACCAGAACCATCTCCATTTCCGCTAGAACCATCTCCATTTCCTCCGGAATCGCCTCCTCCGTTTCCCCCAGAATCACCCCCTCCGTTTGCTCCAGTACCACCTCCATTCTCTTCGGAACCACCACCTTTGTTTCCTCCCACCCCACCTCCGTTTACTGCAGAACCATCTCCATTTCCACCAGCACTACCTCCTCCATTTCCACTAGTACTACCTGCTCCAGTTCCGCTAGAACCACCTCCATTTCCGATGGATCCACCACCCCCATTTTCACCAGAACTACCTCCTCCATTTTCCCCTGGAATACCTGCTCTGTTTTCGCCAGAATTACCTCCTCCAGAATTATCTCCGTTTTCTCCAGAATTATTACCTCCATTACTTCCCGGATCACGTCCGCCATTTTCTGCTGAATCTGCATTTCCACCATAACTGCCTCCATTTCCTCCAGCCTCACCTCCGTTTCTTTCGGAACCTCCTCCGCTTTCTCCAGAACTACCATCTCCATTTCCACTGTCATTCCCTCCGGATCCACCTGTTCCGTTTCCACCAGAAGCACCTCCATTTTCGCCAGAATCATTTTCATTTCCAGAACCAACCTCGGAACCGCTTCCATTTCCGCTAGAACCACCTCCAGAGCTACCACCATTTCCTCCTGACCTACCACCGCCATTTGCACTGCTGGTTTCTTCGGAATTGTTATTTTGTCTGGAACTTCCACTGCCTGTGGTGCCTTCACTTAAACCACCATCTCCTGCTAAACCATCACTTCGAGATCCGGCAGAACTTCCAGTACCGTTAGATCCAAGGTACCTTCCATTCCCTGAACTTCTTGACGCTTGTCTTGTTTTCCTTCTTGGTATCTTAATGGTCGTCTTTAAAACTCCGGTATCAACAAACCATAACCGATTACAATCATCAATTTTCACTCGATGCACTGAAATGATACGTGATGAATCTGGCAACAATCTATTTCGATAATCTTGCCGGATCTCGTTTGTTTCATAATCTGGATATGCCTGCACCGGTGGGCTTCGATTATGCTTCACGTCTTTCAAATTCACATAATTTAATGACGATGGAATACCTTGATCCAATCGAGGCACCGTTACAAATAGTTTATTTTTATAGACCGCTATCCCAGTTGGTATGTTATTTGTCGGAATGTAGTAATCAGCTGAACCAACCTTGTAGCTGCCTAAATAATAACAAATAAATTATTGAATGACCACTTTCGAAATGTCACACACAATTGCTTACTTGATCTCGGTGCATTTGCGTACTTAATCACTTTCCATTTAATTGTTGGTTTATCCAGAGCGCAGTCATATCTATTTGCCAGCAAAGTGACTATAATAAGAAATGTAAGCCACAACATTCCCAATTTTTTTTGAAGCACCGTTACATTTAAATCACTTCACTAAAACTTTTTGCACACTCGCGTAATACCTTGGAACACACTTTTCGACCGTTTTTACCAAAATAAAGCTTTATCGAGTTCGACAACGGCTTTTTATAGTTTTCGATCGAGGCGTATATTTAAAATAAAAACCCGTATCATAACGCTTTTTAAGTGTCTAAAGGCCGATGAACCCGTCGATTCGTATAAACAAGTAAGATTCTTGTTAAAAAATATCAGGTATGGTCAATTGGTGTGGGACAAATGGTTTCTTTACCGTTTACCTCGGCGACACACGATAATCTCACCTGCGACGGTCATATATAGTTAAACGTAATTTATGTTTGTTTTGATTGTCAATTCGATATTTTATTTTTAAGAACCAGTCCCTTTAAAAATTTACTATAACTTCTGTTATTCGAGTAGAAGAAGACATATAGAAAGAAACAGAATTATCGTTCTTTTAATTTCATAACGGTGAGTAGATCGACCATGCGTGAGTCGATGCGGACCACAATTTTTTCATACGAGTTATTTTAATGCACTAAATTAATTATATATTTTGCCATTTATGTTTTTTAAAGGGCACACCACAAAGACGAACATCATATTTGATGCTCAGATTACTTGATGCCAACAAATTATTTTTTTGGTCCTTGATTAAGCCATATTTTCCTATCTACGTAGGTAACTATTATGTGTGAATATGTATCACCTTGGGTAAAGCCAGTAATTTTCCATCTACGGTGTTTGTTGCACGTACAATGGGGAAGTGCCGTCTCGAAATATGTACATAAAAATTATAAATTTAAATTATGGAAATTTGAGTATCGAAACATCAAGAGCGCTGGTTCAGTTGTAAACAGTAAACATAAAACATATGTAAGCAACAACAATCTAACGATACTAAGGTCAAATTTGTATAAATATTTTAGGTATAATTTGAATATTTAAATCTAAACGATGAAAATTATATGTTCTTAACGATAAAATATTTTGTTTCTTTTATTTTCCTCTTTACATTTCTTATGATAGAAACAGCTGATATTGAAATTTTAAACCACTATTAAACAAACTTGCATTGTTTTTATGCTTTGTGGCAATGGTTGTGGCAAAATGGTGATGAACCGGACATGATACGTTTATTTGTTGATCAACACATATTAAATAAATTAAATTTTTATTTACAAGTAGCAATAGCGGTTGAGTTTTAAAACTATAAGAAGATCGTAAGTGGTTTCAAATGAGACCACATAAAAGGTTAAATTTCGTTTTCCGAAAATGTTTAACGGTGCTAAAATTAATCCCTAATTGATTTGTAATTCTTTCTCTAAGTAATAAAAATTTCAAATGAAATTTAAATTATAATTTCCGTTCCTTCCATGAAAACAACCAACGCTTGAACTGTGACAGCAACAACCTCTGCTCTCCAACATTTCATCTGTAATCTTCTTTGCTGACTCGCCTGACCTGCCCCTCTAATTTTAGAGATATAGGGTGTTTGTTTCTCCCATTTCCGATATCCTGTATCACACTCGCTCCTCCAAGATCGTTTCCTTCACTATCTCTCATTTAAGCCCATTTTCAACAACTTTGTGAAGAGAACTCCGTATATTGAATTTCTGGATTATAATATCCATTATAATTGGACCTGGCCCCTTTGCTGTTTGTGTGCCACCTCAAACAACACATTTCTAAAATCTTTGGTTAAAATCGTATCTGGAAAACGAGAACAATTTGTTTTTGTTAAGTGATAAGATACATCGACAAAATACATTTGTCTGCTGGCGATGTCGCTGATGCGACAAAACAAGAAAAATAATAACGATAAACTCTAAAATATTTCATTTATTTTTTATCGATCTTTTTTAATTTTTGTATAGAAAAACTTGTATCCAACATTCAAATTTGATTGAAATTCATTTAATAACAGATAACAATTCTAAAAAATTTGATAACCTAATAATCTCAAACTAGTTGTTAGCACTGCGACGGCGACGACAAAATTAGAAATAGATTCTAAAAAGAATTCAGCGACAATGTCGTCGTCGTCAGCGACATTGATTATGTTAGCATCCTATTATCTATGTATATGTATTTTAATTTGACAGGCGACGTCACTTGCCGCTATACCTCTAGTTCTATTTATACCTTTAAGACGAATTTATATTACGTGCGTCAAAATACCCCGGAAAAATTTATTTCACGTTATTTAGAAATTTTATTTTGTGGATTGGCATTCCTGCCAGGTGGCATTAATTCCGCTTGGATTGGTCACTTGGGCGAGAGAGTAATTCAGCGTCAAGGGTTAAAAGTTTAATGACATTTATAAAATTTAATGGTTTATTGCAGAATCTTTGGCTAGTTTTTGGTGAGTCTTAGTTAAAACGCGATACAGGATAGTGTAAAAGCGAAAGTAAGTATTGAGAGGAAGATAACTTGTGTAAAAGTCAAATTAGTGGTGTGATCAGAAATAATTGTAAATGGTGAATCAATAAAGAATGCTTGACATTTTTTGTTGTGTTTTAGTGTCACTGGTTAACAGTTGGAAAATTTTTATGGGAAATTTTTTTGTATTTTCGGGAATATTCCAGTAGTGGTAAGTGTTCGGTAAATATTAGGGAATTATTCAGAGACGGTGGTAGTAACCGTCAAATTATATAACGGTATTCACAATCTAATGATACGACGCGGTTTTAACAGCAAATTCGTAACAACTGTTAACAGTGGTGGGATTGTAAATATTAGGAGGCTATGAAGAAGCAAGGCAGTTCCCGGGCTATCTGTAACTTCCGATGTGGCTGAATTATTGACGGTTATAATAGAAAAATTTGGCCAACAAAGTAAAGAGACGCAAGAAACAATACAAGATTTGACGCAAGAAATGAACCAAAAAATTAAAACAGGCATGGAAAACATCGAGAAGAAATTGGATCAAATGACGAAATGATGATGTAGGTGGTACGGAGCAGAAGGCCAACCATTCATATAACGGTGAGGAGGAAATGCTTCGAAAGGCTGTCAACAGATCAAATCGACGTCGCGTAGTAATCCATTTGTTGGTCAGCGGAAACCGAGGGAGGCGAGATCACCTGCCAATGATGGTTTACGGTGATTTTTGTGAAAGGATTGCTTGTGTAACGGAGAACAACAGTAAACCACTGTTGTTCATTAAACTGGAGGAAAGTCTAAATGTCACAGATGGTGTGGGGACATGGATTACCACGCATGGATAATGTCAGTAAGTATGAGTTAAAGAAAAATCAGAAACTCGTTGCAGATGAGGCTCTCGGACTTTGCCGAAGGGCAGTTGTAGCAGCTATAAGTTTGGACGGGATAGAGATTCATAATTTGAATGAATACCGCTATTGAGACTAGTGAAGTGGTTACTTAGGATATGATGAAAGTCCGTTGGCTTAGACATTGAAAATTATCTGGAGGAAAGATTCGGCTGTCCAGCATGGGGGATATTTGTGTTGCAACGGCCCGTGAATGAAAGGAAAATTTGTGCAGAAGTTAAAAATCCTAAATCCCTTGTCTAGACCTCGTCGTCAAATTACTAAATCCGTCGACATCTTATAAGTGAATTACTTAAAGCAAGCACCAAGTGAATTACCTAAAACTAGCAAGCGAAAAATCAGAAGTGCATTAAAAAAAATTTCATTGATCACATTGGTGCAGCTTGAAACCTAACTAAAAATTAATAATTTATTCTGACCCTATTAAATATTGTATTATAATCCTTCATTTCGTATTTCAAAAATATAAAAGATATGTTACCGGCTAAAAACAAAAGAAAATAATTCAAGCTTAATTTAAATTTAACACAAGATCATCAATTTTCGCATTTTTTTAAATTAACTTCTTACCGAATAAAGTCCCATTGCAAGAGATCATCATTACCGAAAATTATACCCCTCTCTTACGCACACAAATCCCAAATTGTTTTCAACTTGTCGCCACAAATTAGTCACCAGTGAAATGTGACTGTGAACAAGGTAAATAATTAAATTGTTTATCATCCGCTTACTTCGCAAATTACCAAGAAATTAATTAATTAATTAGCGCAAATTATTATGTGTTAATATTTTCTAAGAGTTTTTGTTGGTACTTGAACTCGAAGTTCCTTCATTCTCATTTTATATATTATTATTGAAGGAGGTCCCTAGTCTCATCTTCGCAAAATAACAAATTTCTTATTAGATACATTTTTTTGCAAATCGACCTAATTACCAGTTATTTGGCACACAGATAACTTAAAATTTATGAATAGTAAGTTTCCTTGACACATTTGTGCGAATAGGAATTTTTCATATAACCTTCAAATAATGAATGACCTGTATCGCTTAAAAAATGGTGAATCTAATATTGGCAAATTTAATTAGAGACATTAATTGTTTTTTTTTTGTTTTTCCTCTAAGCAGTATAGGAATGGAATATTTTATCACCTGGCAGCCTAGAAAATATTTTATAATTAGTCCAATCATTCTTCGTTAATTACAATGAAAATAGTTCAGTTCGACAAATTTGTGGATATTCGGCAACAAAAAATTTAGACTAATGTACCTTAAAAACATTCTACTTCTTGAAATTACTTAGAAATGATTGTAACAACTGGTTCCGCTCTTTGAAACAGGTTACGGTTGTTTATCGCACCTTGTTGGTCCGCGTGATACTAATTGCATAAAAAATCTCAATAAAATATTTGAATTTCGTACTTATGTACTACGGTCAGAGTGTGTAAGCGAGCTGTAACAACCATATTCATTGAAAAATTCTTCCCCACGAATGGTTTATTAGATTTATCCAGCAATAATCTGGAGTTTTTCGGGCGTCTAATTTAGCATATTAGCGTATTAAATAGATTCGAAGGAAATTGAAGCTATTCGAGCTTTCCGTTTCTTTCTAACTAAGTTTCTAACCTCTAAAGAATAATTTTGTTTCGTTAAGGATTAGGTTTGAGAAATAGATAATATAATTATCATAAATTCTTTCTTTATTTATTTCCAAGCTAGGAGAAATGCCCATATCTGAAACATGGAAGTTCGTGGAATCTATTGAGTAAGCCTCGTTAGTGGGTTGATTAGTCAACTGAGGAGTTGGGTGTCACTTGGGTTGTGTTTTTTTAGAGGTTAGGATGTACCATTGGTCTCTAGACTGGATAGTGTCGAAAAATTAGTCAGCGACTGTGACACTTAACGGTTCAATATGGATAAAATCTTGGCTGGTAAGCGTTGTTGCTTCTCTAAACGAGCTTTCTGTTTCATCCTTATTTCCACGGGCAACTTTTTCGCCGAGCACCGCTGTTGCTCCTATTCCGCTTGTAATGTTACTTACTCCATTAGTCAAGTACGCTAAGACGAAATACGTTTACGTCTATTTGCAACTAAGGCCAATTTCGCCATAGTTTTATCCTTGGGCTATAGATTCGTGTTTATCATTGCATATCTTTACTCGTTGTATTATGGACGGGTTATCGTAACAGCTGCCAATCTAACTAGGAATATTGGTATTGCATCTTTGGAGAGAACATCATTTGTTCGGTGTTCGGTTAAGCTATCATTTCTCGCTTTGTTGGTTAATTTGCAGAGCCACCACATGTATAGAATCACTCCTTCAATAGTAAATTTGAAAGCACTATGGTCGATATGACTTACGCGGGCCAATATTCGTACATATTTACAACCAAAGAGTTGCGGGTGACTGAACCCAAATCAAATGGCCCAGATAAAAACAAATAAACATAATAAAAATTAATAAATGTTTCAAAACACTTACATCATTTTTTCTGATAAAAAAAATTTCTAAAATTTCTTAGTAAATCACGATAAACAAAACATTTTAATTTTAAGAAAATAGTAAACAGCTTTTACCTGTTTGTAAACAATTTTATTTGTTTATTGCCCAAACAGGTGTCAAGCGCGTGGCAATGTAATGTTTATTAAATTATTGTTGATTATTGACATTCTAATTTTTTAGAACTGATAAAACAAAAACATTTAACCGTAACATTAGTAACGTTTGAGTATTAAAGGTAATAGTTTAGACGATAGTCAATAATTTCTTAAAGACATGTCTGATTACTAATTATCATAAAACGACCTGTTGAGCTACGCATACATAGAAGGAAAGACGCGGGACTTCATAGTTTGGGTAAAAGAATAACTGGTCGGGTAATACGTATACTGTATAAAGACGATTTCGATCAAAGTCCGCTTACACGAGCACATCGTTGACTTAATGTTGATAAGGTACCGGTTTCCGAAATAATTTTATTTATCAGTTAATTATGTTAAACTATGCGGTGCTATACGGAATTTATCGGAAATCCAAAATAAAAGATATTTATTTAAATGTATTATCAATAAAATATGTAAATCTTATAAACATATTTAAATATACTTTGATCCAGTTAGAACTAGACATAGCTATTCCAACAATTAATTCGTAATGCGATAATAAAGCAAAACCACCCAGTGTACGTTCATTTACCAAGAAAAATTGCCACGATCTAATAGTTGGGAAATTTAAATACTAAGTAACAAAATAGCCGATTAACTTGATCAAATCCAATGATCAGACGCAGGTCATCAAGCTTATCAATTGAGAAATTCAAAAAATACTCATTTGCATACGACATAAATCAAAGATCACCTTGAAACTCGTGTGCGATAATGAAATATAAGTAGCGTGCTCTTCTTAGCCAAATCTGATTTTTTTTTTACTATCGTTCATACATTTCCAGTTTGTAAAAACGTGACGATGATTTCGTATCGCCTTACCTACCTTATTAATTTTTGATTCAACCACGTTTTACTGGCTTAGTAATAAATGAAAGAGATTTTGTTCTTGTTTTTAAATAACTAGTTTTATTTCTTACGTACAATACTTAAACTAAATATGATTAATTATGATGATTTCGAACCAACTGGACCCAATGGTATTCCTGTTGCAGCCGATTGTATCCTAATTTTTTGAAACACTGTTCCGATTTAGTGTTACCTTTGATTATGTACGCTAGTGATCCCAAATCATGTTTTTCGGCGAGTGTCCGTGCCAGCAGTTTGACGAGTGTCGTTGCATAACCTTTTCGCGTTTGTTCTGGTTTTGTGTTTAGCATTGCACAAGTAAATTGTTCATCAATCACGGCCCATGATAAAATTTCATTTGTCTCGTTTGAATATACGGCCAGTGTGTCGTTCAGCAGTACCAGACATTTTGTGTATTTATCTGAGCCGGGATATTTATCGTGCCAGAATTCGCTAATTTCCGGTACATACTCCTCCCAAATATTTTCGATATGAACGTTATCTGGTACATCGACGGTGTATTTGAGTGCTTTCTCCTTGGGTAGATAATTAGCCGAGCAGCATAATGTTGATTCCATGTTACCTTGCTTTTCTTTAATAATTTCCATGATGTTTGAATAGTGTCGATCCTCGATCGCCAGGAAAAGTGGTCCGCACGCCCAATTGATTAGCTTCGTGCGACGAATACATTCTTTCAGCTCATCCGGATCATACGAAAACAGTAAAATATTTAAATCTCGATCGCCCGATATTGATAAAACTGTGCAATTTTCAAATTTTCCGCCACGCTTTGTGTATACAGTTTTCCATACGAGATCAGAATCAAGCCGTTTCACTAGTTCACTATTTTTCGGATTTTCCATAATTTTTTTCCACCTCAAATGCATTTTTAGCATGTTGTAACCGACTACTGAGCGCGGTAAATCTTTAGCGAGTAAATTAATCATGGCGAAAATTTCGTTATCACTTAACGGACGCAAAATGTCTTGATTTGAGAAAACCATTTTATTTTAAATTTTGAATTTTATTTTTTATTAAATCACTGACTGAGTTTTTAAATGTTGATTGTTTCACGATTTTTATAAGACTGAATGAATATTGGATTTGACTCAAAATAAAATAGTTAAGACGTTAGAATTCTACCTAAACGAAAAATCAAAAAGAAAGAGTGGTGGGGAAACAATGTGCTCCGCGCGCATTTTTAATGAATGGAATTTTTTTACGTCTTTCGATTTTATGCTTTTGAGTGGAAATTTTCTCTTTTTTTCGGTTGAGCAATTAGACCATATAGATACCGCATAACACACACACATATAGAATAAAAATACATGGGGTAAATTTTATATGAAATATGAACGATGCCAAATTGAAATGATGCCAAAATTTGTTTTGTTTTTGATTCGGTGAATTGATTATCAAAATATTTTTATATAATTTAGTTTCGAGGAAAAAGCTGGACGGAAGAAAGCATATTTTGCTCACGAGTACATCACGTGCTTTCAAACGTCATAATTTTATATATTTTTCAACGTTTTCAAGGTTTGGTGAGTTTTAAATTAGGGCAGCTGCTGCTGCTGATATTAAAATATACTGATAATAATTTGCTTTCACTTTACTAGTTTATCTACAATAACTAAATATTTTGGCATACCACCAAAATAATCTCGCGTGTGCCCCTACAAAATTGAACTTTGATTTCCCAAATTATTTCGTAAATTTTAGAAAATATATTATCAAACTTTTTATTATTATTACTACATACTTGAGTATTTCGCATTATCGAGTTAAGTTGCTAAGTGATTTTCGAGAGTTTCATTTATGTTTATGGTTGTCATAGTAAACTTTTTGTTTCATTAATTTAACAATTCTTAAGTAAATTAAAATGTTAATTTTTTTACACTTCGACTATAAATTAACGAGCCGGCGCGCCAATGTGTGAGTCATCGTACAAAATTTTAGTTTTTTCCGGTTATCCTCACATATCCCATCCCATGTTCATTTAAATTCATATATGATATTTCACAGGTTCTTTCTTTTTAAGATAGGTAAATATTTGGTCCGAGCTTCAATAAATAAATAAATTGATCACATCAGTCACATAAATATTTGAGTTTGTAATTTGTGCCATTAGATTCAGTTAGAAGGTTTCGAGGTCTCATAGTCGGGGCTTATGCGTTATGGTGTGAGAGAGATTACGTTTTCGCACGCGATCGTTTTCTTGAATTGAAGCTACACGATCATAATCCAGCCAAGTACAGGGTGTCCATCCGACAGGTTTACAATGTTTTAAAATGGCATGCTTATCTGAAACGCATTTTCATTATATAACACCCAATGATATAGGGTTTATTTTACTACCTTCTACCTGCGCTTGGTCGGATTGTCGTAAACTATTTATTACGGTACAATTACAACAATAGTTTAGAAATTTTCGGAAAAATTTATCAGTCTAGTTTATTCTAGGTAATGATGTTTAAATTATTTTTTTGAAAAGATTTCAGTGAAATGAGTCAAATAAGATCAGTTGCAGTCTGACACTTAAATTATTAACATCGTAAGCCAAATATCGAGTGACAATTATTTAAAATGCCTCCAAGAAAAGAAACATGTGCGTAAGTAATTGACAGATTGCCAAAAAACATCCCCGGGAATAACCGCAAAAATAAATGTTGGTCATCCAAAATTATTTAGTGTTTCTACGGTTAAACGTCATCTACAGGAAGCCGCACTCCATGGCTGTGTTGCTATTAAAAAGCCATTATTACGTAAACAAAATAAGCAAAAGCAATTTAAATGGGCCCGCGAACACCAACATTAGACGAAAGAAGATTGCAACAAGGTTTTATGGACGTATGAGTCCAAATTTGAATTTTCGGTACCCGAAGATGAATATTCGTGAGAAGATCTGTGGGTGATCGTGCGAGTAAAGCGTATATTGCCACTACCTAAAAGCATGGAGGTGGTGCAGTGATGATTTGGAGCTTTTTTTGCTAGTACTAGTATAGGTGATGTTGTGAAAATTGACGGAATACTAAGAAAAGAAGGATACCGACAACTTTTGGAGAACCAAAATTGTATCCTTCAACAAGATGATGATCCAAAACATTCATGTAAATTATGTAAAGGCTCTCTTCGCAATTTAGAAGATGAAGGAATGATCAAAATTATGGAATGGCCTCCCCAGCGCCCTTACTTAAATCCTATTGAGTTACTGTGGGAAAAACTGGACTGGGTAGTAAAGCAATCAGTTTCAACATCAGCTACTGTTATGTGGAACAAACTTCAATCAATTTGGAACTCAATAACACCAGAAAATCTGCAAAAACTTATTGCGGGAATGAACGAATTGTTTGTTTTACCTTTGGACGAGAACTTGTTCGAGAGCAGATACCACAACTCTCCAATATCTTCCAGCAGCATTCAACAGAAAACGATGAAACGCGTTAATGTTACATTTACATCACAGTCTGTAAATGCCTGTATAATTTCATTACATTAATGCGAGTGGCAAAATTGAAGTTAAACTGACGAATTGAAATTGAATTTTTATGGTTTGCTGTTTTTACCACACTTATAATTAGCTCACTATGTGTGTCTGTTTGTATCGCCAAATTTTGTAATTAATTTTCCAACCACTTGCGATAGTCCAATTGAGCTGAAATTTTGCATGCAGGATTAACTCCGATGACAATACAAGATTCTAACATTTTTGGACATTAAAAAATTTCGATGCCAAAAGTAGAAAATAAAATATATTTAAAAAAAACTTTTTAAAAAACCACACTTATATTTAAAGGCTCTAAAAAGTAGATAATATAATAAAAAGCTTTGAAAAGTAGAAAATAAAATTGTTCTTCCTTACTCCTATCAAGGTATATTTATAACAAGTAGAAATTTAAAATTAATATGACTAAAAATATAAGCGTGGGGCGCTCCTGAATATAGATATACTATCTCAATATATCATTTTTACGTTAATACTGAAATGATCCAGCAAAAATTCTATTCTTAGGATACATTAGAATAGACTGTTCCATTAGTGTTACTAAAAGACTTTACTTCATGTGTCTAGTAGTCTTAAATTACTAATGCCGTAAAGGAGTGCTCGACGCTTTAAATATAAGCGTGGTTTTCTAAAAAGTTTTTTTTAAATGTATTATTTTATATAACTAAACATTTCTTGTTTGTTTAAGTTTTTGTTTAATAATAGAACAAAACCTGTCAATTGTTATTTGTTGCCATAAAAGATTTCAGTTCCGTGTAAAATTTCAGTTCTGTGTTCATGATCTTGCCCGCAAAGAATACCATAGTCGGAAGAGATTGTGTTTCTGCTTCAATTTTCGAGATTTTGGCATATTAAACAATCAAGGTCAGTTTGCCGAACTGAGTAATCAGCAAAACAAGCAAAGTGAAAAATGTGATCAATTTTGTGCTAAACAAAACGAGAAGGTGAATCAAACTAATCAGAAGATGCAGTTTGAAACAGTGGTTCAAGCAGTTGACTGTCGATGCAATGAGCTTCAAGAGTAGTAGGTACATGTAGGGAATAGTTTCTAGCACACCGATGAAAGGGGTTAGCAGGATGCGGGTAACTGAAGAGAAATTTTGAAAAACAAACAAGGACGCGTATTGCAAGTGGATACTCACTTTATACAAAATACAACTCCAAAGCACGAAAATCACTACGTGGGGAGAGCCTGCAAGACTTAGAAAGGTAAATGACGATTTGGCGCGACATGGTAACGCTACTACAGATGTGTTGAATCGGTAATGTCACTGACGGCTATCTATAGAACTTCATTTAAGCGTTTTGTTTTGGTGATTACATATTTACGTAAACCAATTGAGCTTTGCGTAGTTTTTTGCTCATACAATTTCAAACCAATAATTCGATAGCAGGAATTAAGCCTGAAGAGTTGATTTAAAATTGCATGCTAACACTACACATATGATATAAAATTCTACAATGGAAAATTTTGATGTGTTAGGTAAGACAAGACTGCGTTTGTCTAGAAAACAAAAACTAAATAAAAAAAGGACTCAAATTTACATTGCATTATTAGTGTAACCAATATGACCGTTGCTAGTGTTTTTTTTTGTACAATCATCTTTCTTGTTTGTTCGTACGACTTTAAAATAGACAGAAAATTCTGGATATTGGTTCACACGTAAGGAATATCGAATTAAGAAAAACAGGTTAAAACAACTGTATGATACAGTTTACAGTGTAATGTAAACCTTACAATAAGTTTTATAAGCAAATATCTTATATACAGTGTATCAAAAAATTGTCCGTACAGTACATACACGTATAATGAAATATCATTGAAAAAACAATTAAAAATTAGTAAATAATTCAATTTTTATTTTAAATAACTTCAAATAATGTTCAAAGAACAGGAAATAATAGTTAACATGATATAAATTCATTTACCCCAAAATTACATCAAATAAAGAGTGGCCCATCTAACGTTTGCAATTTAATTTGGCTCTAATTCAAAGACGAATGAATATTTTTAAAGCGGTTTGTTTTATTAGAACGAGAATACGTTGCCATTAACTATGGATCACAATTTCATTCAAATGATTTCCACAGTTGGCTTTACAATATCCCATTCTTCACGCGTCCAGCACTTATCCTTATCGGCTGGACACAAAAAAAGTCCAACGGAGTCAAATCATAGCTATGTGGTAGCCAATTGACATCTCTGTTACGGCTAATTATTCGATCCACGAAGACCATGTTCGAAACACCGATTGTTGTGTTTGCGAGTTCATACGACGGATAAAAATCTCGGATTTTTCTATCCTAGATTTTTTTTCAATATTTTCAACTTTTTTATATGAAAAGAGGCATGTCCGTTGTATAATTTACGTGATGTAATTGGTTAAAATGATGGGATAGTATAATCCGAGATTTTTATCCGTCGTATGAACTCGCAGTAAATCTGTTAGAAATTAAACCCAGATTCCTGGAAACAAATCATTCTTTTTTATCCTTAACCAACGGAAAAATTTGAAACAAATTTGTACGTACATATTTTAATGACTATTAGTTAAGATTTTGAGATGGTGAAAGAGAGTTCGGTACATTTAACAAAATGAATGCCTTTCATTCTTAAAATGGAATTGAAATAAAACAATTAAACACTAAATTGAAAAATGAGGGTATAAGTTTATCTGAAATTTCAAAAATTGTTGATAGAGCACTATCTTCGATACAATACGTAATCCAGAACTTCCATAAAACAAAATCCTTGGATATGACTTCATTACATGGCCGCAAAGCTAAACTAGATGAACGTCAAATAACGCTATAGTGGATAGATTACAAAGGATCCAAATGTTATAGTCAATCAAGGGTATCGAGGATGTGCGTCGAGCAAAAAACCATACATTACATATCGCCTCAAAATATCAAAAAGCATTTAGTAAGTACAGATGTGGCCAAATTATTATCACCTCATACGAAATTCATGGAAATGTGATTCTCGAAGCCCGAACTACAACCTTTTGTATAGTTAACACGTCATTAAGGTAGATATCGACCTATCCAAGGAATTCGTGCAATAAAATTTAATATACCCTTTAAATACGCCTTTTATGAATTATGACCTGAGAACCCTTTTCGACAGAATATGAATTCCGAGTATTTATGGTCCTGTTAATTAGTTTGACCTCCAAATATTTTTGATTTTATGACAACCAAGTAGTATTTAAGAAAAAGTATTTTACTGAAGAATTTCAGTCTCGTTTGTGACTTTAAAAAGTGAAACTGAGAGGTTTTTGTATTATTAGTGAAATTCACAATGGGTAAAGTTTCGACGTATTTGGAAGTAGGCCAGTAGGCGCATGCGCAAATAGTCCAGAAAAAAAGGAGTGAGCCGATCATTCGTCAGCAAATTTTCGCAAAAATCGAAAACGCAGTCTTCAACAAGTCCCAGAAGATGAGGAAAATGTGATCGCAATCGTAAAACAACAGTCGGCCAGGACAGACTTTTTATGAGGAGGGCTAAAGAAGATCGAACGTTATCCAGTAAGTCTTTGAGAGGTACAATGCGTAACGTTAGTGCGGAAATGTCGGAGAACTGTGAGACGTAGACTTCTTCAATATGGGCTATGTGCAAGTTGACCTCGCGAGAAGCAAATGTTAAACGCTAGGATGATGCAACAAGGAAAAACATGGGCAAATGGACATTTTACATGGTCTAGAGAGGACTGGGAAAGATACAAACAATAAAAGTCCTTCTTTTAATAATATTTTAAAGTTACACTTTTTAATAAATGTCTCTTTCAACTTTATCTTATTCTGATTAAGTTGTATTCAGTGACGAGACTATGATGACTTTGACACTACCAATGTCCAGAACCGTTCGTAGATCAAAAGGAGAAGAAATAACGAATTTAAGGACCAACGGCATCCAAATCCTTGATTGGCCAGCGAATAGCCCAGATATGGATCCCATCGATAATATCTGGGCTATTCTTAAAGAAAAAATAGCAGAACAGTACCCGCGCACCAAATCATAATTGATCGAAGCGATGTATTAAGTCTGGGAAAATGACGTAGATCGACTCACCAAAGCCAAAAATGCAATAAGTGGAATGCTCCGGATACAATTATTAAAAAATGCTAAAGGAAGGTTCACCAAGTATTAATACATATATAGTTATCATAAAAAATTTTAATTTTTATTCGAAAAGCAATAATCATCCAAATATCTAACTGTGGTAATAATTTGGCCACATCTGAATATGCTTTTATGTGAGTAATCCAGAAGAATACTGGGAAAACGTAATTTTCACAGATGAAAGCAAATTCAACGTTTTTGGTTCAAATGGGCGAGTTAAGGTGGGACGGAAAAACAACACTAAGCTTGAGTTGAAAAATTAGCGGCCGACAGTGAAGCATGGAGACGGAAATGTAATGGTGTGGGGAACATTTAGCGCAAAAGGTGTTGGAAATTTAATTTTTATCGAAACTACTATGGATCGATTTGGGTACTTAATCATTTTAAAAGAAAATGTCTTAGCCAGTGCTGAGAAATTAGAGCACGGTTAAATAATGCTTGTTGTATAATGTAAAAACACCTGTTCCTCATCCCAATCACCAGATCTAAATCCTATTGAGAACTTGTGAGGCTTATAGCGAGCGAAAAATTCGTACACCCAAATCAGCAGCGGCAATTAAATCGCATCATAACAGAGGAACGGCAAAAAATTAATCCGACATGACACAGAAGCTAGCTTTATCAGTAATAGAGGTTACAGAGTGTCGTTGCAGCGGAGCGTCAGAACACCAAATATTAATTTTGATTTTTTTTAAACATTATTTGAAGTTATTTAAAATTAAGATTTTTGTGTGTTATTACAAGATATTTGTTTACAAATTTTAAAGGGTATAACAGGAAAGATTAATCAAAAGTTTACTTTCGATGTATGTTGTAGACACATTAATCCGTACAACTTGTAATCCGTACAACTTGTAAAATCCGTACAATGAAATTAATCTGTACAACTTGTAAAATTGCTTAGTAAATCCCATTATTGTACTACCCGCAGCTAAATAGATTATCTCGTTTTATAATGGCTTCTCAATCCGATTAGTTTCCACAATTGAAAGTGGATCACCCAGTTTTGGTGCAAACTCGATAGAATTTCCAAAGTTATTGTAGTCATCGACAGCATCTCGAACGTGCATAGAGCATACTGCAAAATTCCATTCATCGTAAATTTGGGTGTCAGTAAAAAGCATTGGAAGAAATGAGTAATTAAATCATTCATAAATATCATCAGGACTGATTATAGTATTCTGAATTGCGATACTTCTCACAAAATGTAAAGTCGTTCAATGAACTTTAAATTATAAATGTATGAGCACATCCGCATACGTTTACTTTTGTGTACGTAACCACTTATCTCTTATGTTTGGTACTACATATTAGCTTATTACGATTACCCTTTAAAAATAATCTTATCTATGCATACATATGTATGAACGTACGAGAACACTACATCCAAATTAAAAAAATATATCAATTTTAATGAAGTTGTCTCGTCGATTACATCAATTTTGACTGTGTACAAAATCTGAGAATTGTTTAGCCCTTATATTGATAATTTGGTCTATATAAAGTGATAGAAATTAAGGTAAGTAAATTTTTTTAAATTAGGTAATATAAATTTTTCCGAAAGTATTTTTTTCGAATTCCTTCATTTCTATATTTTTCTGATAGCAAAGGATCAGTAAAGAAGTTTTCAACACAGATTTATTTGGAAATTCCATATACATAAAACTTGTCAGCTGCTTAGTATCGATCTATTTAAAACAGTGTGCCTCAAAATTATTAAAATTTGCTAAATACTTAAAATTTATTTTGGATTAGTCTCTTTGTCCTTGGGGACAGTGAAAACGCACCATCCCAACTTGTTTTGTAAAAGGTGTGATTTTTTATTAGATGACATTTACCTATTTGCTTAAATTAATAAATTTTAATTAGCACATTTTACTAGAAAAAATTCACCTCGTAACAAAAAATAAATAAATTTAGCTAGTTTCTAACCCAATTATAAATTCTGTATCTATCTTTTAGATAATTTTCGAAAACTAGTTATATCTTTAATAAAAAACCAATTGATTGTGTGTCTCACGCCCAAATTTTAAGAATTTACAACAAAGTACAAAAATTATTAGAAGTGGATTCCTAAAGTTGAATAACTTATTCGAACATGTTTATTCCACGTGCGTACACTTAGCGATATCTTATTTAGCAAGCGGAGCGACAAGTTTTGTTTTTTTTCATGCCTAAATCTCTTTATAATTTCAGAATATATCAGCATGGAGTTTATCGAAAACTGCACTAAGTAAAGAGAAATGATGATTCAATTTTACATCTGATAAAATAAGTTTAGGTGCAGTTCCACACAATTCACGAACATGAGCGCTGATATACTAAGGTTGTTACGAGATGATGAAATTCACACAATGATTGATCGATTTAGTGGCGATCTACCAAATTCGGTGCTCGGGTATAATTTTCTCAAGATGCATATTAAATGGCAACGCATAATCAACGAACCAGAGAATCACGATTTGGTGAACAAATTAAATTCCGATACGGTTTGGCGTAAAGTGTACACAAAACGTGATGGTGTTGCAGAAAATTGTACAATCGTATCAATTTCGGGTGAGCGTGATCTAACAATATTTATATTCTCATACGATCCCAACGAAATAAAACAGTGTATTGAGCACACGAATTTAATCAATTGGGCCAAGGGGCCATCCTTCGCCGGTTTCACAGGTAAGCACTATCACAATATTACCGACATAATTCGTAAAAAAGGTTTAGCGCTACAGTATGACATGCCTACGAGTGGATATTATCTCCCTCGACACGCAGCTCTAAAATATAAAATTGAGCTGCCAGATGATATTCGACTCGATTCGATACAAGAAAAAGATTATGATGTCGTAAACAAATTATGGACGTATTGCTATCCCGGTTCAGATGAGTACATAAAATGTCTGATCCTACTAAATGAGAATATTGCAGTATATTCAAAAGACTCAAACGAAATAAAATCTTGGGGTCTTGTAGATGAGATGTATTCCATGGCGATGTTGCGCACAAAATCGGAATATTCACGAAAAGGATACGCATCCTTGGTCATAAAAAGCCTTGCACGGAATTTGGCCGAGAAATACGATATGGGGACGTTCTGTTTTATAACAGATGGTAATTCGAATTCGGAGCGATGTTTTACTCAATTAGGATTCCAGAAGGTTGACGTTCCTGAACGCCTTATCTGGCTTAAAGTAATTCAAACTGATTTGTAAAATATATATTAATAAAATAGTGAACCATGATGCCATCTTGTTTTTATTTTATGGTATATTTGAAACTAGCTGCTGCCTTGTAAATATCCAGCTGTAGTCACCCGGCATCGGGATTATTATAAACCCTAATATATCGAACAAATGTTCAGCCAATGTGTTTCCTTTTACCACAAATATTTGTATATCGATATCATGTTTGTGTGCAATCTTTTTTGATAATGATTTAATAACAATTTTAGCGTAACCGTTTTTACGGCATGCTGGCAATGTATGCACCATCCTAAAAATCATTAAACAAGGTTAATAAAAGAATATGCAGGCAGATATGACAATTAATTACCCAAGTCCAAATTGATCGTTTAGTAGCCCCCATGCTCGTAATTCTCTTGTATCTTTATCAAATATTCCAACCGAATCGTTTACTGCAATCAAAGTTTTTACAAAATCTAACGATCCAGAATAATGATGGGGCCACGCCTCATTAACTACGTCTGCATCTTCCACACTTAAGTTTTGCTCTATAACATCGTCTGGTAATTCATATTCGAATTTATGTGCTACGGCTTTCGGTAAAATCCGTGACGTGCACCATTGTTCATCAACAATATTAACATTCTTTGATGCGAAAACTTGTAGTAAAATTGGCCGCTGCCATCCCTCGACTGATATAAAAACCGGGGAAAATGAGTAATCAATCAAATTCGTTTCCATTAAGCATTGATGCAACTCTTCGTTGCTCTTCGAATAGATAAAGACACTGTAATTCACACCACGCGATATTGATATAAACGTACAGTTTTCAATAATTCCATTCCATTTCGTGTAAATTTCACGCTTCATGTAGTCCGATACCACCATCTTTTCGTATTCACCAGGATACTCCTTGCACAATTTTTTCAATTTCATGTGCATACGTAGAAAATTATAGCCCCGCGCACTAATCGGTAAATCTTCAGCACACAGAGCGATGATTTTCTCGATTTCATCATGCTGCAGTGGCCTTAAAATATCTGCATCGTGTAAAGTTGCCATATTCAATGATTATTTTGAACTGAAACTTTAATTTGCAAAATAAAAATATTTTTCAATATTCCTCAGTGATACGATTGGAGTAGGAGGTTTTTGAACCGAGATAAAATAATTTGCGATGTGTATTGTGAAGTGGAATGCAATAAGATAATTTAAGTTGCAAAAGTTACTGTGGTAGGAATATTAATGATAAGAGTTACATTTCTAATCTAATAATAAATTTTGCTGGAGAATTATCAATGACATTGTTGATATGCCAGACTGGTAAAATCGAAACCTGGCCTGCTAATGAAATTTGATTATTGACAACTACGTTGATCACAAAGTTGATGGTAATATACGCTAAATCATTTTCTGAAAAACAATAGGTATATGCCTTTCCTAATTTTAGTCGAGTTCTATAAGTTTGTCTAACAAAATCTTGCAACCTTATCTCCAAGTGCTATTCATCTGAGATAACAAAGCATTGCATTTTATTTACGGCTACTTAAGTCATAAAAAATAATAATTTCATGAAACGTAAATTTGTATAGTTAAAGCATGTCATATGTTTGATTTATTAGCACTTGAGAATTTAGCTCTCCTACCAACCCTGATATAGCCATATAGGTTTTACATGATGGTCGCTAATCGATCACGACGCAACCGCAGGTTTTAAGAAAATCAAAGCACTGTACATATACACAATTTTATCAGAAGAAAATAAAATACATAATATATGAACTAAAAGCATGTACAGTGATGGAAATAAAATTTATTTAGAGTACTTAATGCGAAGTGAGAAATAAATTAACGAATTCAACATGTACCGAACGAATTACACGTGGATTTCAAATTAAAATTATGGCACGCATGGCCAAATGTTTTGATTTCACGAACTGTATTCGGAGTCAATATCCAATTATTTAAGGAAGTATCTAATCTATTGTTAAAAGAATTGGAAAGTGCAATGAGAAATATTAAAGAACTTCACTATTGATAAGATTCCTTAAGAAATACGTAGACAACAATATTTTGGTATGTTGTCCGATAACGACGTTATCGTTAGACGTTGGCGTACGAGGGTTGTCATTTTGTATATTATAATATACATAAAATTTACATATATCTGCTAGGTGTATATACTAAGAAAATTTACTTTACATTTGAAATGTTCTATTTAGATATATCTTATTTTTTACTTTGCAAGCCATAGACTAAGTTCGTCGTACTGTAGATATAAGAGTTAAGGACAAGGTCAACCAAATTCATTTTGCACTATATCATTAAAGATAACGTGTAATGCAAATTAGCCCAAATTTAATAATTGCATGATATAATAAACCTCAGTCATTCGAGTGCTTTAGTTGGTATAGCAGGCAAAATGATTGACGACATTTTACGTGAATTAACTGTGAGTGAAATGTGTGTGATGCGTGACATTTGCGCTCAAAACTATCCGTACTGTATCCGTGGTTATATATATCTTCGTTTTCAAATCGAGTGGATTGCATTTTTTAACAATCCTATAAATAGTGAGATCGTGAAACGTATCACTTCGGGCTCAATAAATCGTAAAGTCTATACGAAACGAGGCGGCAAATTAGAAAATTGTACATTCTTATCGATTTCACGCGATGATAATTTAGATATTTATGCATTTTCTCGTGATTGTGATGAGCTGGCCGAGTGCATTCGTGAAACACGGATGATACATTGGGAATATGGTCCACAATTTGTATCGCACGAGGGACTTAATTGCCGATATCTGGAAGAGATTTTTAAGGAAAAAAATATTGAGGTTACCGCAGTAATCCCCGACTACGGTTATGTACTTGATAAATCGGAATCTCTTAAATTCGACATTAAAGTGCCGGATGGTTATGTCGTCGAAAAACTACAAGAATCAGATGCTAAGATTGTTGATCATTATTGGCTGTACAGATATCCTGGTTCGTACGAATTCATCCACAGCCTAATTTTAATAAACGAATCTGCTGGTGTATTCACGCGTGATACACGTGAATTAGTTGCCTGGGTTTTGATAAATGATCAATTCGCGACCGGTTGTTTAACAACGCGGCCCGAATACCAACGAATGGGGTTCGCCAGCCTAGTGATCAAGTATATTGCAAAACAAATCGCTCTTAAACACAACGAAAACACAGTTGCATATATCGCGCATGATAATCAAAAATCAGAGGGATGCTATAGAAAACTAGGGTTCAAACGGGTCGATATGGAAATGCCCGGGTACGTATGGTATCGAACGAAACGTCCGACTAGAAACTAAACCATTTCGTATAAATTCTACATGTATTTTAAAGTTTAGTTTATAAGTACAATAAATGCACTACACAAGTTCCCCAAATTTTATTTTCTGGACCAATTCACCTGTTAATAAGATGGCAAGTACATATTAGCATCTAGAAATTGATCGAAATTTGTGCACAAAATTCACAATCAAACTTATTAAATTTTATTTTCAGCACTAAATTCGAAAGGACACGTTATAATTTTGAGATTAGTGCTTTGAGCAAAATAATTGGAGCCAACGACTACTGTTGGGTATTGATGAAGAAACAGTGATAGTTTATTAAAATTGTAGAGTTCTTTAAAACTAAATTATCTTATAGCTCACGCAGTGTGAAACGTTTCCGATTTAAATAATTGAAATAATAAAAATTATTTACAAATTGGATAGAAAGAAGAACTCCTAATACTTTGTGGCCTCTGTTTTTAAACCAGCCTTACTATTAAAACAGTCAAACTATTAAACCACCCTTCGAGTTCATAGCTTATATTGAGGTTCGTTCGTATGAACATACGTAGCTTGAAGATGTTTACAACGAGAACGGCGAAAAAATGAAAAAGTTCTTGAAATTTCCAGTAAGATAGATTATGTAATCCATAACACGGAAGACGATAAGCCAAAGAAAACAGACCTTTTCCGACTTCCGTATAATATTTTCCCCATAAAACAATTTACTTTTATTTCTAAAGTTCTTGGATACATCTAACAAAGGTGGAAAGAAACCGCATAACGTAGTTTGACACAGCCTACCGTCCCGGTGCCTAAGACGACCCCAACGAATGCGACGAGCAATTTTTTGAATACTGTTTATCAAATATAATCAGGGTAAGTAGCATAGAAAATAAGGCGAATTTCATAAATGCTGATCATCAGTGTCAGCATCCACTGGTTTGTATCGAAGGAGACGTACTTCTCTAACGTAATGAAGATCCTCTTTCATACCGTTTCTCTTTGCGGCTTTCACTCCGAAATTTTATGTTTCAAGGATTTATCAAAATATTGACTGATGGTGATTGAATTGAGAATTTTTCAAGTCTTGGGCTATTTTTCTTGTTGATCTTTGTGATTTGCGCCAAATCTTTTTTGTTACTCTTTGGATGTTACTCGATCATTAAGACATCATTAAGTGGCTCTGAACCATTTTAAAGAATTTCTCCTGATTTGCAGTTGCTGAATCGAATAAAAAATTACACTTTCTTTGCCCATTTGAAAAATGTCAAATAGTTGGGAAAGAACTTGTTGTAAAACAAAATTATGCCACTTGGTGAAAAAAATGAACGTGGTGTTTCCAATCGTCATATTAACTTTATTTCTCCAATGCTCTATTTTTAGAACGGTGGCATATCTTATTTGAATGAACGTAGCACTTCTTAATGACTTTCGGTATTTCTTGTCTGTTAATCTCCCGTCAGTGCTTGTTCTTGGTGAAATTTGTTAACTTCCCACAACGACTTCAATTGGTTGTTCAGATCAATTTAAGTAGCCATCGAATGGATGCTAGCCGATTTTTTCCCTGCACTTCACTTTTACAACCTGGTCCGTCAATATGTCTAGTAATCGGAAACAATTAATACGTTATTTTTTTAGTTTCCTGTAATTTGTATAATCAGACGTATCAGATTAAATTTTAGTTATTGAAAACTTGAAAAGTAATAATCGTGTGATGTTCGGCAACTCAGAGGCTTCCATTTGCATTGAGTAGTTAAATGAAAAATGTAGTTATATATAGTAGAGTATTACTGTTACGAGGTTTGAAATCTGTACTTATCTCTTTTATGGTGTAATATCTACCGGTAAAACTCGGATTTTCAATGTTAAGCGCAGATTTTCTCGCGGTCATTCGTTAAAAAGCGTTTTGGGTCGTCACAGGTTGTGAATACTCGTATATGGAATAAGACAATGTCAAAGCTTTTTAGCTGCAATATCGGGCATCTAACCGAGTATCCAATTAGAACGGTAATAACCGTTAGACATGGTGATATTTTTCCGCTACATTCTAATATGAATTTCTTCTACTCTAAGACCTCTTATATCTGCAGTTCCGAACCTGCATTGCCTTTAAAATTGTTTCCTTTCTATCAGTCTGTCATCTTCTTCTCTGGTGCTACATCCCATTTGTGAATAGACAACGTAGAGCGATGTCCTATTCGTAGCAATTTTTCAACACAATCCTCAGAGAAAAAAAAGCGTTTGGTTGTCAACTTGCCTGAACGAAACCCCAAAATGTGCTTGTTGTAAATTGATAATTTGTCAGCACCGCGTCTTAACTAAAACTCTCCAAAGACTACTCTGAAGGACTAAATAATTGCGTTTACAATGATGGAAATAAAATTTATTTGGAGTCTATTGTACAGTAGAAAATTATTTAGCGCGCCTAATAAAGCAATGGTGTCGATCATTTATCAATATTGTAAATATATGCGATCAACAATTTAAGTTCATCGCACTCGTATTTAGGTACCGGGCTGAATATCTCAGATGTCTACACGAGCTTTCACCAGTTCTGTTCTAGCCTAATCTATGATAATCGTTTATAAAACTACTTCTAATGCTTAAATCTAGGTGTCCTTAGTTAATAAATGTCATTAAATTCTCAACCGATGTCGAGGACGAGTTAAAAAGCCGCCCTGGTGGCAAAGTGGTCAGCATGCTTGCTCCAGCGACCGGAGGTCCCAGGTTCGATTTCCGGTGGTGACAAGGAAAAAAATGTCACGGCAAACCTCATTTGAGGCGGCTAAATCCCTTGATGGGATATAGTGCCAGAGAGAGAGAGGGAGTTAAAAATATTATAAAAGAACAATAGTACTCTTCGCCAAAGCCAAACAAATTCTTTTTGTGGACACCTCGTTTTTGAAGTATGTCACAAAGCGCCCTGTATTGTGGAAAAACTGATAATCTTATTTCGATAATCGTGTATTAATTCCTCTACTTATGTTCGTCCTAAAGAAAGAATTCTAGATCAATTGGTAATGCAAAACTGATTTCTAGGGCACTTAAGCTGAGTACCATACAGTCTGTAACACTCATTTTTATTAATCTTTCTATAGCTAAGTTGTTACTTGCCTATGACAATTTTTGCAACTTTATCTTTATCTGCCTCAAATGCTCAACAATACCTATCAGATAACGTAGCAAACAAATAATCTTTTGATAACGCAAAATTTGTACACAGTTTATAATTCGACAACAAACTAATGTCATATGTTAGCTTAAACATTTCATATTTTTGATTTACTACTATTAGCTAGCAATAATAAATATATCTCCTAACAACCCTGATATAGCCTGCGAACTTCCGAGAAACAATTTTTGATGACATTTATTATTAGAACAAAAATTGTCACAAAAGATTTACGATTCTGATAAAATTAAATTCGCTAACATTTTCAAAATGTTACTTGGTGCGAATCAGGGGCGGTATGTTGTACCATCACTTCGAATCGAAATTCGAAAAAAGTCGAATGGTGGCATGTTGTATCATATTCGAAAAACAAAAATGATACAACTCTCACTTTCTCGATTCGACTTTTTTCGGATTGAACTCTTTCGATTCGAAGTGATGGTACAACATACCGCCCCAGATTTAAGAACATTCATCATTGACATCATTTGTCACTTGTTCAGGATCTAGCCTCTGTCGTCTGACTTTATATGATATTTTGCTGATTTAATCGACTCTTACAAAGGTAGCTTGTAAATAATTCTTAGAAAATTATAATTACATCTCGAATTAGATTTTTTTAGGCCAGTAAGGTAATCTCCAGTTAGTTTTCATAGTTTTGACCTTCTGCGTTTCTGAATAAGTCGCGACACAGTTACTTAATACGGACAATTATAAGAAAACGACAACTCTCGATATTTAATTTACTATACACTGTACCGGTTCGCCCGGCTGACTATTTGAAATGCCTGTACGAAATTTAACACGGCTTCTCCACCTGCTATCTGAATACTATTGCAATGTACTTTCCCTTTCTATCGAAATTTGCCAAGATGGAGTCTGGTGTGGTAAACTTGCTATAATTTGACGTTATCAAATCATTCTTTTGTCTATAGTCAAGACTACTAGTCATTTGAATAAATACCTAAAATGTCAGTAGACACCATATTAAAACAGAAAAAACGTCAAAATATGCATGCTATATACATGCTATCTAGTTCTGCCGACACAGCATGCATTCATAGCATACAGATAGCATATAAATATTATTGAGAGTCTCCACTTGCCATTTGATCGAAATTTTCTAGCATAACTAGATAGCAATAGCAGGGGCCGAATTTTGGTCAAAAAATGGGAATAAAAATTATGAGAATTACAGTTGTTTTACTTACCTACTAGACCTAAAACATTAAATCATATAACTGTTTGATACAAACAGCGAAAAAATTCAATATTTACGTCTAGTAGGTAAGTAACACAACTGTAATTCTCATAATATTTATTCTCGGTTTTCGACCAAAATTGGGCCCCAGGTGGAGAGTCCATGTAAACGAAATGAAACAAAATAAATACGAACTAAAAATATAACCGTCTACAGTGATGGATATAAAATGAATTTGGAGCTAATTGTAAAGTGGAAAATATTTTAATGAGTTTATAATGCATCATCATCTATATAATAGAATCGCTAGTTGACACTAGATGTCTCTAGTTTTTATGATAGCCTAATAAAGCAAAGGTATCGATCATCAATATTGAAAATATTGTAAATAAGGGTGTCGCATCAAGAGCGACGGATTTAATTTTAAAGAAAAACACATATATTTTTGAATTAAGCCAACATTTTTGTTTCAACATAAAGAAAACTAGTTCCGATTATGACCACCACGAAACCTCTGGCACAGGGTTATTCTTTTTCTATTTTTTTCTATTTTTCTATTTCACCAATAACTTTAAGATGTTCAACTGCTTCAGGCTTATTCGCATACACATTTTCCTTCACATAGTCCTAAAGAAAAAATGTCCATCGGTGCTAGATCGCAATCTTGGTGGCTAATGTTGCTCGCCAAATTGAGAAATGACACGGCCTGGAAACTTAGAGTGCAGTTACACCATTGTTTCACGTGCTGTGTGAGAGGTCTCACCGTCTTGTTGGAAAAACATGTCCTCAACATTAATTACATCCAATTCGGGCCACAAAAACTCCGTTAACATTTTGCGATACCGCACTCCATTAACAGTTAGCGCTTTCCAGCCGCATTTTCAAAGAAATACGGCCCAATTACTCCTTCAGCCCAAAATGCACACAATGTACCTATATTTTCGAGTGACCGACAAGGACGACGACGAACAATGATCTTCTGATCCATCAGCGTAAATTTGGTTTCAAATTTTGTAATTAAACGCCTCGCTCACTGTCGATTCATTTGGCGCTTTATTGCGACCGAAAACTTGACGTAATTGGCGGACTGTTTCCGCAAAACTTTCACCATTTTTATAATGTATTTTTACAATAATTAAACGTTCTTGATTTGAATACTTCTCCATATTCTTAAACCGCATGGTCTGTCAAAAAAAAATGTCAAAAAAATCACCGTACAATTCGTATTAACAAAATGGCGGCAAATTTAAATCCAGCGCTCTTGTAGTTGTTTATGCAGTACACTTGACCTAACTTTTTGTCCTTGCATCCGAAATGAAAAAATAGAATTGAAAATAAAAAAAATTTAAGGCCATTTTTGAGATGTAGCTTTTGTTTAAATTTTATTTTCAAGAGAACAGAATAAAACGATACAAAACATTATATGCAATTAAAAAGGTTATTAACAAAAGATTTTTTGCGATTCTGGTTTGAAACGCGGTGATATATTTGAAACTGTGATGGATTAGCCATCGTTCTAAAAATATGATCTTTATATTCAAGTCACGGATCAAATATTTAGATTTCATGCACTGTACCTATGACCACATACAGAATCGTATAGTTAATATTGTAGAATTTAAAAACAAAATTAGATTTAGAAAAGTATTTCATTCAATTGATAAGAACCACGTGAAATACATAGACAAAATTTATTTTCAGTATGTCGCGCGATAACGACATTATCGTTAGATGTTGGCGAAGGAGGGTTGACGTTGTTTATATAAATATATATAGGTATATATATACCTATATATATATATGTACATAGGATTTGTATGTACATATATCTGCTAGGTATATACATTAAGATAATTTATACTATGCCTGATAACCGAATACAGTTGAGATTTTCTATTTTTGTATATTTTATTTTTTGCTATACAAACCAGATTAAGTTCGTTGCACTGTAGATCTCAGGGACAAGGCCAATCCAATTAATGTCATCACAGATAATGTGTATTATTAGTCCAAATTTAATAATTGCATGATAATAAACCGCAGTCATTCGATCACTTTAGTCCAGTGTGATATACTAAATATATAAATACGTGGTAGGAGGTAAAATGATCGACGATATTTTACGTGAATTAACCGTGAGTGAAATGTATGCGATGCGTGCATTTGCGCTCAAAATTATCCGTACTGTGTCCGTGGTTATGCATATCTTCGTTTTCAAATCGAGTGGATTGATTTTTTTAACGATTCTAAAAATAGTGAGATCGTGAAACGTATCACTTCGGGTTCAATAAATCGTAAAGTATATACGAAACGAGGCGGCAAATTAGAAAATTGTACATTTTTATCAATTTCGCGCGATGATAATTTAGATATTTATGCATTTTCTCGTGATTGTGATGAGTTGGCCGAGTGCATTCGTGAAACACGATTGATACATTGGGAATGTGGTCCACAATTTGTATCGCACGAGGGAGTACATTGCCGATATTTGGAAGAGATTTTTAAGGAAAAAAATATTGAGGTGGCTACCGTAATCGACGATGATGGTTATGTACTTGATAAATCGGAATCTCTTAAATTCGACATTAAAGTGCCGGATGGTTATGTCGTTGAAAAATTACAAGAAACGGATGCTAAGGTTGTTGATCACTATTGGCCGTACAGATATCCTGGATCGTACGAATTCATCCACAGTCTAATTATATTAAACGAGTCCGCTGGTGTATTCACGCGAGATACACGTGAATTAGTTGCATGGGTTTTGATTAATGATCAATTTGCGACCGGTTGTTTAGCAACGCGGCCCGAATACCAACGGAAGGGTTTCGCCAGCTTATTGATCAAGTACATTGCAAAACAAATCGCTCTTATACACAATGAAGACACAATCGCATATATCGTACATGGCAATAAAAATTCTGAGGCGTGCTATAGAAAATTAGGATTTAAACGTGTTGATATGGAAATGCCAGGGTACGTGTGGTATCGAACTAAACGACCGACTAGAAACTAAACTAACTCGTATATATCTTTCATGTTAGTTTTAAGCTTAGTTTCTAAGTACAATAAATGCACCAAATTTCAGTTATCATCTGAAATTACTCAACTTCAACATTATCTCTAAATGCATACAAAAAGTAAAAAAAAAAAATTAATAAACGTTTAGTATATTCTCCCAACAAAGTTTCTTATTTAGGCCACTTCAACCAAGTAATTCATTTATAATAAATATCTAAATAATATTACTGATATATAAAGTAGTTCTGTTTCAAATTTACGCGTGATAAAATGGGAGGTGAACCTCAGCTCGATATATTGCGGCCCTTGCGTCGTGATGAAATCAAAAAAATGATTGAAATTTGTGCACAAAATTTTCCGATGAGTATTCGTGGCTATAATTTTCTACGTATGATTCAGAAGCTGAGTGATAACTTCGAGCAAAATCCAGACGAATATGAAAAAATTGTTAGATCAGATTATCTCCGTCGAGATATTTATACAAAACGTGACGGTAAAGTAGAAAATTGTACATTTATTTCGATTTCTGGCCGCAAAGATTACAATCTTTTCGTATATTCGAATGACGAGAACGAATTACGTGCGTGCTTAATGAATACGAATTTAATTGATTATTCGCTTGGCCCATTTTTCATATCGTTTGAGGGACGCTATCGCCATATATTGACCGATGTGTTTAATTACCGTAAAGCTGAGATCGACGTAGAAATTAAAAATACCGGGCGAGTGCTACTCAAAGCCGATGCCAAAAATTTAGAATACGAACATGAAATTCCGAATGATGTGGTGGTAGCAAATTTACGAGCTGATGATGCGTATGCAATCAATTCAGTATGGCCGCATCGATATCCGGGTTCAGTGGAATATTTAAAAAGTCTGATTGGTATCAACGACACCATTGGGGTATTTTCTAAAGATGATCATCAAATACGTTCTTGGGCACTGCTGAATGAACAATTTGGGATAGGGTAGGTACTCCATTGTGATCTTTATTTGATTAAGTTACTTTTTAAATTTTATTTTTAGGATGGTGCAGACAGCAGCGGAGCATCAAGGTAAAGGATACGCTAAACTTGTGATTAAAGCTTTGAGCAAAATAATTGCAACCAAATATGATTTAGATGTACTCGCTTTTATTGTGTGTGGGAATAAAGTGTCGGAGCATACATTTCAAAAACTTGGATTTAGTCTAATTCCAATGGAGAACAACTACAGTTGGATATTTATGAAGAAACAACTGGGATAAATTTTATTAAAATTGTAGTTCTTTTTATTTTGAAATAAAATTATCTCATATTTAGTGTTTAACTTTAATGGCTAGACGTGACACTATATCGTCATCGAGACGTGTCCCATACGGTTTCCTCACTTTAGTATCGCAATAAATTGTTTTTTTATAATTTTTTATTGTGATTTGTCAGTTAAAAATTAATTATCATTTCGGTTATTCGTACTTGATATGCGGTGATTGTTGGTTGACGTAACGAATTTAAATTATCGTTCTTTAAAATACTTTCATTTCCTATTGTTTGCCTTACAGGTGCCAAAATGTAAACCCCAAGGGGAGGCCGCTATTCTACAGCAATATGGTACCATAAACGAAACGAAAGAAAAAAGCTAAGAATGTGAAAGCTCGGAAGCTACTACTATAGCTATAAAGGGTGAGTTCTTTTTAACTAAATGTCTAGTTTTTATCTCGATAACGGTGCAAGATATTAGAAAAAATAAAATTTTTGTGAATTTTTGAAATTTGGCCCATTTTTGTCTAAGGTATAGTGAGAGTCAGCAGTCTTTGTCATATAACCATTAAGTTATGTGCTACACGGAACTCTGATTCCTCAACCTAATATTTTTATCTAAACCGTCGATATTATGGGATTTTAAATTTTAGTCTTCGTGAGGAATCTCAGCTGTTGCTTAACAAATCGTGATAAACATTGATGTTAGAATTTTAAATGAAATCTTATGAAGTTTCGGAATATGGTCATTACTATACAAGTGGAGCGTTTATGTGCCTTAACCAATTTAGAAACTATTCGGCTTTGATGTTGGTATCATAATTCGAGACTGATTTTTTTGTTAATTTCAGTGCAGATGAGATATGTTCTTGGATGAGGATTGAATTCGAAACGTGTTAAATAACTCGTCTTCTCGTCACACTTTAAGTGGTGAGTTGGTTTTTGGTTCTTGTCAATGTAGTATAGCACCATCCGAATACTGCCCAAATATCTGATGAGTTTTTATAAATGGAAGGTAAGTTTGGCGGTAACCGATTTGTCTTGATTTGGTCGGCGTCTTGTGTTTCTCCTAAAATTTGTGTGCCTTTTAAAAATTTTGAACCTAATTTTCAGAAAGTTACCAAATTCCTCAAGGTTAGAACCCTAAAATTAAGATTGTTTTACTTACGGTTTTTCTGGTTTTGCGATCGTATGGGAGCGGCACAAAATCCCGCAAATCAAAATCCCGTATTTTTGAAACCTGAGAGAAAATTATGTATTTTTGAATCGTGAGATTTATATATTGCCGCCTATTTAACTCGCGACCAGGAGGTAGTTTTTTATAATTCTTTGTGTAAGCGATTTAACCAGGGAGACGTTAAATTTTCTGGCGCCAATTCTAGAGAAAAATCCAAATAGCGGCGTGTACTACCAGAAAGGCCTAGGTTGTTCCGAGGTACCCTGGGCCCCTAAAGCCTTGTATCATGGACATGAGATTGTTTTCTTTAAATCTTTATGTAAGAATTTTTGTGATTTAATCAGGGATACTTTAAGCACCACGAGGTAAGAGTCCAAAATTACGGGATTTATATAATATTTTGCAGGATTTTAAAATACGGTATTTAAAGTATGGAATTTCGAAAAACGGGATTTTGAAATGAGGAATTTAAATTTTTAATTTAACTGCTGAGTGAAAGTAGAATTGATTCTATTTTTTTTTATTGATCTTACAAAATTCTACCAATGGAGTCTAAGATATTTAAAGAGGGTAACGAGTAGACCACCGTAGCTTAGGGCCGTACAACAATTATTTATATTTACAACATACATTATACATAATTTTCAAATTGTCAAAAATCCTAAGACCATTTCTAACTTGGTCATGGAATCTAGCAATTGTAGCTCTTTGTAATAACATTTCCGGCAATGAGGTTTTTTTTTTGCGCTAGCCCCAAAATTTGGTGTCATTTGGCCTGGTTTCATACTTCTGTCTGATTCATTCTTATAAAATCATACACATTCTTATATACGTGCATCTCTGTCTCTCTCTGGCACTATATCCCATCAAGGATTTGGCCGCTTCAAATGAGGTTTCATAATCATATTTTCATTTCGAATAATGTGTGATTGAATTCGTTGATTCTAAACCAGCCGTGAAATTTTTTCCTAGTCACACAACCGGGAATCGAACCCGGGACCTCCGGTCGCTCGAGCAAGCATGCTGACCACTTTGCCACCGGGGCGGCAAATATACGTGCATCCCCATTCGTAATAATTCAGTCAGGTTCCTTGCGCTCAAGAGACCATTGAACATTTGTCTGTTCTGATTGAATGAAGAACATTTCAGAATCAAATGTTCGATGTCCTCCACAACCAAACAGCTTTCACATAATTCACACTCAATCCAATTGCGTTTTTTCAAACACTCTTTCCAATTACTACCATGGTTCAATCTCACACGTTCCATTGTTCGTAACATTCTAGTATCTCCTTAAAGAAAGGTCGCCTCAAAGTAGAACTAACCAGCTCAAAGTACTTATTGTCTTTCACCTGACATTTTTCAATAAACTCTCACTCCCATTTTCTCCACAGATTCACCTGAAAGATGCGAAGTGCATCTTTTGCATCCATAAATTCATATTCATGTACACCTTCAACGAAGCAACCCCGTTTCGCAAGCATATCGGCCCTTTCATTACCTTCAATTTGAAGGTGTGAAGAATGACCTCACCCACAAGATTGAAGGTACTCATACAACATTTCTCCATACACATTTCCATGAGTTCCTCCACCCTTACTAATTAATTCTAACCCACTCCGGGAGTCGGATAATAGCACTACTTTCCTCCTCCCTTGTCATTGCTAACTTGATCCCATCCATAATTCCAATCAACTCTGCATTCATTATACAGATACAGTTATTCACTCTTACCATTTTCTCTTTCCTCATTGAAGAAATATAGATTCCTACACCTACTCGGTCATCGTTTACACTAGCATCTTGTAAAGTTTTATCCGGACATTTATTTATTATACTATTTGTGGTTCTAAATAAAACACGATTGTATCGTTACGAGATTCAAATCACAAGTGACCTTTTTATTATTTGTTCATCGTCTTCACATATATATTCATTAGTACATGGTTAATAATTCATTTTGTTTCTGTACTAAATACATTACAATGTTTCTGTACTAAATACATTACACATCTGTATACACTTCCACATGTGCAAAATAATTCATTTGCATTTTGCAAAACTCACTCTTAACCGGTAACTCATTCATCATCAATGAAAGGGGCGAGTGCGAGAATTAATTGACCCTTAAAAGGACAATAAATCCATTGGATGATTAACTCTATAAAAAAAAAACAACTTAAGATTTTTTTTGGGCCCACTTTTTCACTGGCTTGAAAGATCATCTGCATTGCATTCGAAAAAGATTGCAAGTGTTCAAAGCTAGGTAAATTGTCTTTTTGCCTTAGCTCGAACTCATTCAATTTTCTAAGGGATTCTAACAGAATCCACGATTTTTACTATAACTACCTACTGTGACATTGAGTGCAGAACTCTTCCAGCCCCAACCAATTTTAATAGTTCATTGGTTGGGGCAACTAGTGTTGCAACAGCATTATAATTACATATATGTAATCACAATATACCTACCTTGCATTTTAAGAGCGCGCTTTGGCGTTTTATTCTCGCGAATGTGCCAAGAATTGCGTTTCAGGTTCCTGTGAGAATGACGTATAAACATTCCTGGGGAAAACAACAACGGACATATTTTCACAACATTAGGACGAAATTTATAGTGATGAATGGATTCTGAAAAATTTTGAAAAGTTTTAGAAGGCGTTCAGCTTTTTATGGCATTTTTGAATTCTCTCGTTCATAAAAGCTTGCCATACAGTTTCGATTGTGTAAGAAGCTACCAAAATGATGGTATCGGTTGGTGACGAGAAATCGAACCTCCAACTCGCGTTTGTTCATTTTACTGCTTTCACAAACCGTTAGTCCGTCGTTTTGTAATTATAATTACTTTGTCTTAGGTATGCAATTAGAAATACAATACCATCTGGAATTTTTAATAATATATCAATTAATCTTATCTTAATTTATTTATAGATCCTTATCGTTCATATAAACCTTTACACTTATCGTTATTACATACATAAATAAAATTTTTTGCTAAACTTAAAATTAAAAATTTGCATATTTACAATTTGTGACGAACCGTAAATTTGTTCTAGAAAAGGAACTAAAACTATTTTTGAAATATTGGGCTGAATTTGCGTGGGCACACAAAATACCTTAGAGGATGTGCGTATCTCCACTCAAAAAATAAAAAAATATTTAGCTTAGCTTACACTTAATTTACACAGGCACTTTCATCAATACAACACGTTGTTTTTTTTTTAGAATTCCTACAAATTCTAACCCTCTTATCTGTCGTCTATTATTAAATTTATTGGCTAACTTAAAACAAAGCTATTTTCACAATTATTACACGAATAATAATTTATTTGCTGTGGAATTCGTGGATGTGTTGTTAAATAGCAGAGAGCTCGATGGTGATGTCGCACTAGATACCGAACCATTCATATAGTTTTTACCATTTTGAGGGTTAAAATCGCCATACGAATTTTGTAGGGGTTTGTACTTATCCCAATTTTTACTGGTGTATGGGAGTTGAATTTGTTTCTCTTTGGATATGAATTTCGCCTAAAATTAGATTTACAATAAGATTAGTAATTTTATATTGTTGGACTAGTAAATTTATACTCACTCTGTTGTATAGAAGCACTCCGACTACAGCTAGGAACATGCCGAAAATATTCATCCAAGTAACGGGATTTCCAAGTATCAGTAACGATATCGCAATCACAAATATTCGTTTCGAAGCGCTCGCTACCGCGTACGTCAATGGTGTCACCAAAGACAGTACGCTAAATGCGATTATATTTTGTAGCCAATTTAAAACTCCATCGGTAAATAGCAGGGCAATTACCCGATAATCCGTTGTCACAAAAACATTATGCTGCAGAATGTTAAAGAAATCAAAGTAGAACCAAATTGGTAAAAACATAAATAGCGCCAAGCGTCCGAGTAGGTGTAGCAGCCGCAAATGATGTATGCCGGTGTCTTTTAATACTTTTTTCGAGAAAATATTTTGTAACGAAAATCCCATTGTGGCAATTAGAGCACTTATCAATCCGGTCATATCGAACGAGAGCTCGGTCATCGTAGCAATGCCAACTCCGGTAATTATCGGTATAAGACTTAGGTAAACGATCGTCGAGTGCTTCTCTTTCATGATAACACGTGACAGTATCACAGTGAATAGTGGCATTGTAGCTTTAACTGAAAATAAACATAAAAATTATATTGGTCAGTAAAATAGCACATATGCAAGGTAGTTTGGTGTAGGTCGTAGCAAATCGCATTGTAATCGAAATATATGTAACACTAACCATTTATCGCACACTTGGCAAGATTCCGAGTGCCTAGGCATTCTAAATATTACATACGTAAGCAAACCAAATTATAATTTATCAGATAACACGTCAGGATCACGTGTGTCAGTTAGATAAGCGAATTGATAACGATAAAATGAACATTAAAAACTACTCAGTACGTCGAATCGAATCATCTCTGCTATAGGTAGCACCGTGTGCGACAACTTCCCATGACATTGAAAATATTTGGGTGCATTTTTGATGTACATGCAGACTCGTCAAACCGGAAAATCATTTCTTAATATATTTAAAATCTTATTGCTGAGTTACATAATACAAAGCAATTTGCTGTCCCAACTAAGAGACAGTCAAGTTATTTATTATGAAATGACACACAAAATTGTAAATAAAATTGTGAAAGTATTTGCCGTTTAAAAAGATTCGTACACATTTTTAGCTTTTTGTTATTATATATTAACCCTTTCACGACGGTCGACTGAGAATTTTCAGAAGTGCGCGGAATGCGAGGCCAAACATATGGTTGTTGTATCGAGTGCCTCGGTTTTGGAATCTCTTAATCTAATAAGTGGATAATGTAGTTATGTTATGAAACCTTGGTCACTAAAGGGTTAAATACGTAAATCTTTACAGCTACTGCAACCATGCCGGCGTGCTTTATTAAACAGGACCGTGTAGTTCCAATTTGCTTATTGTACATGTCACGTGTCGACCAAAAAAATTCATTGAATATTTTTATGTTTTTATTATCATTATCACCCTTAGTGTTATCGCTATTTGCATACTTCCGGATATGTGTGGGGTTCAACGGAATCTGTGCTAAATCATTCACAGGCAATCAACATTAACAAGTTTCTAAACTGCGATATTTGATAATGAAATTTTAATCTAGTATGTGCTACCTACATACGCACAAACATAAAATGGGTCAAGTATTTCGCAGAATTTTAAGTATGCCGGCCCCGTTGTATGTGTATCTTAAATACGGGCACCATCAGAACGGAGAGATTATTAAAAGTGAAAGTGGTACAAAAACAAAACTTACCTGTATGAGCATACGAGACAGGAACTTTCCATATTGAGATATGGGATGTAACAGATGCTAAAAATTTACCTAATGCCAATGGTACAATCAGTTTCATATAGTAATTCCATGGGATTGGTACATATTTCCGAACGCCCCACAAATTAAAGAACGGGCCACTGTATAATGTTATGCTGGTTAATTGAACCATTGTGACGGTCATTGGGAATGGAAAATCGTTTAGAACCCATTTTCCAATTACATTGTTACTTGATGACACTATGTACCAGAGTACACAAAGCACTAGCACCGAGAACACTTGCCGTGGCGAGCCCAGCTTCTCCACCATCTTGAGCTATGATTTTCACTTATTTTTCTATATAAATATTTACAAAACACACACATATACAATCGTTATAAATACGTATACACAATTTTCACTTATTTCGAATCATGTTTAAAAGGAATTTAGTTTCTATATTATTATAATAAAATCACAGAGGGTTTAAACTCCGTATATCAGACCGCGGTTCGCGTTCGATATGATTTGATCTTGATGACAGTACTCGAATTGACTACTGACGTTGCCAATTTCCCAAAAAAAAAAAAAAAAAAAACAGTAGAATGTTGTGTACGCAACTACAAAATGGAATAGAACGTAACATATTTTTGTACACTGTTAATTTTTGCCACTTTCACTTTTTATTTTGAGCTTTTATGGAACTGATTTTGGAAATTTATTGTACGTGATTTGTAAAAGTTTGATTTTAAATATTTATGATTTATGTGTAACTATTTTCAAAGTAAAACATAAATCAATAAATATGACTGTGTGTATTTAATGAGTAAAAGATGGTGTTCTTGAATATTATTGTATTTTATTTAGTCAACATTTAGGGGAAATTAAAAAATTGCTACGTGTCTTTCATTGCTACATAAAATGTCAGTTGCAAAGCTGTATAACAAAATGTATTTGATGTGATTATTTAGTTATTAGTAGCTTTTGCTAAACGATGAACAAAGTCAAAACTGTTTAAATTAATTGTTTAAATATATTCTAAAGCAAAATCGAAATCCATTTAGAAAAATTAGTTGTGTAAACTGTCTTTGCTGGCTTGAAATAAAAATTAACCGACTTACGACACAACTGCAGATAGTATAGAACTTTATGAAGTCAGTGGCCACTTATCAAAATACTTTCTATATTATCGTGCAAGTGCCAAATGGTCTCAGGACAACAAATAATAGTTCTAGAGAAAATTTAAAATAGTGCGCGATGAGGATTGTGTTCATTGTCTAATGATTCGAATTTCTACTGATTTCATATGGTTTCTTTTATTACCTTTGCTGGTATTTTAGTGACTCCTTGTAAGTTACACAATCATCTGAAAGGTATTATGCTTCATCATTTTATGTCCCAAATGATACCGGCAGACTTCCTTGGGTTCCAATTGATCTTTGATAGTTCTGGCTGGCATTGTAAAGGTTCCAGGTGACTTCGTTATGTCTCCAGCTACACAAATATTGTCGACCAGTGGCACTATACTGGCTTTCCCTGAGAATAGGGAATTTTGAAAAATATTTTCATAGCATTTTTGTCAAAATTATAGTTTTCTGAGGGAACAAGTTTGGTGTTAATATTTTCGAAACAAAGTTAAATGGGAAAATATTTTTCCCTAGAAAAATTTTGTGGAACAAAAGTTTCCCAATTAACTTTGTTTCAAAAATTTTTACACTAAACTTATTACTTCAGTAGGCTAGAAAAATATAATTTGGACAAAAATGCTATGAAAACATTTTTCCTAATTCCCTATTCCCAGGGAAAGACAGAATAGGGCCACAGTTACACAAATATTGTGGTAAGGGATGGTAAAGTATTTTGGTTTCAGATAGCATTTAATGGTTTCGGCTGGCACTACAATCACAGAATATATCAGAAACGACAGTTAGAATCCATTTTTTTGACAATTCTCCTAAAATAGTTCCCACGTTCGCCAATAGATGGGTCTAAATTTGAAAAAATAATCATTTTGTAAACATTAAAAGTTTTTAGTAGTGTAAAAATAAATTCTCTCTCTTCGACTCATTGCGTTGAATTTGGTCAAACTGTTCCTCATACTGCTCCGCTTCTCTTTGAGATAGAATCCCGAACATGTCCCCAGCTATTTTTTCAATGGTATCGCACAATCCTTGTTAGATGTTATTGAATTGACACTGTAGTTGTTGTATTAGGAGGTCACATTGGATGGTGATTACATGGTTGCAGGCTGTTTCAAGCAGAGTAAGACCGTTTTCCATGTTGCGCATTTCTTGCCATTTCTTGCGCATTTCTTGCCAATAATTGGTCAAATTATATCGAATGACCAGTACCGAACTGATAACACAAATCACTGCACAAGTCAGTAATAAAAGTCAACTAGTATGTTTGACAGGACTTTCTGGATTCTGTTTTGTGAGACGACTTGGTTGTTATCGGCGAGCGGGATCGCCGGGAACTATATGCCTCACTTACCAGTTGTTGGGTAGGCAACGTTGTTATCGTTGTTATTGGTCTCTTGATGATGGGATGCCATATTAATATGTAGATTGTTATTCGGGTAAGTTTTCTGAGAGATGAATGTTTTTCTGATGTCTCGGAAATCTGATCTCCCTCATGTACTTCCTTGTTCAGCAGAAAACTGGGTCCCTTCCACCAACTGTCCAGCGATCTCATTTTTTTGCGATAACACCTTGAGATGCGCAGTCTGCGGGATTATCTTTCGACCGAATATGTTTCCATGATAGTTTTTCGCTGATGGTCTGAATCTCTGCGACCCGGTTTGCGACAAACGGTTTCCACGTGGACGGAGGTTTTTGAATCCACGCCAGTGTGATCATGGAATCAGTCAGTGGAATTAGATTTTTGAATATTTTAGTTAAAAAATTTGTTCAAAAAGTTTAAAAAATCACTCGTTCGATTCCGACTTGTTAGGTCATCATCAGGACTATCTACTGATTTGTAAAAGTATTTTTTTTTATATATATAGCAGAAAAAAGCAAAAAATAAATAAAAGAAGGAGGGACAAAAAATATGCAATAAAAATTAATCTACTATTCTACTAATCTTTTGGTATAGATATGTTGATGACATACTATGTCTATGTGGTGAAACTGATAGACAATTAGATTCATTCTTTACTTGGTTAAATTCTCAATATCCCACCATTGATTTTTCTAACGGAAAAAGAAGAAAATAAATGTATTAACTTTCTTCATAAAACAATAACTAGGATTAATTCTTTTTTAGATTTCAAAATTTATGTGAAGAATATACAGGATATTTTCTCCTTTTTTGCAACTTCTGCATAAATCTCCCTTTCGTCCACGGGCCGCTGCAATAGAAGTACTCCCCACGCTAGACAGCCTTTCTGTGAATAGTCAATCGTCAATAACCGCTGATTTTCGCTAATATGATTTTTTAAAAATAATTTTTCTGTAGTTTGTATAAAATTTACGCTAATAGGGTTGGGCCTAACCTCTCATATTTCAAAATTTTTCCAAAAATTGACCTTATCCAAGAGTCTTTTGATGAAAATGGGGCAAAAGAAATGCACGACATTTTATTAAATTACTGGCTGACCCGGCGAACCTCGTTTCGCCCCAAATTACTTCGTTTCGAGCAAATACTTTTGTCCTTCACGAAAATTGATTTTGATGAGAGAAAAAATGAAAAAACTCAACTCAATTCGCAATAGACGATTGAGTTGGGTGGTCATTCCATTCACCTTTTCATCGAATTCAACACTAATGTACTGAAAAGCGAATGAAAAGTCGATTCAAACTCAGGCATCTATCGAAAATTGAGTTGTTTTTGGATTTTTTCTCTCACTGTGGAAATGAATTGGAGTCAGTCGGAATTCGAAAGAATCTAATGTATTTTATTCGAGTGGAGTCTTGATTGGTCACACAGTCAACGGATGTGTAACAAAACATTTCCCCAGCGATTTGGTTTTGAATCAAGTAATTCAGACTGTCTCTCGTTCGCTGACCCAATCATGATTCATGAAACACTTTCGTGATAAGCTCTTCCTTCGAAGTCGTGAACATGCAAAAATTTGAGATCTCGAGCGAATTGTGACCAAAAGCAATGAAATCAGAAAGGCTTCTCTTGTTCCACCGGGAGCCACGAGGATGAATATTTCTCAGTTTCCTTCGTCAACTGCCTTCATCAATGCGTCGTACATGTTCTTTACCTGTGCATTCAAAAGTGGGATACGATCGTACATTTGCTCTCGTTGCAGTTCACGACTAACTGCATCGTGCAAACGAATTGGTGCTGGCATGCCCAATTTCAACAAATAGCTGCCGCACATAAGCACGCAAATGTCTTCGATAATGATCAAGGCTTCATTGTGTATTTCGTCGTTCATCTCAATCTCATAATTCAATGTTGAAGTACGCACTCTATGCAAAATGTTGACAGCCATCTGGTCCGTGTATTTGTTTTACAATTCTAATGCGTTCGATGGATGATACGTCGCTATGATGATCGCAAACAATGTACGAATTTGATTTGCCGGCGCAGAAACAGTGGCATCGGTGAGTGTTGAGTCCCAATGTGAGTCGTTTTCCAGCAAATTCAGACGTTGTCAAGCCTCTCGATAAATGGCCTACCACCTGTAGTACGAAATGATTCGAACGAAGTTGGACCACAAACATGGAAGAAAAGCAAACGAAGATAGAAGCATTCGTCTTGTCGTAGACGGGCGGTGTACACACGGCCAAGTGCATCAACCGAATACACATACGTTGCGCATCAACCGAATACACATATAGATACGTTGTCCATTCTCCAAGTGCACCGACAAATGTTGAACAATGGGATGACGTTCGTGTATTGCAAATGAGAAAATACGCCGAATCGCCTCATTGCAACTGACATATCGGCCCAATTGGAATCTTGTCATTTCGTCATTTGCATCTGGAGCAGTAATGCCGAACACAGCCAGGTCGCTACCTTTGTTCACGTATTTGCTGATTGTTGTTGTCGATAGAAGCTTGCAACACGGGACGATCCAGCGAAAATTACAATGATATCTTTTCCTTTCATCGTTATCGTGACTCTTCTGCCACCATCTTCGGGTGAACGACCGGATAACCGTCGTTTCCACTAATTGTGTGTGCCAGCAACGGACGTGGATATTGTTTTGTGATGATTGAATCGATTTAATCTGGTTTTCTTAATTAACTACAGCAGAATGTGTGCATGTGGTAATCCATGCCTCTGCCACTCGACTGAGTACATCCAACAACGTGGCTATCCGACAACCATCTGCTTAACGATGAAGTGCATTAGCGTCTTGAGTTTTTGTTTAAACACACGTGCGGTAATGTCGTGGCGGTCGCAGAAAGTTTGTCCTGGCAGAGTAGATCACCACGCGATGAACAAATCTGGCCATCTGTAATGCCGCACATACCTCGCATCCTAGGCATATTCATGCATATGCTATAGGCTGCCAACATACATATGTCGCTGAGAGAATGGAAGAATGGATGATTGAAGCGAATGAAATTTATACGTTCCATTTCGACCTTGAAATATCCATATCGACGAAATACTGTTGAAACAATCGACGATATCTGAAAAGACGATTGTCCACGCCTTGTCGCAATATCAACCGATAAGTATAAAAATGCATGGAACTGACCTTCTTATTCGTTTCTTCACCTGCAAGTTATTTGTGTAGCAGTGCAAGTACAATCTACAGCTCAATAACTAACCGGTCAGCGGGTTGACCATCTTTATCTGGAAGTGGTGACGATCCTCTCCACGACAAAACATCAATGGATACCGATCATCGCGCGATTGTAGAGTCATAATTGAAAGCAGCGCGCAGCGCGATTCAAGTCGACGTTCACTGCACTTCTTCCTCGAGTTAAGTGCAGCACGAACTTCTCAGATATGAGCACCTCTCTGGTTATTTAAATTTTTGCGTTGCTCTTGTGTTCTCGTCGTATAAGTTTCGACCGTCTGTTAGCGATCAAAAATTAATCGCTTATTAATTCCTAAAAATTACAAATGACTACAATTACTGGCAAAAATTATCGAAATCGTATAAAAATCACACCGAACTGAATATCACAAATTGAATTATACTCAAATTTCCAATTTAATAGCAGCAAGAAAAATAGCACGTTCGCACAGTCGAAAATGACAATGGGCACTTTCAGGTCCCCCATCATGATTAGTGAAATCATCGCCAATTTGATTTGAAAATATTATAGAGCTAATTATTTTCATAACGTTGGCTTCGATTTTACTCAACATGCTCCCAACTGTCGGGTGCCCTATGCGAAAAGCATACCTGTCAAATTACACAATGCCTAAGTCAAAATACAACGCCATCCACTGGGTTGTAGCATTAATGATCACACCTCAGCGCCATCTCTTATTTATCTCATTAGCTTTGTGTTTTTATCAATTGATTTCACGATTTTCTGAGATTTTTCAAGCTTTGCATCGACTTTTCACGTTTTACAGCGCCCAAAATCATCAAAACATGGAAAAAATTCTAAATTTCATTCTAACTTTAAAAAGTTTTCCACTCCGATTTTCCAATTTTTCTCTTGTAAAAGACCATCTAAATCGGGTACGCTCAAAATTTTTCCGGGGGATTTTCCCAATAATTTTTTTACAATTATTTCACATAGATTGCCAAAATTCTACACAACATGAATTAAGTGGCTGTAGGTTTTCCCAATTTTTGCTTTTCCGATTTGGGAATGGGTTTTGGCGAATTTTTTCGATTTTCCGATTTTTTTCGCAATTTTTGCTTTTCCGATTTTTTTTTAATTTTTCGGGTTTCCGTTGGGTTTTTTCGAATTTTCTATTTTCCTAAGCCACCACTGTATTGAGACGAACAAAGCGAGAAAAGAGTGCAGCCTCTGGTGGGACTCGAATCCAGTACCACTCGGCCCAAGCACCGAAGCTTTAACCACTGCACCATACCTGTCTCAATAAAATATGTACATAAAAAAATTCATATAAATAAAGTTTTGTATTCAATTTTTCGAGTTGGATTTTTTCAAAATTTTCTTTCGTAAGAACCATCTCCTGGCAATTGCGAACACAACAAAAAAAGATTGAGCCAAATCGGTCCAGCCGTTCTCAACTGCACATACAATTTTTACACCATTTTTATATATATAGATTGGTGAGGCGAATAGTCGCAATGTTTTGAATACAATATCGATGACTTTTTTTGGAGACCTATTTGGGTGTTATAAGGTGACCACCCTAACATGCACGTGATACACAAAACAAGTCAATAAAAATTATAAAATTTTTTCTTCCATGAAATTATTTTCATAAGCCACTCTTTAAGATTAGTCACGGATTCTACTGTCTCAATTTATTGTCAAACAATAGCTGGTATTTAAACATAAATAAATAGTTTTTGTAATCCGCATTAAATGAAAGCACGCGTTGACTTGCGCTTGACTGGAAAATTTATAATACACGTCGTCGTGCTGCACTCGCACAAAAGAATTAACAAATAAAAATACAAGAAAACAAAAAAACTGAGAAGGGAAATTTCAAATTAAAAATTACAAACAAAAAAAAAAAAAAATTAATTTAATTATAAAAATGACAAGATTTTTAAATTATTACGATAATTATTTAAAGGTGTTTTTTTATAACATAAAGCCGTCTTTAAGGAAATGACATAACGATTTTAGTTTGAATATATTCACGTACGAGTTTACAATTTAATTGCATTAGATTAATGTTTTTTGGTACTTACTTAGTAAACTATTTTTAGTGCACCTTTATCCCAGCCGTCGTCTTATATCCATCTGATTGATGTGCTTTTTAATTGCATCGGCAATTAAATTGTATAAATCCCTGTGATTTAACCCGTCATATAATTTTAAACATCTTCGAGTATAATCTCTTAGGATTATATACCTAATCCCAGAGTGACGATATAAGATTTGAGAAAACATATTAAAATCATGAATATCGTTTACAACAACAAAATACTATAGCATATATAATTAACACCATGTGGTTCCATATCGCGATAAATGGTATAAAATTTACAAGTTGACATTTGTCCATGTGCCAACATTGTACCACATAATTTATTTCTATTTGTATCGGAATTGTTGTTGCTTGCGTTTGTAACCAAAAATAGTTGTACATATATACAATACAAAGATTGTAAATTAAATAGAAAATTTGTGTCCTTTTCCGTTCGAAACCTGTCAGTCTTGAATATATGAACTTACGAGTATATAAGTAGACGAGAGTCGTCCTCTCATAAAATTTCATGTCAACGATGAAAATTTTATAAATTTATTTTTATAGTTTTGAAAATAATATTTTTGTGTTTAATAAGTTGGTAATAAATTTTGTGACTGTCAAAATTAAAATACGTTTTTTTTATGTCCAACTGTAAGCCGGTGCTGGTTTTATAGTAAAAAGTTGGCAGATTTGCGGATTTTAGGTTACTGGGCGTTACCAATTTTTATATTTTATAAGACATTCGATTGGAGTTGGCGAATAAACTTAAAGCATATTTAAGAAAACTGGAATTTAATATTTCATATACCAACAAATCATAATTTTGAACACGTAATCCTTTAGTGCTTTGTTTTAATTTCGGACGAACATTTTGCTGTTACTCTACTCAACTGAAAATGAGATCAACATAATTACATTAAATATTTTCCAAAAATCATAACATCCCCTATATTATGTATAATGAGTTTGCATTAAGATGCATTTGTATCTTGGCAGTGCACATTGAAAATATAAAGAAAATTCAATTATTTTCTAATCAATTCGATTATCCATCGCATCCCCATTGTTTTCTATTACGCTTCTATAAATTCATAAATAAAATTACAAGATTTATTTTCTTAATTCAATTTCACCCTTAAAATGTAATATGGTTGTACCGTTTGTACGTATATACCCTAAACAGCAGCATACATGCTGTTTTATTGTATTTTATAATTTCACCATACGCACACCCTTGTCTTTATTGTATAGCATTGTCTGGTCCAACCAACTATACAGTGCTATTACTTAACTATGTGATGACATTTAAATTTTTTTTCTATTTACTGTACATGTGTTATCATAACAAACCACATCAAACTATAAAGAGGAAATGTTTTCAGTTATTGAAACCACTTCATGCCTTTGAATATTAATTAGCGCGAGAGGTATATATTGATGGTTGTTGAACGTGCCCTATCGCAAATATGGGAGGCCACACGCTGTTGTAATATTTGTTTTTGGGTTTATTCGTATGTTTTGTTGAAAAAGATGCCTTAATCGGATGTGGTGAAACTAATTTTATATAGGGGGTTTGGTTTTAGTTTGACGGGAAGAAAATTTGATTGATTAACTATCACAAAATCATGATAAACATTTTGAAATTATTGAATTCCGTTTGAAGTGATTTAGCTACTTAGCTTTATAAATAAGAACGAGCAATTGTTTGTTAAGACACGTATCACTTGGCTTTTCTGGACCTTTATCCTGTAAAATTTCTTCTTATAAATCATGTTGGGTTCTAGTAATTTCAATCTTTTCTATAAAATCCATTTATTAATCTGGTCCAAATCTGTATATTTAATTTTTACAGCTCTCCTTCAACGGAAAGGAAATTAAAGGATATTACTTGATTTGATTTTATTAAAAAGACCTGATTCCTTCCTCACCATCACTATTTTTTATGAACTTAGGGATAATTTTCTCTATATTCAAACGCATGAACAGGGGTGGACGGCGATTTTAAATTACCGCAAAAATGTAAATTTTTAAAGAACTATTTTTCAGTTCTGAAAAGCTATGATCCTTAGATCGACACCCAGCCTTTAGCGTGTGCCTCATCAATTTTTTAATTTTCATAGCAAACCAAATGTTCACAGGAAACTGTTTTCGTTTAAATTGAAACGGAAAATTATTGGTAATAAGTGGTGTACGTGGCAATATGCTACATCTCGACTTTAAGGGCGATTCGATTTTCAGCAAGTCGATTTTGGTTTTCCTGTAGGAAAAAGGAATTAGAAAAAATATTTACATAGCGTTTTTATCAAAAATATCATTTTCTGGCCTTCTAAGAAATCATTTTTGATCCAAATTTTTATAATTTAGAAAATATTTTTTCCGTATCGAAATTGGATGGGAAAAACAATTCCCGATTTAATTTTGTTTTTGAAAAAAATGGCACCAACTGTTTATCATAGTATGCCAGAAAAAAAATTTTGTGACAAAAATACTATGAAAATATTTTTCCCAGGAAGACCATTGCAGTGAGGAAGTTTTAAAATTCTACCGGATAATTAGTAACATCATCTTTATTGAAATGGGTTTGGAATGTTGTAGAAGGTACAGTCATGGGAGTGGCATGATCGAGACTGTCGCAAAAGGAAAGCGAGTGTACCGTTAAATTTTCGGTCATCAAAGTTGCATATAGCGGACACTTCTCCGTTACTATTGTTTCATACGATGAATCGTATGAAAATTAAAACGAAAGTGTTCAGCTCCCTTGCGATACTTGTTCTCCCATGCGACCAAACCAAGAAGATGGTCTGGAAAGCTTAAAACTGATGTAGTAGATTCCGTTGGAAAATATCATTTAAACGGAGAAAAAATGCTCAAAATGGCTTAAATGTTTACGGAGCTTATGCAAGACGGTTCACCTAAAGACGCAATCATCCAAGTTGGCGAAAAGACCCAGTCTGCCGATAACTTCAACTATAAGGTTCTCAAAGAGGTGCGGGAGCTGTCATTAACAGGGCTTAAGAGGACGGCAGTACGATGCTTTAAATTGAATAAGGTTGAAAAGGCCCTAGCAGCTATCTGCCACAGAAACATGAACAAAAATCTTGAACTTGTTCCGTTTTGTCAGAAAGCAGGTGTGCAATGAAATCAAGTGAAGTTGACGGTCACTGTTTCTCTATAAAAAGCATTTGGAGAGTTTACATAATGTTTTGCCTGGGGCTATATATCACCTTTCGCTCGCGTAAGAAGTGACCTAAGCCTGGTTGCTTATGTGGACGGTGTTCCTATTGGCGTCCATGTTAAATAGCATGGTTATTTGAATGAGCGCATAGAAAGAGTGCTTAATATTCGTCTCAATTGGGCTAAATAAAATAAAATAAGTAAACTTCCTCAATTTGTTCCCCTACGTCAAATGGTAAAAGCTTAATCTGGGTCTCAATTTAAATAGCAAACTAAGAAAATCACCCTTGCACGTTACACCTGAAAAAGCCATTGGGAAACGACGATGCTTTCAGACTTACCTCGTTCATTGCCTCTATACTGCAACCATTAGGTAAATTTTATTATATGCAATTATTGTCTACATCTTATGCATTAAGCTCAGAAGTACATCTACTCAAGACACTGGAGATTGTCTTTCATTTCACACCTTTGAATATTCTTTGTAAACAAATGGTCACGAGCTCAGCCATAACGACATAGCACCATTACCATGTGAATCACCATTGATGAAAGTGCTATCATCCTTTGAGAAGAGGTTTAGGACCCACACTCCCAAAGGGATCTGACTGAAAAATATCTATAATGCGGGGAATTTCAAAACAGAAGTGCTCGTTCGTACACATACAACTTGCCCCATTATACTAATCAGGGTAAATGTTGAGGTGCTACTAGCTAAATACGTGGAAACTAATGCTTTTTAGCAAGCGCTAACCGAAACGAGATTTATGTGAGCTCTTCTAAATGACAACAGATTTCAACAGATCTTAGCTACATATTTGTTGAAGGTTCTATAGATGGTTTCGTCATTCGTAATTTCAAAAAAAAAAGAAACTAAAAAGTACTGCTATGCATCTAATTATCTATGCCTGCCCTTTAGGACGACTTCCTTCACCTAACCTATTCAGAAGGTACTCCAAATACTGCAGAAGGTATTTTGAATATAAACCAAATAAAATGATGTACAGCTTCTTTACCATCTCGACATCTATAAATTACGCTATAACAAGGGAAAATAATGATCTCGAAATCCTTATGCTTTACGTCTAACGTTCCATTAAGCATACTCACTAGTACTTGCAACTCTTGCAAGTAATTTGCTCTTCGCCAATGAAACTCGACTAATAAATGAAAAAAAACGGGAGAATAGAAAATAAAAATAATCTATCAATTTTAAGAAGGAGAGTTAAAAAAAACCCTACATATCTGCGAACACCCCAAACACAGAAATGTCCAAATCAATAGGCCTCTATCCCATGAATTGCTTGCACTTTTAGTGAAGAAATTAAGTTGATATCTCCACGCGTTCTCAACTTTCATCTTTTACAATACAAAATACTTACAGAATCCGTTTTTAATTTTGCACCATTATACTGGAATCCAACTTCGTCTTTCACTCTACATTTTAAATACATCCACTAACTATTTGAGAAATGTCAAACTCATTGCCCTTATCTTCATTTGTCACTAGCCAAAATATAAACGAAGTAAATAAATAAAACTGTAAAATTAAAAAAATTAGTTTGAATAAATATAAGAAATGTGAAACAATGTGGATATCAAATAAAAATATTGTCGAATGTGTAGTTTGAGTGTAGTGTAGTGATTAGAATTATAATCCATATGTAAGTACAATTTACAAATGAGATGTTACATTTTTCAAATTTCCCAGATTTTTAAGATAATGTAAACTCTATACAATGAATTGGATTGTGTTGTATTTTCTTAAAATATTTACAGTTTCAATTTTTTCGAAATTGAAGTTCCAATACCTTACTTTTAAACCTAATTATTGCAATAAGCGATTTTATTTACAAATCTAGTACAATTTTCAAATACAAATTGTTTCGAAACATACTTTGTTAAACTATCAAATAATTAGAAACAGTATAATGTGCTGTGATTGATTATTTGAAATTACATCTATTATTATTATTTCAAGCAAGACAAAATCAAATACATCGAAAATTTAGAATACCTCCGACTTCCCGTTTGAAACACGTAGTTACCGGTTTTTAGTATTCCAATCACTGATCTATATACATGGATGCATTTAGAAATTGTCTGAAATTTGTTTTCAATGAACAAATAATTATATTCAAATAATTTAAATTATAAATCACTTTTTGTTCATTTAATTCGTGTGGTATCGCTTTTGTATTTCCAAATTTCTTCTTGTGATTTTCCTTGATATTTCAAATCCGCAAATATTTTGAATAAAAAAATGAGTTCGTGTCGTCAAAACGTCAAACGTCAAAAACTCATAGGAACCAGTTCTCTGTTTACATTATTTGATTTTCGAAAATTCGGAATTCAAAAAAAGACAAAAAATTTTTCTGTCTTAGTAGAACTATTTTTGCTCTACCATATAGTTTTTGTCATGTCGTATCCATGTAATATAGATCAGTGGTTTCAATCGTCATTTACTCATAAGTACTTATAAGTACTACAAACAACATAGAATGTACGACTGGAAAGCGTGAGGAATTAAAATATATATAATCTATTCTAGTCTATTAGGAGTTTATAAACAACTACATCTAGCTTCACTTGATTATGTGACATTTCGAATTGTCAACTAGACTTTTGTCAACAAAGGTTTCTGTCAATAAGAGATATAACCGTCTCATGTGTAAGATCTCAACGAAAGAATTATATTCATTTTTTATAGATTGTGGAAAGTCCCAACAACTTCCAATTCCACTAAACGGGCTGTTATTAATCTGAAATATCCAAATTGACATTTAATTTGATTTAACATTATAAACCACAGTTTAGCTTGCTACAATTTCAATTTCTAAAATAAGTAAAACTTTCTTTTACGAAATATCCCTGCTAGTAGAGACGAGCTCCCGATAGCGGCTCCGCATAAATATGTGTAGCTAAATAAATTTCTACCTTTTCCTTTTCTTTGTTTTGGATACACCAGTTGAATTAAAAATGCAGTTTAGTCTTAAAAACTGACTGCACCAGTGTAAGTTTTTTCCAAATTTTGTTAAAGAAAAATCACTTCTCCCGCATACATCTATCAGGCACTAATAAAAAAACACGGCAAATATTGTATGCCTATAGTGTATCAACACAACGACGGTAACTAGATTTTAAACAAAATTTAGTTCAAAGCTCTAGGCTACTCTAATAAAATTTCAATGCCTTTTGTACAGTATGAGAATATATTAGTATGGCTGCGGGCCAATAGTCGGATAAAAGTCAATTTTTACGTAAATTTTTCGGTATATCATTTATTTTTCAAAAACTATATGGCAAACTGATCGAATAATTTGTCCTAAAACCGATTTTTACAATAGTAAACTTAAGGTAAATCGTTTACTACGGTAAAACCCGGTTTTAAGAAAAAATTATAGTTTGTCTAGAGTTTTTGAAAAATAATTGAATTGACCGAAAAATTGATTTTAACCACACGGCACACGACCTACGTATTTATTTTGGTTGGAGACTTATAGCGAATTCTTTAACTTTTTTGATGTAAATCAAATTTCCGATAGTTAAAAAGAATACGAAAAAAATTTGATGTGTTTTTATCGTAGTGTGCCTAAACCCGAAATGGATGCCGAAAACAATAACAAACCATTTTGAAAAAAATTCAAATGACGGGTCACGTATTTTACAATATTTACGATTGACGTATTATATGTATATAAATATGTGTATGTGGTAGTTAAAATGGACGTAAAAATTGCATTTTTTAATGTACATCAAATTTTTTTGGTATTTTTTTCCGGGATTGATATCTCCAAAAACGAAATCCCCAAGCACATAATCCCTAAATCATAAGCCCCAAAATGAAAACCCCCAAATTCAAAATCCCTAAGCACAAAATCCCCAAAATTTCCCCAAATTTTGTTAAATAAGCTTGGGTTAGATTAAAAATCGCCGCGATTTTTAATCTAACCCAAGCTTATTTAACATATTTTGGAGAAATTTTGGGAATTTTTATTTCAAATAATCCACTTTGCCGATATTTTCGCAGATCACGGTTCTTATCTTTTTATACCGGTCCAGACTGGTTTAAAATTAGATATTTTTATTAATTATCTATTAATAAAAAAAAAATTAAAAATCGTTAATTACAAAGGTATATATTGTATGCAATACATTTTAAATATTCAATTTTACCCATATTTTTACAATTTTTAATTACCTTTTTTAACTTTTTATAACGCTTTACACTTGTTTTATTAGGAGTTATACCTTCGCCTGACTGCATTTGTTCTAATTTCGTTTTAAAAACAATCATTTCTTTTTCAAGCTCTTTAACAATTTCGTAGATGTCACAATTTTTTTCCAACAACAACTTTACGCCTACGATGCCAAGCTTCAAAAGAATTTTGCGTGCGTGGAAAATTGTCTTTAAAAGAGGCCAAAATGCAGTAAAATTCCGGATTATATTTCGGTCCCTTCGACTGACTTCTTCCAGTGATATAGTTTTGAGCACATTGATTTTTAAGCACATTTTCCGGAGAAACGAACGACAAACTCTTAAGCATGCGACAAACTTTTGGGCAAGTCGTTCTTTTTGCACACGCCTCCAAACAATCTGCCCAAAATGAAATAGGCGTCCTCTGTACTGAGCATCTGGAAAATATCCCTTTGCTGCATTCGAAATAGTTTTCTCAAAATTTTTGATAATTCTACTGGGATTAAGGTTGATTGTTCTTTCCAGAGCCAATTGAAACAAATCATAAAAAAATTGATTATATGCATTTTTCGATTTTTTGCTCATAAAGCATAAAATCAGAGGGATAATTTGCCCGTCAATGAGACCTTGTATCGTAAATAGCTGATGAAAAATTGATGGAACGACATAAAATGTGCCGTCCATTACCCTTTATTGAGAACCACCTAAATCCTTAAACGAGGTCGACATCCCCATTATGATGTTTTTTTCACCATTGAAATTGTTTTCCTTTAAGATGAAAAGATCGCCCTCTATTTAAGATATTCAGGTACTCTGCGGTAACTTTGCGGCTCGTTTATGTTCCCATTTATCTTTCTGATTCGAGATATTTTAAGCTTTTGTGCTCGTTTCGACGGGAGATACTCGACAATTTGGCTGACACCGAGTTTTTGAATTGTACTGAAAATTGAAATGAAATTATACTAAATCGAGTTGAATTGTTTTTAATTTTTTTTAAATGTTTTTTTTTATATAAAACAGCCAAAAATAGTTTTTATTTCAAAATTTATTCTGAAAATTATGCCTTATTTAAAATGTAGAATACAAAAAATACATTTGTAAATTTATTTTATGTAATTTATAAAATAAATCAAAATGTAAAAATTATACAAAACAAATTTTTCAAGCCTTAAAAAATTATAAATCACAAATAAAATAAAAAAAAGGTATAAATAAATTGAACAAAATTACGTAATAATTTACATATAAGGAAAATATTTAAATTTTGTTGAAATGATGCAAATTTTTTAGATTGTACTGAATTCCGCTATAAACTACTTTTGTACTTTTACAAATTAATTGTATCGAAAAAAGGACAATTGTACCGACTTTTCCATCACTGAGATGGGGTCCAGGTCGAAATTGCATATTTTAAAATGACATTTTTCAAAACGACATTTCTCAAAACTGCATATTTCAAAACTGCATAAAGTACAAAACGGCATAAGGTACAAAATTGCATTTTTCAAAACTGCATATTTCTAAACTGCATAAGGTACGAAAGGACATAGGTACAAAACGGCATTTTTCTAAACTGCATTTTTTAAAAAGACATTTTACAAAATGGCATTTTTTAAAACGGCATTTTTCAAAATTGCATGTTTCAAAACGACATAGGTACAAAACGGTATTTTTCAAAACGGCATTTCTTAAAACGACATTTTTTAAAAAGACATTTTTCAAAACGGCATTTTTCAAAATTTCATTTTTCGAAACGACATAGGTAGAAAAATTTAGGTGAAGGAGAATATTATATGCATACTAAATCTTCAAATAATTTCTAATTTCCATGAAGGTCCTTTCTTATAACATAACTATACTAAACCAATACATGTGAAATTAAATCTTACTCGACTAAGAAATAGTCAAGTTCCTTTTCATTTGACTTTATCCTAGAATTTAATCCAAGAATCGTTCACAAATGTTCAAAAATTTCATTCATCTCAAATTTCATCGTGTAATAAATAACCGTACCTGTTGGTCATATTCCAGAAATTAATGAAAAGATAATTCTAGATTCATAATCGATTAAAATATTTCATTCTGTCTTGTGCAGTTTTGAAAAATGCAGTTTTGCACCTATGCCGTTTTGAAATATGCAGTTTTAAAAAATGCTATTTTGGAAAATGCCGTTTTGAAAAATGCCATTTTGTACCTATGCCGTTTTGAAAAATTCAGTTTTAAAAAATGCTATTCTGAAAAATGTCGTTTTAAAATATGTCGTTTAGAAAAATGCCGTTTTGAAAAATGCTCTTTTAACCCTTATGTCGTTTTGAAATATGCAGTTTTGAAAAATGCAATTTTGTACCTTATGCCGTTTCGTACCTTATGCCGTTTTGAAATATGCAGTTTTGAAAAATGCAATTTTAAAATATGCAGTTATGAACGGATCCCCTGAGATGACATACCCATTTCCTTGAGATTGTTATTAACTGTTGTCACGGGCAACACATGTGCAACGGGGCCGTGGTTATGGCAAGAAGGTGACTGCTTAATGTGGTGTTGCTCATCAGCTTTTTTGTAACTACAATACTTTTACATAATAACGGTCTTCTTTGTGCACCGGCCCAGCGACACCCTATTTGTGCATTGAAAATGATATTACTTATTTTGAGAGGATGCGGAAATTACGTTCTGAAACGTATAGTTTGTACCAGCTGACAAAATTTCATGCAGACAAATCAATGTATAGGTACAAAATGTATTTTTAATTGTCTTGATCGGCGTTCACAGAACTTCACTACTTGAACGTGAGCTACTACTTACAATAGTTGAGAAATTCACAATTGAAATCAATAAAATCGCGATAAGGTAAAAAATATGAATACTTTATGCTGATAACTAGACTAAAATAAATATTTATTACGATGTAATACGATGAAATAATATGCAAGGTACAAAATCCCCATTGCGTAACTTTTTGTTCGTGCGGATTTTGATTTTGGGGATTTTGTGTTCGAAGATGTTGAATTTGGAAGTTTTTAAAAACCTTGGGGATTTTGTTTAAGGAGATTTCATGTCTCTCCCATTTTTTTCGCTAAAAGAACGCGAAAATGAGATTTACATCAAAAAATTATGATGTAGGTACATCGAATTTTTTTGCCATTTTTTTGTAAAACGAAAACGCCATTACAAGGTATGCTTTAATAATTGTGAAAATTTTTGTTTAAACCAAATGTTTTGCACAATTCAGAGGATACCAAAAATTGACGTCTCCTTTATGTTACGAGATCGATGCCCGGATTCAACCAATTTTGCGGATTATCCAATTTTGTGTGTATCGTAAAACATAAAAATATGATGTAATAAAAACTTATAGCCCACCCATTTCTCCACCGACTGTGTACAGTTATACGGCAGAAAATATAGATTGACAAAACAAAACCATATTAAATCTCTTTTTGGACTACAAAATTGTTACTGTTGTACTCGTACATTGCATTAAGTTTGTGATACATACGCATATAAAAATATTTTCCAATTCACTTAATAGAAAAATAATCTTATTAAAAATTAATAACAAATGTTTTACTTCACATCCCGGTGATTTATGATAATACACATTTACCTTGAGATCATTCCAATCCTCCCCTCTCATCTTAATATACTACAGAGCAATATCTTAAATTCACGTACCAAACAACAAATTGTTATTGCTTTTCTTCTATAGATTATACGTATATTCATACAAAAATACGTAAACGTATAATAATTTTTCATCTGGAAATTAAGAAAAATGATAGTCGAAATCCTCCTCACTATATCAATCTGTTACAAATTATCCGATATCACGAATTTTCGTTGGAAAAATGCATTTGTCATAATGTTTTGTATGCGGAGAGGCACACGGTATAGGGGGATCAAATCTCAATGGGAAATGTATGTTCGATTGTTGAACCCTTTGCAGTATACATAATCAGAGTAAATTAAAAATAGATTTTAATAATCAAAATCCACGTGTTTTTAATAAATATTTTCCCCATACTTATATTATAAAGTCCACATGATGTTTAATGTCGTCTGGAAAATTTTTATTTTTATTTCTGTTGGAATTAATTAGTCTTTCAATTTAAAATTAATAAGGAAATGTTCTGTTCTGTTTGGCTTCAAAGTAAATTTTGTTGTCGACTTATATGGGATTGAAATTAATTGTTTTAATGCGTTTCTAAATTTTATGTGTTTATAGGCAACAGGTAGTTTAACATATGAAGAAACAGCTGAGCTTGTTAAGGGACTGAGTCATAATTAATATAAATGTTGTAGCGAGTTACTCGCTCGGATTTCGTTTTCATTTTGTCATTGACCTTTATAATATTGCTTATTCTCCGTATCACATTGGATTCGGATTTACTGCTATAAATACGATTTTCGAATCCGCAGTCTCCGATTGTCACAGTCTCCGATTGTCACAGTCTCCGATTGTCATCTTCTTCAATCTCAGCTTTAGTGTCCTGGGTTTTGACATATATCGAAAGCACCGTGTGAGAAAACGAGATGAATGCCTACTATATTATTTGAGCTGGACGCGTCTCTTCTTTTGTGTCCGTTTAATGAAATGGAATTCGTGTAGCTGGATTTGTTCTTTATGTACCACAAGCTACAAAAGATCCAATCAGCTGACCGAGATGTATATGTATAAATAACTGAAAGGAAAATTTTATTCGATTGATTTTCGTCACTTCACAGAAAGTTACTCAATTTTCAGCTGAAGTGAAGTGTTGTAAATCCAGCTATCATTTCAACTGAGTTACTTCAGAAACTTCTTGTCTATTATTGATTCAGACCAAAAAACAGTGCCATTGCGAAAAATTTGGGGTTTTGGCAGTTATTTTTTTGATCTCAGAACAAATTTTTGATTGAAAAGAATTCGACATTAGATATCAATATCAATACTTTTCGAAAAAATTGCTAACCAAGTGTAATTTATTTGTAATAAAATATATATTTACAGAACCAACTCCTTTAACAATTGCAAATTAGCTTAAAACTTCCCGAAAACAGAAATTACTATTAATTTAAGTTAGTTGGAGCGAAAATCAAAGTGGATAAGAGCTCAGCAACTGTCTCAAACGGCAGTCAAGATGCCAAAATCTCAAATAAAAATAAAAGAATATATTCTGAAATAATGTATAGGAGGAACAATCCTTCCAAAAGTGAGACCTCCGTCAGCCATACATATAGTCCGCCATTTTACATCAAACACCAAACAATGTCTGTACCTGTGCATGTAAACCTCTAAGTACTATCAAAGAATATTACAAAATTCTGAGGCAATTTTGTGCAGATGGTTTTGAAAATTCACAAATAACGAGTTTTCCGCCTACTTATTATGGAAATAGTTGAAGAATTTCGATCTGCGTGTTACGCAAAAAACGCACATTCCTAAAACGCGCACGGGGCGTAATAAGTTGTCAAACATAAACTCGCCAATCAATTTTCATCGCAGCTGCATCATAAATTCATGAAGGCCAATTAATTATAACACTCATACGTATATTTTCCTATATTTTTAACCAATCAAATAGCTGCCGAAAATTAAGCCATCACACGCAATAAACCATAACAACGTATCATTTCATCTAATTTTATAACACATCTCAAAATTTCCGAGTGCTTTATAATACACAACAAATAAAAACCGCACAGAATCATTGAGATTAACGATTATATCAAATGAATATGCCAACAAACGTGTCATTTTTCTATTTTCTAAATTTTATGAACCTCACTATATAATCATAATTTGCCACTTTAAAACAAAAATATCAAAAGACTGTTATCGTATATAAGAAGCGCGCGCCTACGATACGGTTTTTATTTTTATGGCTATCATCAATTTTCAACCCGATTAACAAAATAAAAATTTACAAATTAAAAAATATTGAAAATAAAAATAACGAGAGAGTGAGAGTAACTCTATGTAGTAACATTTGAATCAAACGTGCGGCACTATCCTCTATGTACATCATTAAGTTTACCACTCGCTCCATTTTTATTACATAATTAAAATAATCCAACAAAATTTAAAAAAATCGATTTATTTGTGTGTATAAATAAATTGGGGTTCTTTTCTTGACACACACACTTTGATATCACAAAAACATAACATTATAAAATACAATCGATAAAAATAAATGATAAAAGAGATATAAAAATAGGCGGAACATAATCAACAAGATACGCCTATCTCGCTGCGTCGCCCATCTATGTGTGAACATTTTTATTATATTGTTGCATTTTGTTTCTATGTGGTGAAAAAAATTCGATATAAATAACACGTTAACTGCCAATGTTATATTCAATGGGGGGATAGAAGTGGATCAAGGTGACAGATATCATTGTCACGCTATAGGTTATCACACAAATACATACCTCACAAAAATTTTTATTTCCCCATCTTTTTATCTCGTATACGTATAAGTATTCGTATTTCCTCTGCCTTCAATATATGTACTGGATTTGCGTTTGGAAAACAAAAGAAAATCGGAGATGAGACAATTTCCGCTGAATATCATGAATGCAGTTCATTGTTAGACATTTATTTTTAAACATCATATTGTCGCATAAAAGTCGGCATTGTTTATTAATAATTTAGTGCCATTTATTTATATATTTTTTTTTATATAATAATTCGAGTTTTAAACCGATTTTGTGATTTAATAAAAGTGTCAAGAAGTGTGTAAAAAAAATGTTGGTCCCACCTGATATGGTTGCGGCTCAATCAAAACTTATGTACCAAATAAATAAATATTACGCGGAACGAGTACAAACGCGAGTGACCCAAATCTCAAAAACGATACGCGAAGTGTGTAAAGTTGTGCAAGACGTGTTACGTGAAGTTGAAGTACAAGAACCGAGATTTATATCGAGTTTGGCTGAATGTAACGGGCGATTCGACGGTGTTGATGTTATATCACCATGGGAATTTGAAGTTGTCCTGTACCTTAATCAAATGGGAGTTTTTAATTTCGTCGATGATGGTACATTACCCGGATGTGCAGTGCTAAAATTAAGCGATGGTCGAAAGCGGTCAATGTCACTGTGGGTGGAATTTATTACGGCATCAGGATATTTATCAGCGCGCAAAATACGTTCCCGTTTTCAAACTCTAGTCGCACAAGCTGTTGATAAATCAATATATCGTGATATTGTGAAATTAGTGGCAGACACAACTGAAGTTAAATTACGAATTCGTGAACGTTATGTGGTGCAAGTGACGCCAGCGTTTAAGTGTTCCGGTATATGGCCCAGATCAGGATCCCATTGGCCACTATTAAATATTCCGTGGCCACATCCTAATCTAGTCGCCGAAGTAAAAACAGAAGGATTCGACTTACTATCCAAGGAGAGTGTAGCACTACAGCAAAAAAATTCAAGTGTCGAAGGGGATGCGTGGGTGCTTAGTTTTCTAGAAGCAGAAAATCGTCTTCTTCAAGGCGGGTGCCGTAAACGTTGCTTAAGTATTTTAAAAACATTACGTGATCGACATCTCGACTTGCCGGGTAATCCAATCACAGCCTATCATCTAAAAACACTACTCCTGTACGAATGTGAAAAACATCCGCGCGAAATGGAATGGGACGATTCATGTCTCGCTGACCGAATAAATGGTATATTTCTTCAGCTAATTTCATGTCTTCAGTGTAAACGATGTCCACACTATTTTATACCGTCGCTTGATTTATTCCGTGGCAAATCAGGCAATTCACTCGAGATGGCCGCAAAGCAAGTATGGAAATTGACGCGGGAGCTACTCACAAATAGTCGCGCATTCGAAAAACTTTAAGTATTTTAATCTATAAATATTATAATGTGATTCATTATTTTACCGTCGCTTATTTATTTATATATTATACGAAAAACAAATTAATTGTTATAAACAATGTATACGAGTATTATAAAAATTTTTGTCTTAATATTTTTGAAAGATGCCAAAAAATGTATGTGCTATATTCTTTAATCTTTAAATAATTTTTATTAAATATATAAATTCAGTATAATTATTCAGAATAAAATATTTCATAATCCGATAAATATTAAATTGTCAGTGTTTTAGTTACAACATATAAAGATATCATCAGAAATCTTCTATCAATATTTTCATTCAAAATTTGACAATTCTATTTCAGTCGTTGCCTAATCACAAAATTATCTTAATTTTATACTGTCAAATGTGATCGAGACATATACATCATAATATAATATGAAATGTCATTTTTTTGCTCAATACAAAAACTGTAACTTTTATACATCGGAATAATAAGCCGCTCCAGTTCGCCTTGTCTTATAATTTTTTGTACAGACTTGGAACAAAAACATAAAATTAAACCTACCAAAATATTTTTGCTACACCTATCAAACTGGTTATAAATTTATACTGTCGTGTCTGCATTTGGGGACCACAAAAAAAAAACAAAAACTAAAGCATATAAGAATTATTTCGTTTTTCTCAAAGATAGGCCGCATAATGCAACAAAAAACAATGAACTTTTAGATGCGTTCTGCTTGTTCTGAGTTTTCGTATTGCGATAAGATGCATTAAGTAAAGAATGTGCGCATCTAATGAATGAAAATTATGTTTAATTTAACACTTTCAGGGTGCTAATTAGCCGGTACCAAAGGGTACTCATATAAATCATAATTTAATGGGTTGAATAACGTGAAATTATTACTCCAATATAAGATGGGAAGGGAATAGTATTCTGATAGCACGCGTAAATCAATCATCTTAGAAGATTTAAAATAAATAGAAATGTTCTATGTCAATGATTGATCACGTATCTCTATTAAATAACTTCTCTTGTAATTCTGACAATTTGATGTCTAGTTAAATTTTAATTTAAATGAAGAGTCACATAATTTAGTAAAAATAATTTTCGAATGGAATTTGTTCCCATACACAAATAAAATGTTATGTAGCCCGCAATCGATCTTCCATTTTAAAATTTGTGACCTTGCTATATGCAAAACGAGCCGTACAATTATGGTGTATCGGCAGGGATTACAAAAATACCTAAAGGATTATATGAAATTGTGGGTTATTCGGGGCCAGACACCACCTTCACATCGATGTGAGATTAGGACGTCGTTGGAAGTTTGGTTTCATCCTAATGACCTAAAGGGTTAAAAAGGAATTTCAATTAAGTGGTTAGTTTCTGTACTCGAACGAGTTCGCATTTTTAAAACCATTTGTATGCAGCCTGGAACATCGCGAATCATCCAGTGTTTAAACGCAATCCGATATGCGATTTTTTTTCTAGTACTTTATGCGGTGTTGAGCGTTCTACTTTATGCTCTCTTTTAATTTTATTGAGGTATAATTTATGATATTTTCTCTGCATCTCACTAAATTTCCGAATACAGGAAATAATTTCGTCAGTTGTACAGCTAACTTACATTGATACCTTAAGTGATTTTTGATAGCCTTTTAATATCAATAATTAGAGATTTCAACGGCTAAATACCCCTTCCTCACCACATGCAGAGAATTATCACCTGTATTAATTTGTTTAAATCAAAATCAGCCTCAACAATTTCTGCGAATTGCGCAATACTTATTTTCCTTTTTGTCAATTTATATTTTCTCATTAATTCTAAATTAATAGAGATACTGTTACTTAAAATAGCGAAAATTGATGTATTAGCATTGATTTTTAATCATTGAAAAGAAACACTATTTGGTATGCAGTACAGAGTGCATGAACCAAAATGTGTCAGGTCAATTTTCGTTAAGCTCTCTATCATAAAATAATTATGAATTTAGGAAAACGAAGGTCCGCAGTGAAAGCTTATAATTCTTAATTAAACAAGTATTTAATTTCTTATTGACGGACAAATGACAATTGGCTTGTTTTTGAGGAAGTTTTATTTGTTAAAGACATATAAGCGTCCAAGTTGTTGAAAAAAATTAACTTTAGAGGTTTCACTGTATTTTAAAAATACGAGTAAGCAATACTATTAAAGTTAGCCGATAGTTTCTAGCCGAAAGTAAAAAAAAAATCGATAATGCAGATAGTGTCTTTGCTGTCTCAGCCGAAAATTTAATATGAAATGTCAAATATTAATATGCTTCAGCCGAAAGTTATCAGCCGACATTTTCAGCCGACATATCTATAGCCGATATTTTTCAGCTGAAAGTGAACAGGTGTGAACATTATTAAGACCTTTTATTTGAATCTATTTTCAACCATGACACTTTAAACGGTAAATTTTTATAAATTTTCAAATTTTGTGTGTGCGATATATTCAATCGAGCTTTCCCGAGCTCCCCAAATGAAAATTGACCTGAAATTGATTCCAGATGTGATCATCATTAAGACCTTTTATTTGAACCTATTTCCAACCATGACACTTTACCGGTCAATTTTTGGAAATGTTCAAAATTTGTTTGTGCGATATATTCAATTGAGTTTTCTCGCGCTCTCCAATTGGAAATTAACCTGAAATTTTTTTATTTTCAACCATGACACTTTAAACGGTCAAATTTCTAAAAATTTACCGTTTAAAGTGTCATGGTTGGAAATACTTTCAAATGAAAGGTCTTAATCATGTTCACACCTGGAAAGAATTTTAGGTTAATTTCCATTTGGTGAGCTCGGGAAAACTCAATTGAATATATCGCACACACAAAATTTGGAAATTTCTAAAAATTTACCGTTTAAAGTGTCATGGTTGAAAATAGATTCAAATGAAAGGTCTTAATAATGTTTACACTTGTTCACTTTCGGCTGAAAAATATCGGCTAGATATGTCGGCTGATAACTTTCGGCTGGAGCATATTAATATTTGACATTTCATAAACACTTGTCCTCAATCAATTAGCGCTTCGTTATACATTTCCATCATTTTTCAGTAATTTTAATTTCTGGCATGCTTCACGTTAAGCTTAGCATAATTGGGCACCAACTGTTCTCAATTGTTGAAACGATGTGTACAACCCAGTGATTATCGATGTCGATAGAGTGGATAGCCATCGTTGCCACTGATGGTTTCTTTAATAAATTGTTTGGATATTTTTTGGGGCATTTTCCATCTGTCATGAACGGAGACGTTAATTAATGATTCCGTGTGGTCTATAAACCATATTTTTGGTGACTACTTCAAATAAGTCTGGATCGATTGCATGGTTTGCTTTCTGAAGTTATATTGAAGTTATATATTTTAACTTTTTATATTAATTTTTATTTGCTAAAATAATTAGAAAATCGAGTTAGTCGAATTGAGCAGAAAACAGCTTAAAAATTTCAATAATTTAATTTTAAATTCAAATTAATAAATTTTAAATTAATAAATATATTTTTGACTCCATCAATGATAATGCGACAGATTGATTCAATTGATTGATAATGCAATTCGTTTCGTGCTATATTTCAAGGTAAACAGTATGCTCTTATGTCCACTGAGGCTTTCATTCTGAATTCCTGACGATTACATCCTTGTAGAGTTAAATTGTTTATATGGGCTCCATTATTTTAGATAGAAGTGCAATAACGAACAATCAAATTATTATAAAATACAATTTCTTGATAGCTCTGATTAATTTGCAATGCAGTTTTTGCGTATTGTGGAAAATATTTGTATGGAGCACCAGACCCAGGGTCCCGATCCCTTTAAAAAAATTATGAAACCCTGCTCATTGGTATAAAATCTCTATCCAATGTTTGAAACCGTGGCAACTTATAAGGATGGCCCCCTTTGGCCTATGGGACGGACCTCTTTGAATTCAGGCATGGCACTAATTTCATATAAGCTTTTTGTTTAACTCGTTCCCATCCCATAAAAAAATTAATTTTGGATAAATTTGTACCGAGGACTCTAGACCCCGGGGTTCAAACCCTTCATAAATATCGTAAGGTTGGTTCTGGACATGTAACTTATACTCGGTCAAAATTTCAATGCGATTCGTAAAGCGGTTCGCGATATTTGGTAGTGTTTTATATACATTTGTACCGCAGCCCCTAGACCCCGCGGTTCAACCTCTTCAAAAATACCGTAAGATTGGTTCTGGATTTGCAACTTAAACATGGTCAAAATTTCAAGACGATGGTTGAGCGGTTGGCGATATTTGGTAGTGTTTTAGATAAATTTGTACCGGTGCTCCTAGACTCCGGCGTTCAACCCCTTTAAAAATACCGTAAAATTAGTTCTGGACATGCAACTTAAACACAGTCAAAATTTCAAGACGTTCGGTTCGCGATATTTGGTAGTGTTTTATATGCATTTAAACCGGGCCCCTAGACTCCGGGGTTCAACCCATGCAACTTATACCCGGTCAAAATTTAAAGATGATTGGTTGAGTGGTTCGTGATATTTGGTAGTGTTTCAGATCAATTTGTACCAGGGCTCCTAGACTTCGGGGTTCAACCCCTTCAAAAATACCGTAAAATTGGTTCTGGACATGGAACTTAAACACGATCAAAATTTCAAGACGTTCGGTTCGCGATATTTTGTAGTGTTTTAGATACATTTGAACCGGGACCCCTAAACTCCGGTGTTCAACCACTTCAAAAATATCGTAAGGTTGGTTCTGTTGAAACAACTTATACTCGGTGAAAATTTCAAGACGATCGGTTGAGCGGTTTGTGATATTTGGTAGTGCGACTCGTACGACACCTATTGTAAAAAAATCGCACTATAACTATAACCACCTTTGCCAAGATACACATTGTGTGAAAGTTTCATGTCCATCGGCCGTATAGTCTTTGAGATTTTCGTGACACTACATTTATATGTATTTCTTTTTTTCTAATTGTGTAATTCTTAAATGATCAATTTTTCTCTTTCTATCTATCTTTGACAGCTCATGAAGGGATTTTGCCGCCTGCACGGTGGTCCTGAAACCGGTTCACGGCCCGCTCAGTTCAGTTTCAACATCCTATTATTCGAATGTTTTATTCGACCGCCAATATAGTCGATAGGTACCCCACGACGTACGCCGACTGGTTGTTGATCGAACGCTTTTTGTATTATCCGTTCTGATAGGGATCTTTGAACGTGGCGCAGCTATCTATTTAATGAATCAGATCGCAGTCTGCATGGAATTGTTTAATTTTCGTAATTTATTCGAATCTGGTATTCGTACACCGCAACCTTATTGGGGCCATAAATAGATCGTATGGTCTTTCTTTCAAAAGTAGATGATAATCTATACTCATTCGCGGTCAAGCTTTAACTCCCACATCCAAATATTAGTACCACAGGTCTTAGTAGTGATTTGGAAATTCCGAATTTACTCTACAGTGAAAGATATTTTGATCGCAAGAACCTTGATTGTGCATAGAAGACTCGAAGTCCGGCTGCTATGCGGGCTTTTATATCAGCCTGCATATCGATATCCGTTGTCAAATTTGTGGTCGTTTGTTCTGAGATTTGTCGTAGGGATGCTTTATGTCGTTGAAAACGGTTTTGTTTCGTTGTTGGTTTTCAAACAATATTGTTTTGCGTTACGGTGAAGCGATATTAAACTTTCATTGATATCATTTGGTCTCCGGCGAGGAAGCACCATATCATATGCATAACAAAGAGTGTAGTCTGACACTCGAACGCCAGATTAAACAGCACATGTTATGTTATTTTGAAGGCAGATTTTGAAAGTAGGTTTGCCTCTCGAGTTTTCAGCTTGGAAGCTGATGTTTTTGAGGCATTTCCTCATATATCGGCGCTTCTTTTTGGCGCGAAGCAGAGTTATTTTGTCTGCGAACTTCTTGTGTTACGAGCCAACGTCCACGAGTTAACGGCACTGACTTTCGTGTATTATTGATGTATTATTGGCTTTGTAGTGCCAACAACTCCCCGTGTTATCAACTGTCGTTGACAATAGGTGCAATTTCTTCTGCGTCGCCTCAATTATTTCAGTTGATTCATTTAGAGTTACTCCGCAAGCCGTGTTGCGAGGTCTGAATCAAGAATTTTTCCCTCCAATAAATAAAATGTGCTTGTAAAATTTGTTGAAAATAATTCTGCCTAATCTTTTCTAGAAATATACTTTCGTTTGACAGTCTAAAGGCGTAACCAGCGAGTCTGTAAGAAATTTAAGTAACAAAGCGACATATGAAAAATGTATTTTTATTGACATTACTGACCAGGGAAACTCAAAGTACTTTTCGTTCAGTTTCGTTAAATTTGAATTGTCATTTAGCAATCCGTAACAAGAGCGAAAATTATCGCTCAAACTGAAGGAAACGTCATAATTGTATATTTCAAATGGCGGTATGTTGATATGTGTTACATTTTTATAATTTATGTGTACAAATATTTATTTATATTTTAATAATTTAAATAATATTTTATGTACATTTTCATCAGCTCTTTTCAGCTCAATAGATTCTGATTGTCCACCAACATTTGTGGCCGCACAAGCATCACCATGTTGAAAACCTCACATGTCATTCGAGTGTGGATAAAAAATTGCTGTTGACAATTATTAATTTCAAAAATCGTTACCTTTAATAAATTATGTACATATATCTTTAAATTCCCGTAGTTACATACATAGTAATCTACATACTTGTTACATACATAGTAATCTGTCTCTTGTGCGATTTATTACTCGTACCACAAAGACCGTTTTTTTATTGTTTGCCTCCTCGTCCTTTAAATAGGGCAAGAAGCTGTTCAATTTTCTCAAATAGATTCATTTTTGACTAAAATCGTGGCGTGGTAAATTTGTTATTTTGCAGATTGACATTTAAAAATTCAATTGACAATAATGATCGTGTTACAGATTCGCTGGTCAAAATGTCAAATATTCTGTAATAAAACGTTCTCGTTAAATTCTGTAAGGTTTCGTTACTGACTCTTACAGACTCGCTGGTTATAGCTTAAGTCTGTTCAACCTAAAATCGAGCATCTCTTTCGCGCAGAGTATCTAATTTATCAACCGAATCATAACATATTTTTGCCGGACGACAAGACACACCCTCAGATTTTATGTACGACCTACTAAATTCAGAACTAGGCATCGATAACGATTACTTGGCGATTATTTACTTTCAGACCTACAGTTTACAAAAAGTTCAGCCCTGAAGATTACTGCCACTCAGCTATATATCGTTTTAAAGAAGGGTATACTATTTAAGAAAAAGGGGTAAAAGTTAAATTCTAAATGAAATTATTGCTTGCCATCTAGTTTAAGATCCTATTATTATTTTTTCACTGGTGCTACATCCCACGAAAAGATTTGCCCTTCCCATTTTTGAGGTTACATAATCAAGGCTTCTTCGGATTAATAAATGTTTAATACATTGAATCCTGCTGGATGATACATACAGGCGGAAGGATGATCTTTTTCTTCGGTTGTACAAGAGACAAGGACAATTTTTGGATTTAATTTTTTCACCGACTTATTCGGAGATTTCGTCTTACGATGGCCTTACTTGAATTTAATAATGACGTTTTCTTTGAATAAATCTTTTCATTATGATTTGAGTTATGCTGACTAATTATTAACTAAACGAATTTTTTTCCTTGGACACTTTTAGATCGAAGATATCTGAACGAAACTATTTGAACATTAACATAACACAACGAACCATGATTCAGGAAGCCAAGGTACAATCAAAATTTATTTTTTTGTATAAACTTCAGCGTTCTAAGTTTTATCTCGAAAGGTATTTACAACTTTCAATTGGCTCCTATATATCAAGAATTGTAAAAAAAATCGTTCTATTACTTACACCTGAATTTTTCAAATTATTTCAAACGTTAATTTCCTGATATTAATTTTTTAATCTTTTTTGAAGCTATATGTGTTTCATTTTGTCGCGCGGTCATTTTACTCCCGAAAATCGAAGTTTGTCGTGAAAACCTGAATATAAACCGTTGAGTAGCTTAGAACTGATTAAACTGTTTTGTTTTCGATGAAATCTGAATCGTAATTTCCAAGGTAATAGTAAAAACTTTCTTAATCCAGCGATCGTAGCGCTTGATCTACTGTTGTAAGGCCGGAAATTTTTTTAATTTAATAGCGTTTTTCTTTACGGTTAATTGAGCTGGCCAATGTTTATCTGGAAAATTCATTTTATTATCGATAATATTTCTTATAACTTATAATTTCATTCCAAATGTTGCATTAACCCATATTAGCCCAAATTAAGTTTCTTTGTAAAAAAGATAAACTACTTAGTAAATATTTCGAATGATGGAGCTGGAAAACCAAAAATTGTTGGTAAAATAAACAACAACAGTTAGGTAACTGATACGAAAAATGCAAAAAAAAATACCAACTTTACCTTCAAAGTCCTTGAAATTGTGTAACAAAATATAATTGTAAATGTGTTCTGTAAAATTATGGTATTTGAATAATTCACCTGTGCACCGCTGCGATTGCAAAACCATACTAAATATTTTTTTGAAAGGATTTTTATTTAAACAGAAGATTGCAGTAAAAATATTCCGTTATAATTTCTCCAATTCTCTTTTTAAGAGATTTTTTGTATTGATCTATAAATAGATCGCTGGGCTGATATGGGTTAAACTCGCCTCAAACACATATTAAATTTTACTAAGATTAATTGAATTCGCTTAGTGACATCGAGATCCATCTGGCAATATCTTGAAAGTCTTCCCAGCCATGGGTGGATATATTTAGATCGAATACCAGCGTAGAATAATCTTGACCGATGAGTACCTTAGAGGGTACTTTATAGCTGCACCAATTGAATTGGAAATTCTCTGAGAATATAATTTGTTGTGTAATATAATTCAACCACTTGGATTACTATTACTATTTTCTTCAGAAATCTTTGTGCAATTGTCATCCCTACCAAAGGTCAGATTATAATTGTTCACACAAAGGTCTTGGCTTAACACAATTGTTATAAATTATTATATGCGATGATTATGATTCTAATGTATTCTCGACGCAAGTGAAAAATAAGAATTTTATCAATTTTTTCAATCCATTCCATATACATTAATCAAAGCTCGCACCGCAATGTCCTCGTGGAATTCATGCACAAATAATAAACGCACAAAAACATTTAATAACGATAATGATGATTTCGGCGTTCCTTTTGTAAATAATAAATTTATCAAAAAATATGTTTTACTTTAATGTTTTATGTATTTTATGCCATTCGCATCAAATCAATTACAAAATCGAAAATATTTTTGTATTTCCTTTCATATTTTGTATATAATATGAATCGCAGGGCTGTATTCTATGGCGATCGCGACATATCACTTATATGGAATTCTCGAGATCACGAATTAATTATTTTTTGATTAAATACATAAACGACGCAAGTTAAGTGTGAAAATAACAGGTTACACATAGTTAGTTTTCGGAATTTTCTTTTCTCAAAAAACAGTCGCACAAATGATCGCGGTGCCATTCATCATTCGTGTGTGTCTGTATGAGAGAGGAAAATGTGTATTATAAAGCATAAATTCGCGTATAATGTTTGTAATTAATCACGTGTGTAACAATATAAATTATTATTCGCACCGAGTGATGATAATGTATAATACTCGTATGTTTATACAAAACTTTCTTAAATTTTTAATTATATTTACAGCGTGTACACACAACCTTATATATTATATACGAAAAGATCAAATGGAAAATTTTAAATTGTTTTTTGTCATTTTTAAACAAACAAATACACATGTCGGTAAATTCACAATAATGAATAAATTAATCTTCTGTTTTCAAAATTAACTTAACTTTTATCAGCTTACATATACATACCGTACTGGGTAATAAAATATGAACAGCTTAAACTCAGTTTGTTATGGTAAAAATCGGATTTATAACAGATTATTCGATCAGTTTGCCATAGAGTTTTTGAAAAATAGCAAGCCCGACAAAAATGAATGGCAAGACGAGCTAATCGGTTTGAAGAGGTAGTTCCGATCCCAAACTAAAATTTTTTTAGTTTGGGCTAAAATAAGAAGCCACAGGGGGAAATGCAAAAATCAAATCAGATTGACTACAAGTCGTTAGATTTGTTGTCAGATTGAGAACAAATAACACTCAGCTGCAGAAGATATACAAAACATAGACAAACAGGGAGCAATGAAATTCAAAAGGAAACGAGAATTTAAATTATATTTAATTAAGCTGAATGATATTGGTTTGTGACTTATGGTTTTGACGGAATGGGTACAAAGGGGCGAATGTCGAAGGGCCGAATTTTTTTGTTTGTTTTTAGAAATGTAATTTTTTAAATTTGTTGTTTTATGGAATATTTTGTAAATTTTTTTTATTAAACATAAATGAATTTCTTATGAATTTATGTATTTTACTATTTTTCATCTTTGGATATTCATGAAATTACACGATACATTTTGGTGAAGGAAAATTTTGCCATGCGCCACCTGAGACATTCGGCCCTATGTAAGCCTTCGGATAATAGGTACAAAAACTAAATAAAAATAATTAAATTCAATAAAAAAATATATTTATAAAAATAAAAAATAAATAAAATAAAAATTCGGCCTTTCGACCCATTCGGCCAATCGACATATTCGACCTTTGAATTCAGCCCTTTGACATTCGGCCCTTTGACATTCGGCCCTTTGATATCATACCGTTTTGACATGTTGGTCGAATACATATTAACTTAAGTATTGAGTTATAGAAACCCATTTCGTTAACCTGTGAATTGACCAACAAGATTGTGTGTTTCTAGGTCTTTAGGCAACTATACAATGTTTGGGTTCTGTCTGGTTTAAAAGTGAATTAAACAATTAATTCGGGTTTTAAATGTAATTTTTCAACATGATAATGAAACTTCCTCGACTCTATCTAACAGAATCTTAGAAACAAGACGTGTATTTCTAATTAGATATCTTCAATTTTGATTCCAAACCTATATTGTTCGCGATTTCTAAAATACCCAAAATTTTCATTTTCTCATTTTGAAACGTGACATTGAAGGTGCAATTAGTTAATCTTGTCGCCGATAGGTTGTCGGCCAAAAAGGCGCTAATACACCCACACTAGCTACAAGTGAATTCATCCGAATACAGAATTGTGTTTGTAGTTTAACTAAAGTTACAGAAAATCAATTGCAGCATTTCATGACATCATGTTTCACCAACTTTTTGCATTATGAAGCAAAGAGTTATATGGAGTAGTTATATGGAAAATTTAATACAAATTTTAGGGAATATGGCTATTATTGAGTTCAAATAACAGACAGAATCAAGCAATTTCTTAAGAGCGTGCGTTTCGTTTAGTCATTGCCGGCAGTGTAGTTATTGGTGAATTAAGTGTCAATGATGGGGTTGTGTCGACCGAATGGGCTAGGTTATCGGCCAAGTTTGACGTCGGTCACGTGGACGATCGGGACAATTATTGCTGAAGGTTGTGGCCGGTTTCTATATAAAATACTATTATGTTGAGATTAGGGATTGCAATCCCGGACCGTTTCATTAATCCCGGGACTACGGAATTCATAAATTTCTAATCCCGGGATCCCGGGATTGGAAATTTGTATGAAAAACTACAAATAATTAAGAAAAAAATAAAAGTGTTAAAAAAAACTGATAATTTATTTCATTTATTTTTATTGGTTAAAATTATTTAAAATAAGTTTAAAAATATTCCATAATAAAAATATTTCTTACATTTTCGAATTATTTAAAAAATATGATTTTAAAAAACATTAATGCCTTATGCCGATTTATCGTCTAGCCTGGTTCTTAATTTAGAAATAATATTTACGGAAGTGGAAAATGCTCGTTCCGATTACACGCTTGTCGGTCAATAAATCAGTGTAAACTCGCTGCAAATGTCGTCCTCTGTGACCGCTTTGTTCAAAGATCCTCATTTCTGTCTCGATCGCGGTTACCAGTTTTACGTTGTAATAATCCTTGCTCTGTGATGAAACATTTTCATCCGTTTCACATTCCGCGTTTGCTGCTCCGTGTAATCCGAAATAATTGCTAATAAAAACTTTAATTCGGGTTTCACTTGGGACAGTAAGTCACATTCCGGATGTTTCTGCTCTTCTTTTCTTTATGCGGGTGATTAAAGAATTTGTCAACTCGCAACCCTATTGGGTTGCTTTGATATGGTAATTTACTCAGCACAAACTGAAGAGCGGCATCGCATGGGATTAGTTGGCATCTCTCCAGTAAATGGTTGCAACAGATATATTAATGTTCCAGTTTATATCAATCAAAGATTTGTGAATACACGATTTCAAATCAACAAATCGTTCAATCATATCTACCAGGCTGTTTCATCGTGTTTTTGTGTCTAATATCAACATCTTATCTTGCTTTCCACATCCTCTGGCATACTTCTGTAATACACTGTCATTTTTTGTTGGAGAACGTCGAAAAACTCGAACTATTTGCCGTATTTTGTCGTTTAATGGTTTAATATCATTTGATACGCCAAAATCAGAAGATATTTGGGTTTCATCATCATCACTTGAAGAATTATTTGGTTCAATGTCATTTTCATTATCACCATAATTCTCATCTTCCACTTCATTAGGAGTTTTGCTTAACCGTTGATTTTTTTTTTAAATCACATCAATAATAGCCAACTGAATTCCGTGAGCGAAGCAAAGCTGATGGTAATTTGGTACTAACGAACCAACCTTTACCAGAATACTTGCACCATCCGTAGTCATGCACACAACCTCGTTTTCTAAAAAAATCCCAAATTCGTCTAGCTTATCTTTAAGAATGGCTACACATTTTTCTGCGGGCATGCTTCCAATAATTCTTATCATACCCAAATTGGAAAACTTGGGATTGCCATCAGTTTCACTAACTGAATTGTGATACATTATGTTTACATAAAATAATCCCGGCAAATTTATGATCCCGTAATCCCTGTTTATGAGAATAAAAATAAGATCAATAAAATGCTGAGTACAATTCAAAATTTTCCAGGACCACTTAGTAGTTGGAACCGTTTAATTACAAAAGGGTGTTGATTCCTTATAGGTGCGCGGTTTTAAAAGTTTCGTATCTTTTCGTAATTCAGCAGTTGAAAAATTCATGGATTTAAATCCATTTTACATCAACTGCAATCACAGAGGTACTTTTCTGATAATTTCCTTGTAATAAGAATTTGGGGAAAGAATTTACATCGATGAATAACGGTGGCCGGGTGGAATACAACTAGATCATCTATACATTCGACCATGAGAGCATGAGAGTCATTATTGAACGAAATTTCTTAACTGATAATGCTGGAAATGATAAAAATACTGGTAGTAACAAGTAATAAATTATCCCAAGAATGGAACGAAAGTGGCGTTCAATTACCAATCTGCCCAATGAACAATACCCGGATGCTGAGTATAGTAAAGTGTAAAGTTGAAACGGCTTTACACAAAACAGAACATTAATTTGGATCAGGAAATCTTTTTTGGTCGAAATCGATCCACCGGAAGTTGCAACTTCCATATTAACATTTCCGTTTTTGGAAAGTATATAACATTTAAGAAAAATCAATTAAAAGAAAAATATTGTAAAATAAATTTCAAATAAAATTAGATCAGCCGGAAATAACGAGGTTTGATAAATAAACTTCATTTCCCAAAACTCGGCATCTTATTATCAATCCTATTCGAAATAAAACTTTTTCCATTAATTGGGAAGCCCTTGCGAAATTTGGTGTAAATTTGTGTACCGGAAGTGGCAGCTTCCATGGAAGCGTTTTCGATTATTGCAATGATGTTGAAAAGTTTTAATTACATTTTCAACCAACAAGAGTTGACCTTGTCCGTTTTCTAAAATTTAAGCAGGAATAGTGTTTTTTGATTAACAAGACAGTTTTTACGAAAGTCCGGTAAGCTTAATTTTTCGCATTAAATTTAACTGAAACTCAAAACTACCTAAACAGCTTTGAAAGCAGTTTTTTTTTATTCTGATGTAATTAAGTGGCAGCATATCACTTGAACACTTTTGAACGAAACCATAATTCTGTTATCTACTGAACTACCTCATTTGGCGGTAGAGGTAGATATATTTTCTAAATCCAATTCAAATATGTGGCATGTCGTTAAAAAGATTTTAGACCAATCAAAAATTTTGTTATCAGCATTTTACTTCTCAAAACCACGGTTTGGTCGCTAGTGATAAATTATTCGCTAGTGGTAAATTGGCTGTAATTTTAAGTGTTATTTGTCTAAGGACCACGTGATAACACGAAAAAGTTAAAACTGGTGATATTTTTCTGAAATTTGTTTATATATGAGGACATGAAGAAAAATAATGTAAGATAGTTCCTTGTTTCAGAATCTCTTAAAAACCTCACGTATGATGACACAAAAATTTGAAAGTAATTTGATTGAAAAAAGGAAGGGCATAATTCGAATTATACAAAACAGTACCGACAATTTTAGCATCGAGTCGATGTTATGTCAATTTTATGTTTAATTAATCGATCAACATACTTAAGGTAATGCATTGATGGATTCACGGTTTCCAAAATTTTCTCGTGTAATTCTTTTTTGTCATATATCTAAAAAAAAGTATTTCAATGCATAATTTGTAGGTTATGTTGTCATCATACATACATTCTTGTCGCACAAAAATTCAAAGTTAAGTGCCGATCCAGATATTGGCAATGTTTTGCCGTTAAATTGCATTTTGCCATCATACGAATTACTGATTTGCCACATACTTCCGTCCAAACGAGATATATAACTAGAAATAAAACAATATTAGAATATTTAATTCCTTTGTAATAAATTATTAAGTCACTTTTGTGCTGTATGGATTATCCCAGTACGGATTATCGTGATCCAAGAAATGTACCTAATTTAGTTTACCATTTAACGTTGCTTTACATTTTCATATCACAGCACTCAAATTTTGCGTACAACTAGATATTTATAAAATATTTTTGTTAAATTTAACTAATCCATTATTTATTTCGTAATTTGTTTTAAACGTCAAAATGATTGATTTGAAGTTGGTTAAAGTTGTTGTTCTAATTTTTTTTTCTTAATTCCCCTGTATTTTATCGCGGTCTCGAACACCAGATTTCAAAACAACGCAGCAATTATAGATTTTATTAAGCATTCAATTTAGCATCCAATCGACTCGGACTAAATTTATTAGAAGAATATTGCTGAGAGGACCAATTTTATCAAATTTGGTTGAAGAAACTAGAACTCTTGCGAAACCTTTAAATCTCTTAATCTTGTGTGTGTTTGTTTCTGAGGACATTTACAAGTGGGCGGCAACGGGTTAACGATTTTTTCAAATATTTGGGAAAAACTATAAAAATCGAGAAAGTTTTAATTAGGAGTTGCAGCCAATTACGGTTCACAGATTTCCTCTACATTCCACTCAATATTATGGTTGTTCGTAAAGCGGCCGAATATAGGCCATTCTCGGTATGAAGACCCCACCACAACCTCCTGAAACTCCTACTCGTAAAGGCTAGAACCAGTTCTGTCCGAAAATCATCATGGCCAACAACGAAAATCTAAACTTCCATTAAATATTATAGTTGTTCGTAAAGCGACTGAATATAGGCATTTCTCGTTATGAGTACCCCACTACAACCTCCTGAAAACACTGTTTTAGCCAAATTTTGGAAAAGACTGACGTGCAAAGTTTAATGTCGATCAGTCAATTTGTATGAAAAACATATTTGCTTATATTTTAGACCAATTTAATTTCTAGAACCGTAAAGGTTAGAACCAGTTCTGTCCGAAAATCATAGTGAGACCGATGACGAACACCGAAAACCTCAACTTCCATTAAATATTATGGTTGTTCGTAAATCGACATCACAACCTCCTTAAACTTCTTTATTTTAGTTAAATATTGAATTTTTAGAAGTAGAAATATTTTAGTTTTTTCGGTTGGCATCATTTAAATGTCGTGACATTCGATTTTTTTGGCTGACAGTTCATACGTGACAGAAAAATATTTTTGTTTTTTGGGCTGGTCATGACATACGATTTTTTTGGGCTGACAGTTCAAATTGCCGCCTCGGTAGCAAAGTGGTCAGCATGCTTGCTCCAGCGACCGGAGGTCCCGGGTTCGATTCCTGGTGGTGAAAAAAATTTCACGGCTGGTTTAGGATCAATGAATTAATCACTCATTATCCGAAATGAAAATATGATTATGAAACCTCATTTGAGGCGGCCAAATCCCTTGATGGGATATAGTGCCAGAGAGAGAGAGAGAGAGAGAGAGAGTTCAAATTATAGTTTTCGTGTTGGACAAATAAATTATAGTTTTCGTGTTGCCACTGCGTTTTTTTGGGCTGACATTTGGGCCAACTTCACATACATAAATTAGAGCTCCTAAAAGCGCAGAAATAAGAAGACTAATTTAAGGGTGTTTCAGGAGTGTATTAAAAATTACGAAGCATTATTTTACGCACAAGGCATTGCCAGTTATGGTAAAATGAAGGGGAGTTCATTAATGAAGTTGATCGTTTAGAGTTGGAGTTTTAATTAGAGCATTAGGAACGGGCACCCTTCAACAATTTAGTTCGCGCGTCACAATCTGCGTACGCTACTGCGATTTTTTATGTCATCAAAACAATACACATTTAATATAAAACCTAAACAATACCGATTCAACAAAAAATTCCGATATTGTCGAATTTGGGGCACGACACTTTTGCTATACTTAAGAAATTACCGTAAAAGAGATGTCCAAATATATCGCCTTTGGAATATAAAATTTTTGGATACTTTTTTTTACGATTATTAATCAAAGTCATGTCAATTTTTTATATTTCATTTTATTATAATTTTATTTTTTTTATTATATATAAATAAATAAAAAATAAAATTAAAATTGGCGCCTGGAAAGCACAATTCAAATATAAAAAGCAAGAAACGCGCCACGAATAACATATAAACGTATTTTGTTTGAATCTGACTGCTCAAATTGTTGTAAATAAAATTTTTGTTGTACTCGTTCGTATAAGTATAGAGGCTTTTGTCGGTCTCCTCTTGATATAATCTCTCAAAGGTTCTTGAAGAACATGATAAATACATTTTTTTTATATTCGATTATTTTATTTATTTTTTTAATTAGACATTTTATATTCCGTATTCGAATCAAAATGAATCGTCTTATTGTCATCAACAAAAAAATTTTCGATTCGTGATTGTTTTATTTTAACATTTGGGATAATTTTTTTTTTTTTGATGATCGCGGAATATGATCAATCATTTTGATTTTAAACATAACTATAATACATTTTACTCTATCAGTTGAAACGTTTTAATAAATGTTTTTCCGGCTTCGAAATTTGGGTCTAAACTGTCAAATCAGAATTATGCTTTGAGAAAAATAAATTTCGCAATTCTCTTCTCGGCACTGAACAACAACTTAAAACCCTTTTATCCGACCACACATATAAATTTAGCGAATTGTCGCCGCAATGTAAGTATTGTATAGCAAAAGCCAGGGGCCTAACTATTGAATTCGACGTTCATTTTCAAAGGCTATCGTTTTCCTATATAGCAAGCGTGGAAACAAAAGAGAAAAGAATAGTAAAAATTTCATACGTTTTTCTTTTTTGTTCTTTTGTCTACTATAGGCTTTCAATCACTTTTGGTAGATGAATATTTTGAAAGTAGTCACATATGGAAACACACGGCTTATGTGTTCGTAACCGTACACCATCTCATATTGATTATCTTATAATATTAGCTCACAACTTCCCTGCATACTGGTGGTGATTTTATATTTTTAATTACCTGCTCCTCATTATATTAGACTCGTTTGCAATATAAATTGTTTCTTATTATTTTCTTATTATAAATTTTAATTAATGCATATAAAAAATAGAGTTTTATTTAATGAATGTTTCCATTTGATTGGCCAATCAATTTCAATGAGTACGATTTCCTTCTTCTTACTCGTATGTCTACCCACGCTTGCAATAATAACACTTGTTTCGCTTCTAATTAACTGATTAATGAAGTTTATTGCATTATAGTTTGCAAGAAATGCTGCATACGTGTATTAAAGAAACAATATGAGATAACAAAGCTCCATAAATAACCGCGGGCCATATATCAAATACCAGATTACAGGCAATGTGTTATATGATCTTATACGAAATCTTTTAAAAATCAATTTTATTCTCTAAAATGTCTTTGGCTTAACAGTTTTTATGTGATTTTTAATAGAATGTAGGTGGATGATAATATACCTTTTGAATCACTAAAACGACCATTTAAAATGGAAATAATTTTAATTTTAATTTCTGTGTTTTTTTTTTGTTGAGCGTGTTGTTGTCCAATGTTTGAAAAAGTAATTAATTTGTGATTTGTAGTTTTCTTCGTAGCCTGGCATGTCGTATAGGCTTTCCATCTTATTCTTCGCTGTACGCGTATTCAGTTTTATGATTATGGTTATGAGACGTTTTTTATAGTTTTGATTATTTAATTCGATGTTGTGGAAATTTTATAGCCGCTCTAATATGACGATCTAAAATAATTTGTGTGATTTGAATGAATATTGAGTTCGGATAGCGATAAAAATCATGAAAATTTGTTTATTTTAATGTGTTTAATGTGACCACATACGACGATGTGCGACGTAATAATACGTATACCATGCTGCGATATATTTTAAGTATATTATACGATACGAAACTAGCTAAAATTAATCAACCGAAAACTGTGGGTATAAGCACAAATTGTAAAAAGGGTAAGATGAGCCTTTAAAATTATCACAAAGATTTCAGTAATAAATTAAAAATTTACAAGGGTTCTTAAAATAGCGGATTCTATTGTTAATGTTTTAAAAGTTGGAGGAGAAGTTGTTGGATTAGTATTGTGAGTTCTGGGTTTTATTTATTCATTCCTCGAGTTTTCGATTCCTATCATCTTCCCTATATTTGTTATCAATTTTCATAGCTGGACACACGAAAGCATACTGCACCTTAAATGAAGTTTGTGTTATTTGTAGTGAACTCCACTACTCCAAACAGTGTGACAAGTCTTGCAATGACCCATCTATGAGACGTTGTAATAACTGCGGTGAAAATCATACTGCAAACTACAGCGGTTGCGCAGTGTATCTGGACTTAAAACGAAAAATAAACCGTAAAATGAGAGCTGATCAACAAATGCTCAATATGCAATTTAATCAGAGGGCCATGCTACCAAAAAATACAATAGTCACCAAACCAACGAGTGCAAATACACAAAATGATAACTTGGCGACATTTGTCAGCAGTTTTGCACAGCCAGGTGTTTCTTACGCAAATATGCTAAAAGGTAACAAACCGAAACCCAAAGTTCATTATAATGAGGAGGACCTAAACATTCATACCATGGAAAATAAATTAACCGAGACCATGGTAAATAAATTAACCGAGATATCTAAAACACACTTCACAAAACAATTTTTTTTTAATATTACCGGCTATTCCATTTATGACACCAAACATCCGGATGGAAAAGCACATGGCGGTACTGCAGTCTTAATAAAAAGAAGATTAAAACACTACAAGCTCCAGAAATATGCTTAAGATCACGTCCAAGCTACAACTATCAGTTTGGAAGAAGGGGTTGGGAAATTTTTAATATCGGCTGTCTACTGTCCTCCAAAACACGCAATTAAAAAACAGCAATTTATCGATTACTTTAATCAGTTGGGAATCAAATTGCTAGCAGGGGGTGGTTACAACGCTAAAATGTTCAATGGGGTTCGAGGTTCACGTCACCCAAAGGCAAGCAACTCTACGAAGCAATAAGCGAGTAAACCCTAGACTATTTATCATCGGGACATCCCACATATTATTGGCCTACAGATAAAAAGAAAATTCCTGATTTAATTATAGATTTCTGTGTAATACGAGGAATTACACGCAACAATGCTTAAGTCGATGACTGTTATGTCATATTGACGAGTGCAATAATAGTAACACTAAGTACCCAAGCGAAATGGGTTCTCTATAGAAACATAGTAAATGTATATTGTCATCTTGATGTTCCACTTCGCACACCAGAAGACATTGATGCCGCGATAGAAAACTTAAGACAATTATTGGAAATGGCTGCAAAAAAAACTACTCCGGAGAACAAAAATTCCGAAAAAATATAAGGCTTTCAAGTAACATTCAAAAGTTATTGGCAGAGAAGCAGGCACTTCGGCGGCTATGGCAGCTTCACCAATCTCCTTTGAATAAATGGAAATTAAATGGAGCGCTATTAAAGCTCTGAGAGAATCAATACGGGAAGAAAAAAATTTAGGAAAATAGAATTACTTAAGTGAGCTCACAGCAACAAAAAATACAGGTTACTCACTGTGGAAGGCAGCAAAAAATTTGAAAACGAGGGACGAGTCGAACCCAAATCCAGTAAAATTTAAATGGAAATGCGTCAAAACGGTTATCAAAAACAGTATAAATCCTAAGAAAGATCTAATATCTGGAAAAATGATCAAAGAATTAACAGATAGATGCATAAAATATATAACGTATATTTTTACGCGATTATGAGATGTAGATACTTTCCCAAATTGGAAAATATCTCAAATTTTCGTGATTCCTAAGCCAGGTAAAGACGAAACCCAAGTCTTGGCCAATAAGTCTACTTCCGATAATTTTAAAGCTTTTTGAAAGATACTAGAAGAACTAATACCTAAATTATCTGAAGGTCGCATTACACTAATTTGGATTTAGAGAGCAACACGGCACAATAGAACAGGTGCACAAAATTGTAAAAACAATTAAGCTTTCCTTAGAAGAAAAGAAATATTGCTCGGCAGTTTTGTTGGATATTTCGACAAAATATGGCATGCAGGATTAAATTACAAAATTAAAACTCTTTTGCCTAGTCAATTTCATGCAATTCTTGGAAACTACTTAGCCCAAAGGATGTTTCAGGTGAAACAAAATACGGCCACTACTGATTTAACCAAGATAAAGACAGGAGTACCGCAAGGTAGTGTATTGGGACCTGTACTATTCTTGTTATTCACAGCTGAATTACCAATAACTGAAAAAAATAGTCACTTCAACTTTGCTGATGACACAGCTATATTATTTTCACACAAAAATCCTCAAATAGCATCGAGAGAATTACAAGAGCTAGATGCTCTATACAAAATAGAAGATTGGTTAAAAAGTTGGCGGATAAGGACGAATGAATGTAAATCAACACATGTAACATTCACACTGAATAAACGTACATGTCCAGCAGTAAAATTAAACAATACCACAAATCCTCAACAAACAAACGTTAAATATAAGAATTTAATAAAGTTGTTAATGGTTTAGGGCTCGTTTTTTTATTTTAAATAAAATAAAAACAATTTATTGAGTGAGCTTTCGATGTCTCATCGACATCATTTTCAAAGCTAATGAAAATTTTTATATACTCTCAAAAGCAATGCCAATATAGTATTTTTCATTATACCCCAAAATTTTTTGTTAATTTTTTTAGACGTGATTTCGTTATTTATTATTGTAGATAGCCATATAGTTTCGGAAATTATCAAGAAAAATTGGAGAGACATTAAAAAGAACGCAAAATCAAACAAGACGAAAGTCCAATTTCTTGAAGGTTTAAGCATAGTTTTAAATAATTCGGAGCCCTCTATATTAGCAAATTTATTAATGGAAAATTTGGAATGTTTGGCTTTAAATTCTTTAGATTTTCAGCCATTATTTTATTATCGATATGTTGATGATATCATAACGGCTATTCCTGAAAATTGAACAGTTTTAACAAAATTTTTAATCGAATAAAATTTACTTTGGAAAAGGAAGTTGACAACAAAATTACATTTTTAGATTAACTTTTGATCCACGAGCCTGATGGCAAAATTTCTTTTGATTGGTATCACAAAGATAGTTGGTCTGGTAGATATCTAAATTTTCATTCTTGGCTTCCTACTTCCTATAAAATTAATACAGTAAACATTTTGGCTCAAAAAATTTTAAAACTTTCACATCTCAAATTTCACAATAAAAATTTTAAAATATTAAAAGAAACATTGTTAACTAAATCAATATGTACATATTTGGAAACAAAAAAATTTTATTAGAAGTTCTGAAATTCGGCCCATTAATAATGATAAAAATTATTTTTCAATTCCTTATGTGAACCATTTATATGAAAAAATACAACACTTGTTCAAAAATTGTAATTTCAAAATTGTCGGTAATTCTTCAATTTGTTTAAATGATTGTCTTTTTTCTAAACTTAAAGATCTTATACCACTCAATAAGCAGTCAAATTTACTTTATGAAGTTAAATGTGATTGTAATGTTGCTAATACGGGACAAACGAAACAATTTTTGGAAAAAGGATTTATCAACATAAAAATGGTGTAAATAAAGATGAAGAACGAGGTACTAGTGCACTTACAACACATTTAATAATGTCACATAATAATGTCAAAATATTAGAAAAAGAACGAAATTTTAGGAAAAGATCAATTTTAGAGATGCTATATATTAAATCTAGCATTAATTCCATAAATATAAATAATGATTACGGTTACATTGGCAATTTCTACAACTATTTTGTCTAATTTCGTTTTTTGTCTGTTATCTACTTTATTTATTTGCTAAATTTATTTCATTCCTTAATTTATATATACAATTTTCATTTATATTTTTTAATATTTTCAAAATCATATTCATATTTTATATACTTGTTTTAAAAATTTACTTTAAAATTTACTTTGTATTTGGAAAAACTGTATTTACTGTATAGGCTTTTTATATTTGTTTTCGAGAAATTTTTATACGAAAAAATTTTCATTAGCTTTGAAAATGATATCGATGAGACATCGTAAGCTCAGTCAATAAATTGTTTTTATTTTATTTTCGATGCTTTCGACTTGTGCTCGTTCGACAAGAGACGTTTCGACGAGAGTTGTACAACGAAACAGACTATATTTGTAGATCCTGTCGAGTAACGAACCTTGAATGCATGTTATTCGAATTTGTTACCTCATAACTCGAGTAACGGCAAGTCGAGAAACTCGTGTCTAGTGCCCCAACGATAGCATCATCTCCAATATATTCGAGTATCGTAAAACAATCCAAATCAGTTTATATTTTAATGGTCTTCTTTAATAGTTCCTTGCCGTTGATATGGTTTTTAAATTTGCTTCACAACAATACGTTTCTCTAACGCTATGTTAGGCTTTTTAACGATAATCCTGAAAATAATCGTAGCTACACGTATAGCTTCTCTAATCAGTAGCACCAACAGTCGGTCAAACTTGATTTTAAATATAAAGCTTTATTCTTTGTTCGAGTAAAGCTCAATCGTTTTATTTAAATCTTAGTAAAGAGGTGGTTTGTTCAAAAGGCAATCTGATCGATCATTCTTCAAAATAAGAGACGTGACCAAATCAAATCGAAAAATAATTCTCTAACTCGGTCGCATGGAAGATGTTGATTGTCTTTTATTGGTTCAAAATCATCATTTACGTTCATCACTCGAACATTTTTTGATAAACTTTAGCTCGAATATTTCAAAGTTTGGAGAATATTGAGATAGTAGCTGAGAGTGCCGGGGGGATGTGGGAGACGAAGTCTCTTAATTCATACCTCCTCGCGGTACTCTTTGGATAACTTTAAATTAATCAGGTGTCAGCAGTAGAAGGGCAGCACAGAAAATTCTGCGCGTCACTGACGGGACAATAATGTACAATTTAATTTTGCTACATAAGAGAATCTACAAAGTGACGTGGAGATCATTTAACCATTTACTGCACGATATCTCATTTTAATGAACAAAAATTATTTTGATATGTACTTTTAATCACTGATAACGAGAATCACCTTTAAAAATGGGGGTAAAATTTATTTTTCATGGGAATCACCGAAAAAAAATATTTATGTCGCAGTAATAAATAAAAATAGCTAACATTGTAAATAAATAAATTTATTTCAAAAGAATTCAATAAAACTGTAAATATAAATAAATAAAATAATATAATCGCTTGTGACACCGTCCTGTTAAAACCACATGTTCAACAAACCATTGCCATGCAATTCTGATCCAAAAAAAATGATCGTATCGTATTCTTTTAATTCTGAACATTCCAAGTAGCAACAGCGGGCAGTAAATATAAATAACAGCGTATTCGCCTGCATAATGATACACAATTGGATGCTCGGTGCTGTTACTCATAACCTCAATAAAATTGACACATAAATTGATGCTGCTGGGTGTAGAACCTTTTCATGCCGCAACATATGTAACTTCAATCAATAAAATTTATTTAAACTTAAATTTGTTTACTAAAATTATAAAATATTTGATTTGTTTTATTAAAATTTCAATACACAAGCGAATATTTAAATTTGCTACTCGCTGCTACTGCCTTGGTGTGTTTTATCCTTAATCGAAATTCAAATCGAATTACGTCGGCGATCGCACGATCAATATTTTATTAATTTTTTTTTTAATGTTACATATTAATATCATTAAACGATCATAAAACGCAACTAAAAATAAAATAAACACAAAAAATTAAGAATTTCAATGCTTCTCAAGAATATAACATAATATTATGTAGGTATGTCCTCATACATATTGATTATATTTAACGCTTTTTAACATGTCTTACATGTGTTTAAATGTTTATCGTTTTAGAATATTAAATAGAATTTTCGTCTTACGTTTTATGTCTGTCTTTAAGACATCGTATTATTATGTTCATGGAACCAATCTTCAAATCAAAAAACTTTTTTTTTTTGCTGTACATAAAAACGTCGTTGGTTCTGGTTCCAATGTGCACCACATCAAGCCTTTTTTTTCGTTATCTATTGATCTCTTACATATTTTATACGTACATTCTGTTACCTTTTGCGTTTCTTTCTCAAAACTTATTTATAAGAAACAAAGAATTAAAAATGTCACAAAAAGATTTTTTTTATATAAACATTATTCACAAAATTCTATTTAATATTTATGATATTTTTGGTCAAGAATATTCGAAATATCTGAATTTGGGAAAGGTAAAACGGAATTTTGTATATGCTTTAGAATTTTGGGTTATCGTAAATCTATCATGAAATTTATGCGAATTGATTCTTTTCCGTTGCATACGCATTTGTGATCGATTCGAAACCGCACCAAGTCAAAATACCCATATAATCGCGATGTATAAGTTCATTGATTTCCTAGGAATAAATATATAAGAAACCAAATTATATTTCTATAAAATTGACGACATACCCCACGACGTTCGCGTAATTATTATATTTAAATTGCATGCAACATTTATCTATATAAAAAACGTAAGTTATGTAAAAGATGTCACAAATTTCTTATACTATTCGTTTGATGAAGACTAGACAAAACAACATTTTATTATAAATACAATAACACTGTGCCCAGTAAAGCAGACAGCAGCACAGTCGCATGATGCACCAAAGAACTCGTTAATTTCGAGAAAATAAATTTACGATAATTGAAAAATTCTCGCTTTTTGTTGTTGCTTCGCGAAAATTAATATTTTATTTATCAAAATAAATTTGTCATATCAAGAGGAAAAATTGTTAATAATCGCCATTATACATAAATAAACAACATGCGATAAAAATTATTTGGTGTTTTACATTTTTTAAGTGTTTGTTGTGGTTTGTGTATCGCTTGTAAGACCACTTAAGTATGACACCTATAGACAAATTCAAAATAAATTTATTTAAAAAATTTGTACAATCTGCATGCGGATTAAATGGATCTGGGTTATCATAAATTTTGATATAATATAATTCAAAACAACAAAATTTGAAGTCATGGGAACGATATCACAAAAATATATCCAGAAAATCTTCCCATCCCATCAACCTCGCTCGGGTATATAATATTATTCAAAACCGCGAGACGTATATTATTCATAATTAAAAATGCAAACCTTTATCCAGCAATATTTATACATATTGACAATATATAGTCATTTACATTAAATGATTTATTGGTAAATTTATTATGTTTGATTATTTTTGTTCATGGCACAAAAAAAAAATATTATGATTGTGTATTTGTTGTAGCAAATTGAAAATGTCATCACAAAAGAATATTACACGTATAGTCGTCGTCTCTCGTATAGGTCTTACAGCCAGTCAGGCAGGCATAAAAATATATCAGTATATAAAATATCAATAAATTTAATTTTATTTAATTTTAAATGATGTTCGATACGTTTAGCATTATGAATATGATTATTCGATTGGAACTATTGGATGCATCATTAGTGACCATGTATATTGAAAAGTGGGTATCAGACGCGACGTCACTATACTGCTAGAGAAACCATGGAGTTATTACGAGAAATGTTTCGGCAACGCAGTTAATTCAAAATCTGGTGATGTAGATTGGCCACCACCGTCACCCAAATAAACCGCAGATAATATTGATCAACTTAAAAGGAACATTAGAGGAAATTAACAGGATACAGGGTGAAATGTGTGGAAAGCCCGCATGTGTTGGGCCAATAGAGGCGGGCATTTGGTAGACATTCTTTTTCATACATATAATTCCAAACATTAAATAAACGATCTGTAAACCTTTCGGATGGACACCGGTGTTTTATACCTTTACTAAATACGCGTTCTTTACATGTTGCACGCATTGATTTTACCGCCCACAAAAACAGTTTTAATACCCTGATTTCATCCCGTCTCATATATGTATAAAAGAAATGAATCCTTCAAAAATCTAAATTAAAATTAACAACAATTTTAATTTGCACAAATTTGTGTAGAAATATAAATTTTACATTTTTATAATTAGTCTTTTAAAAGCTCTGTGTGCTTTATAATGTTCTAATTTTCGCATTTCACAAAGTGACTGGTTGTTGTGTACCTTGGCAAATCCATTGAAATTTTCATAGAATATTATAAATCTATAGGCTCGAATAACAGATTCCATCTAAGTACTAAATGTTGGTCCTGCAGATAAAGCATTGCGTGAATCACATCAATTTAAAAAAAATGCTATGATTAATCTTTATCGCACCAGAGGGGCATTGGTTAGAGCGTCGGATCTTGGACCGGTACACTCAGAAAAAAAATACGATAAATACATGATTGCATTTACCATAATATCATCATTGTATGATAGCTACAATTATTTGTATGATTGATTTTATCATTCTTTGATTGATTTTATGATCATTGAAAGAAAATTTTTGTTTTGAGTGATCATCATTGTTATGATGAAGAAGATCAAGAATATGATCAAGAATATCATAGTATGATAAAATCAATCAAAGAATGATAAAGTCAATAATATAAATAATTGTATTTATCATACAATGATGATATTATGGTAAATGCAATCATGTATTTATCATATTTTTTTTCTGAGTGTAGGTACTGGTGTTCGAATCTCATCAGAGGCTGGATGCAAAGCGAATTTTCGTTATCGATTACGATCGGTTATGCTAATAAACACAACTGAGATGGAGCTTGCAATGTGCAGGTGGTATGCTGTAATTGTGTGGTATTAATTGAAAAAAAAGTATTAATTGACCTTCAAAGGACATTAAATCCACTGGACAATAATTGCTTTCCTTAAAAAGAAAATATAAATAAAAAATTTAATTTACAGGTTGGGCTATCTACTGGTTTCATTTTAGCTACTTAGTAAGTTTAAAATTTTTTGCAGTAACGCGCTCAAAATATGACAGCTATCGAAACGATTTAGGGATTTAAAGAATCAGACCTTCTAAATTTTCTCCGAAATTGAGTCTAAAGGATGCATTACTATAAAGCAACCCGGGGCAGCTATTTGGCTACAATCCTATTCCATAATTATAGTTCGTAGGTTTACTCGAATTTTCATTGAAGCATTAGGTTTTGAAAAACAAGATACAGTTCAATTTAAACCAACTGCAAACATACAAATAAATAATAATTTAGTTTTATAATTAAAATTAATTAAATCTTCAATGCTTTATTAGAAAAAAAAATATAATACTATTTTCATCCAATATTTACTGAAATTTGATTCTTTACCATTCTGACATTTGACATCGGTTTCCTTAATAAGGAAATTAGCTAGTGGTAATATTCGCCTTTTCAGGCCGAATTATGAAGTTATAATGCATTTTTAACCCTTATTTATGGTCTGGATCACATCTAGTTCCACTCAACTTTAGCTTCTTTATGAATACTAAACATCGTTCCAGATTTCTCTCATCGGTTTCCTTACCAGTTGAATTAGGAAATGTTAATACCCATTCACTCAAATTCATCATAATAATAAACGCCGTTCTAGGATTTTGTAGTAAATTTAGGTAATGGTCATATCTGTTCAGTCAGTCTGAATTATGCAGTTCTATCGCATTTTACACCCTTAAATTTGGCCTGGATCTGAGACTTCCAGGAATTTTTCATTGGTTTCTTTAATAGTGGAATTGGAATTAGATAAAGGTAATCTGTTCAAGCATGCTGAGTCAGGAAGTTCTAATGAATTTTATACCCTTAAATTTGTTGTTGGTTTATTTTGTGCAGACTGAATTAATTGAAAATGCATTAATTAAACGTATAAGGTAAAAGTTAACTGAGACTGAATGTCCCAAAATTTTTCTAAGTGTTCTTATTAAAACTTTTATAAAATATCCTCTAACCAGAAATTAATCTTGATATTTTTACTGAGCATGCCGCATTCATTTTAATTAGTTTTGCAGAGATCCTGTGCACCCAGAAGTTCATAATACTATAGGTTTGACTAGAGTCGTTAGTAAGACACAATAATATTCAAAAATGCTCTTAAGAGTTCATTTTCTAAAGATTGTTGCGATAGGCATCTTTTGAGTCCTTAAACGTTTCTTCACAAAAAATTAGAATTTCAAACATTTAATTTAAAAATTAATATATTATTGGCGTCAATACCAGGGGGTCTATTATGAAATTGGTCGGAAAATACGACACCGTTGGAAAATACGTTGTCGTAAAATCCGATCCGTGGCGGATATTCATATTATGAAACATGTATTTTTACAACTCGAAATTTTCAGTATACACTTGTCACATTTAAATTTGATTAAAATAATTTAATAGAGATATGTACTTACATTTAAAAAATTTCTAAATTTCTAAATAATTAAATACCATATAAAAAGTATGAACTACAATCTATTTTCCGTGCGTATACTACAATATCCGTCATCTAACTAGCTGTCGGATTTGACAATTGAATTTTGTCGTAAAATCCGCTAACTCGGATTTTTATTTCATAATAGTATAAAATCCGCGCGGATCGGATTTTTTTAGTTTCATAATATGAATATCCGACGCGAGACGGATTTTACGTCGTCGGAAAAATTTCATAACAAATGCCCAGATTAGACCACATAACGGAATTGAACTAAATTTATTAAATGCTATGTTTTTGCTCCCGATCAGCCACGTCTCCTCAAAACTTCAATCTTTTGGAAATCTGCCTTCTAAGTTTCAAAGCCCGTTGATAGAAGCTTAAGTTTTTTAAAGAAACATGGCAGGGAACACTTTTATTTCCGCTTTCTCTTATAATGACATATTTTTCTGAATATGTATTTACTAGAAACTGTTTTACTTAAAATAAAAATGCTGTAGCTGTAAATTTTCTTTTGCCCATATGCGTCGCTGATGCCGATTGTCTTCGGACTTAATAAAGGTAAGAGCTTCTCTCGCTGGCATTTTAAAAATTATTTTGCCTTACGAAGAATATGATGAGTACCCTCACCAAATGCAATTTTTGCAATTGCACAGTAAAGTAACACAAAAAATTGCTGTTCAATTTTTGGAAACCGCAAATTTTACTGTCCGCAAAAATTTTTAGAAAAATATAATTTGAAATTCAAATTTTCTTGGTAAAATTGATAGAGTTGCTACAGTTTCGGCTAGTAAATTGTTTGCTTGCTAGCAGATCGAATATCTACCTCTATACAGTTCACTATGTTGGCTCTTGCTTCTTCAGAAATGAAATGGAGAACTCAAATTTTATCGACCGTGATACCACACGCCATTGAAATATTGGATTCAATGTAAGCAAGTCATCGAGGTATTTTGAAGAATTGTTTAATTAAATTTACTTATTCTCATAAATTAATAATAAACTGGAAAGATGACATTGTGGTTAAGGATGAACTGAAAAATGCTAGCGTTTTTGTTTGTTTCAGATAAAATTACGTGGCTCACATTTTATTTTATTACAGAAGAACAAATAACCTTCAATAAACATTACCATTATTTAAATGCGGCTCCCCTCTTTTGTAATTCTCATTAAATTAAATTAACTATTTAAATTATTGAATTTTGTTTTTTATTTAATTTTTTCATTTCATTAAAAATTAATTGATTTGTTTTTTATATATATATAATTTGCTTTCTCACTAATTGATAAATTATAAATAATAAATTTAAGGAATACAATAATATATAATATAATAATCAATAATTAATAAAAAAAATTAATTTATTTACATGAACATAAAAATTTATATAAAAATCGTAAATTAATTGAATTAAATTATCTTGTTTTTTTGTGCGCAGTATTTTCACTGGGGTGATTGAAATCGATTAAACATTTTTTAAACAAGATTTTTAATTGTGCACTAATTAATGAACATTGTTTTTGAAAAATAATATGTATATGTATATATAATAATAATAATAATAATAATAGGGCGACTAATAATATGATTGGTGTAAAAAATTGATTTTTAATTTAATTTAAATTATAATCACAGAATTATAATAATAATAATAATAATAATAATTAGTACATAAATTTTATTTATTCAGTATACATAGTTTGTTTAAAAAAAAAATTAAGATTTCCAAATTAATTTAGCCTCATATATAATAATAATATTCAAGCTAAAATTTGATTATATTTTTTTTTTATAATAGAGTACGATTTATAAAATATTTTATTCTAGTGGTGTGTAGTACATTAAATTTGTATAGCGGGCAGAAAATTTATAGTTGGGCTAATAAGGAAGGCACAGTCAGGTTTCAGTTTCAGCAAAAATTATTAAGAGCTAATTAAAATCAATGTGCCTCCGCTCATTTTGACTTAATAAATATTTTAAAACGTAAAACAGTACGCACTTCATTCACTTATCATATTTTTGACTAGTAATAGTTTTTCTTTTGCTTTATTTACTTATTTTTTATTAATTTGATCATTTGCCGGTATATTCTTTGTATCCATGTACTCGTACATTTTAGTGTGTGGTAGTCTTGTACACAATCTGTAATTGGAAATAAAAATGGAAATCGATTAAAAATCTATAAAATAAAATTATAATGTATTAATGGAATGGCGTCTTGTACAATATTTAATTTAAATTCAATATCCTTGAAAATAGTATAAAATATGAATTTTTATTATTGTTGGCCAATAATTTTGTAATTTTATATAATAACACGATAACGTGTCTTTATTCGTACCAATCCAATTTTATTGCATGTACGAGTATGGTTGAGATCATAAAATTATTACAATATGGCGATTTACAGTTATTGTACTTTGGTATGAAGTTTGCTGTAATGCAAAATATCACGGTGAACGGCAGACTAGCGTATTTTTTCCTGCACGCGATTTAACCGTTATTATGTCGATTATTTAAATTACATTATGGCACCTTTCCGAACTGTAAAGAAGTATGTAAAGTATGTAAAATCCAACCGCAAAAATCTATGGTTACAAAATATTTCAATGGACAAACACAAAAATGGTCGAGAAATGGTCAAAGTTGGCTTAGATATTTTGAATAGGAAACAGAAATAAATGAAATTTTCATGGTGTATTCCCAATCGAGCAACGTTGATCAAAAATGTTCTACCGGCAGAAATTGAATTTCGAAAATCTTCTAACAGATTACACATTGGTCTTAAAATTTCATTGCATTTATGCATGCCACATCCAATATGGAAAATTTGAATACTTTAAATGTTACATATGTTTGAAATTAAATTTGAATCCGTTTATAATTTCTTTTCGTATTTCATGATCCTGCTCCAATTCTGATGGTTTTGCATACTTTTAAAATGGCGACAAATAAGTAAATAAGTAGTCATTTCGGAAAGGGCCTATGAAGCGAAATTCCTATTATAGCAACGTTTGTGGTAGCATGTTGTATGCATTGGTTGTGTGTGCAAAAAAAAATCGTCAACGATTGATTTTAATTTCTATCACGGAATGGTGTGCAATGGTTCAAAGCTGTGCAAATAAACAAACCCAAATTAATTTCATAGAAACCCAAATTTTCTAGGCTGCTCTATAATTTAGGGTTTGTATCACGTGACGCACCCAAAATGGTGAATTAAGTGAGGATGGTCTACAATTGTTATAATTTTTCGATTCCATGCAGAAACTGAATACAGCGCTCACGAAATGAGTCCATTATTTTTCACAAAATTGCATGTGCCATATGTAAAGTAACACATGGGCTGAAAAGTCCCAGGCCTAATAAAGAAAACACGTTTTTTTTTGTTCAAAATTGGCTTTATTCATCAACGTCATCTCCATCAAGAGCAACACAATCATTCCAGCGCCGCTCTAATATTTCAAGAAAGAACCACTTTTGTAGAACGATTTATCTTTTGCCTCAAAATAGGCCTCAGTTTCATCGATAACCTCTTCCTTCGAACAAAATTTCTTACCGGAGAGCTTTTTTTGAGGTCTGCGAACAGCCAGTATTCTCTGGGAGCCAGATCTGGCGAATACGGTGGATGTGGGAGCATTTTGAATCTTGTTAGTTTTAATAATGTTGTACAGACAATGTATTTTATTTATAATGATTAAGTTAAGTTGGTAATGAAATTTTGCCATTGTTTTGATTGACTTGTGTCTCGGTGCGTTGTCTTGATGAAACAAAATTTTTACAAAAGTAGCGTCACTCTTAGCACAATAAATCACAAAATAATGAATAGAAGATAATGAAATTTTGACAGCTGTCTTTTGAAGGTTATACCAACTGAACAAAAAAAAAATTGAACAAAAAAAGCGAGTTTTCTTTGTTAGGCCCGGGACTTTTCAACCCATGTGTTATGTAATGTGTACTTTACTCATGTTGTATTCAATGCTATCCCCAACTACATTCTACAAAATATTTCGACTATGGCGGACACTCATTTAAAGGCCCCTTGTTGTCGACAATACCATGTGGAAAGGTCTATTATTGGCAGCCAGCGCCAACAAATTATGTTGACAAATGGGCAACTAATTTAAACATTCTTAAGATGTAGGTTCTTACAAGAATTAAAATTAATTTAGAAAACGTGGCGAAGAAAAAGGAAGATGGCGATTGTCCTCGAATAATTTAACAAATTTTCAGTACGTACAACTTGACCTAAATACTCAAACTATCGTAATTTTGAAAAATGTGTATAAATGATCTATTTCGAAATAATCAAGAACCAAGTAATAAAATAGGAAATTATTGCACGATCATTTAGATTGAAGATAAATTACAGAAATTCTGGGAGCAGATTTTGCAATGTTTCTTAAAAGAATATTGCTATGCTAAGAATATGGCTTTTCCATTTAAGGCTAGTAAAAGCCTATAGCTGTCATGAAAATAATGAAATGGTCTCCAAAATTAACCAGATAAATTATTCCATAAAAAGTTCGATTGTCGATTTTTAAATTTTTTTTAACGCAGATAGCTTCATGTTGAATTATTATTTTTTAGACTTTCGTGTCAAAATATTGTTCTATGAGAGTTTGTTTACCCGGGGTCTTCACTATGCAAAATCGCTGAGATTTTCTATCATGAGATTAAATTTATGAATGTATGTGTAAGTATGTTATACAAATTTTGAAACTCTCAGCAAATTATCAGGAGGCTATTTCACGAAAAAATTATCATGAAATTTTTAAGAAATGTCAGTGAAATTGTCAATGCTATACTGCTTTAACATAAAAATCTATAAATTGGTTGACAATACTTACGGATTTTTTGACATTTGAAGAAATAATTATGATACTAAAATGCCCAGTTATGATATTTGTTTGATAATTATTTATCAATACATTGAAAAAAACATAAATATCATGAGAGAAAGTCTCAGCGATTTTGCCTAGTGAAGACCCCGTGTTAACAACAAATATCAAACATATGAAATGTCAAAAATTTAGCTTACTTTTGTCGTACGTGCACATAAAAATGCAGAGAGAAATGTGTAGAATTAAAAGAGACATCGATATTCTATAATAAGAAAAATTCAAATTTCACTAAAATTCAGCGGTAAAATTTTAATTTTTTTTCTATTGTATCATTTTTATATGTACAATTTTATTTCACTTTATTTGTGTACTAGGCATAAAGTGTGAAAAATTTAGGAACTTCGAAATTTCAGTGTATTCCACAAAGCAATACCGCGGTGTCATTTACACGTAGAGAATAAATAAGAAAATGAAACACTTTGGATTAGAGTTTACCACAATTAAAATTACTCGGGTTTCACGGATCGATGAAATATGTACTTAATAATCGAGGTTTAGAGTGAGTACTTTTGCACTCTTAACTCATATAAATTCTACTTTCACTTAAAACTTAAACAATAACTTAATAATAAAAAACTCTCAAGTTTAATCTTCTCGCATTCGACACAAAAGCAATCCAAAGACTTGAAGGAGTCATATTTCGATAGTGGTTCAAGGCTTAAGTTTTAATGAATATCGTTTAAAATTATTCTTTACCAGTTTACCAGACAAAAATAAAATACCTCAGATATCAAATTGAAAAACATATATTTTCCAAAGCCCCTGAAAAGCTAAAGGCTGTAAAATATAGGTAAACATCAATTCACCTTCTTTTAAAAAATCATTGCAAATTTCAATGACAGGTAAATTAACGTGTGATCGTGTATGGGAACAGCGCAGAAAGAAATTGTAGAATGAAAAGAAAATAGAAAATCCCCGCATGACAGTATGCCGCATTCAGCAGGCCTGGAGCCTCGCTAGAATTCAATGCACTCATCAAACACTGATCCAAATATAACTTGAATATATGTAAGAGAGAGAGCGGGATTATGTTAGAAATTAGGAGATTTTTTTTGTCGGATTTTGCGCCAGCAACATAATAAAAAATATTAAGAGAGAAACAGAAAGAGTCTCTCGTAATTACATTTGATGACTTTCTGCTGTTGATACGAATATAATCTAAAACGATCATATTTTAAAATAAAGCATGAAAAAACGAAATATGAATCTACTTAAGACTTCGGAGGTTGCAATAGAACATCCAAAGCAGCCGAAGGTAATCTTAAAATTACTATTACTTCAAAACCAAGTTCGATCATTTAATTTCAAAAGAAGAGTACCAGTGCAAGACTTTGCCCTAATACTAAATCAATAAATAACCAATCAAAACTTAAATCGTTCCAGCAAAAGGAGTGTAGGTCATATGAACCGAAACACACACGACGTAACCAATTCGTTCAAATCTTCAGTTAAAATAGTTACCGACCTAAAGAAAATTTGCTTCGTCTCTTCACAGAACATTCTTCTTCACAGAACGTTCAACAAGTTAATTGTTTTGAAAGAAAGTGTTAAGGACTTTTTATACCGCAAAATTTGCATTAAAATAAATCAATTCCACTGATTTGAAGTCTTGGGGCGGAATCATGAACGTCATCTGAACATTTTTGACGGCATTCAAAAACCTTAAAAATTTCGGTTACTTTAAAGCTGAGAATGATTTGAGTTTTTATGGCTTGCTATGTTTATATTTTATGAAATAATGGAGCAAAACCCATTGTTTTTGGTTTTAATAAATTGGAGGTCCCCCTTGTTCAGATCACTTGGTAAAGTTTACGGAAAATGATGAGTTTTCATAAAATAAAAATTATTTCACTAAAATACGGGATCTCTACAGAAAAGGCAGATTGACTGTTCGGAATCAAATTGTAAAGTTAACCTTTTTCCCTTAATTGGAAGATCCTTGTGAAATTTGTTCGAAATCTGTGTACTCGAAGTGACAGCTTCCATGGGTGCTTCATCTGAACGTGATTTTCAGATTATATTGAAAATTTAAGTCACAAGAAAATCAATTTTTCGTTTTAAGTGGCTTCAATAAAAATATTTGTTATTTTGACAAGGCAGCCGGCAACGGTTTAATAGAAATGAGTCACTTAAGACGATAAACGAGATGATTAGCGAAACCGGAATGTAAAATATTTTTGGAAAGATTTTGGTATTACTTTGGTATAATAATAAAGCGTAAGTTGGTGTCTTCTCGGAATTTTGAAGTTGTACAATAAGAACTATATGCAAAGGGATTGTTGTTATAGATTTGGATGAGCCAATCTGTTCAAATAAGAAAATAATAAAATTGCAGACTAATTTTTTTTTCATGGTTAGTTATGATTTTATGAATCAGGCAGGAGGTCATAGTCGTTCATAAAAATTATTGTTTGCAATCAGTTGATGACAAACTGCTTTTTGATCCTGTCTCTATCGGGACTCAAACCCGTCACCTCCTAATCCAAGCGTCATAGCTTTACCAACTTTGCCATTTGGTCGGCAACCGATTAATCATTGCCTCAAAATAAGCGGTGTAATGATCTTTACAAAACTTGTTATTTTTGATTATATGGAAGTTGGCATCCAATTTTGTAACAGTGTAATTTATTAAAAAATTGAACCGGGGCGGTTGGAAAATGGGTTTTAATTACATAAAAGTTAGTTCATTCCATATTTTGTATTGAAAACGTTGCGGCGTTTCATTAAATATATTAACTAGCATGACCAACAGGCTATAAAATCAAGCTAAATGACTCACCGGTAGTGAGAAGCACTATGATTTCAATTGAAAATGTTAAATGAATTAATTTTGTAACTTTTTCGAATTAGGAAACCTGTCCATTAGGCTTTTAAAATATCATGGTAATATTTACGACTAGTGAGAACTTTTAACTTGAACTAACTTCAGTCTCTTAATGTCGATCATAAGAAGGTTATAGGTAGTTTAGGTTTAAATAAATAATTCTTGCAGTAACTTACTGGCTATGAAAATATTGCAAGTAATTTTTGACAGTATAGTTTCCAACATACTATTAAATTTTACGAGAAAAGACTGAACCTAGCACTGAATCATTTGAAAAGTATGTATTTTAATTCTGCGTGCAAGGGACACTAAAACACGAAAGGAAACATTTTCGAAAATTAGCCAACCGGTTTCTAAATTATAAGAGACCATAACATCCAATTAAAACAAGAAAATGATAAAATTTTGAAACTAAAACATTGAAAATTGATTCACGTCCAAATCATCGTCGACATTTAGTTGTAGAATATATAATCTTCAGACCAGTTAAATGTAACCCCGGTTAATCCTACGTATGAGCATTTAACCATAAGTACAGTTAGTCGTAAACCACACCTTCGGATTGGCAATTTATATAATCTCTTACTCGTATGGATAAGTTAATCGTTAACCGATCTTCTTAATGACATTTTATCGTAAGTGAGGAAATGGTAATATTGCATTCATATGCAACTGCAAAATTTTACAATCCTATTTCCATCCAACTAACCTAATTTTGTCATAATTTAATAAGAAATGGGTTGGTTTCGTCGCAGTTGGGCTAATAAAGTAAACTTCCTTCAAAAATCATAGAATTCCATTTCCGTTCACAATACCCAATTTCTTTATATTCAGTTAAGAATGATTACTGTTTTGCAGATACAATTAAGCATCTTTTAAGCTTTGTGGTACAGTTACCTGTCCGGAATGTATCCGTTCCGTCCGCTCCATTTTATGAGAACTGTCAATTTATATGAAAAAACGAAAATATGAGCACAATGAACGGAGGAGAAAAAAACGGAGCGGATACTAAACCCAATTTCAAATTTTTGCGGACGACATAACCTCACATAGTATTTGACATATCATAAAAAATCTTAAACGAGATGTTTTTGCAATAAAAGACGTACTAAATTGTATTAATTCTATTAATCTCTTCTAATAATCTCCCACAAATTAAAATTTCCAAAATATAATATATAATTAATATCTATTTTTGACAAGCGGAACGGATATGTTGTGTTTTAGAAAATCAAACGGACGGAGCGGAAACGAAATGAACGGACCGGTGCGGATCTATTCTGTTTGAACCTTTACATATCTAAATTGCCAGGGAAAATTATTCTCAATTTAATTTTGTTTTCAAAAAATTTAACACTAGCTTTTTACCTCAGTATGCCGGAAAAAATATTTCAACGGAAATTACATATAAATTCTTTCCCCAGTTTCCTATTCCCAGGGAATCACCAGAATAGTGCCACTGGTTGTATATAGGTTAAAAATATCGTTTAAAAAAAACTGCTTCGACTTCTTCATTATTATTGTGGGCGAGTGATTTTGAATGTGAAGTAGTGAATCCTTCAACTCTGAGATGTTGTGGCTGTTGTCCGCTACTACGAACATATGGTGTTGTTTTAGAAGACAAAATCAAAAAATACTCCGTTCACGTTAGAAGTGCAGTTATCTGTTTGCTTAAGATTCTACTGGAAGCCAAGGATGAAAACATGCAATATTTTTTACAGACAAAAGGGAACGAATGTGATACCCGCCAATGCCCGGTAGTGAGCTTAATATTATTGCAGCTTCGATTATTAAGCCGTATCTGGATAACCAAATCTCTGCTGAGGATGTGTGCAGACTTTTTCTATGTCCTTTCAAGTCAAAAAGTATTAACACTATGAGGTCCTAATGATGTTTGGCCAAGATCGGTAAACTGGAAGATGCAGGTTCTTTATGATTTTCTTCAAATTTTGCAAACATTTTGTAAAGTATAGTCTTTATGGAAAAATTGATATTATTTGATAGAATGTTCAATTCATTGGAGCTCAGAAATTCGAATCGTTTTACTAGAAACCCGAATCGTTTAACTAGGTTGTGACATGGAGCTTGCAATGTGCAGGTGGTATACTGTAATTATGTGTGAGTAGGTGAATGGGTTAATGATGTAGCGTGAATACGTGGTACCACAAAGGGCCAAAAATGGCCTAAGTGTCAACCAATGAAACCTATCTACCTACTAGAAACCCATAAGCAACGGTTAAAGAAAATATTAAGTGCTCGCCATAGACTTAAGCTATACTCGTTGAGTCATTTATTGGAAATCCGTAGCTGCACTCGATTTTTGGAATTTTCGATTTATCTAAAATAAAGAACAATGACGGATAAAAATTGGTCTACGCAATATTCTGAGAGAGTTAATGTAGCGCAGTTACATTTTTAGAGACCGAAAATCAGTTTTAAGTTTGCTTGAGGAATGCTCGTATGTTATACGTTAACAAATAGCATGCGGTATGTGAAATTTTCAAAAGTTTTCCACTAACTATGACTCTGGAGATTTGGTATTCGCTCAATGAAAGCGATACACCCTTGAAGTTTTACTTCCTTTTAATATATAAGTCGTATGGTTTTAGCCTAATCAAAATTTGTCCACCTTGTAACGTCACGACCACTGTATATACTTAATCCCCGAGCCGGCAATAGTACACAAATCGAATAGTTCCCTTAAAATTACTACCACAACTTAAAGAAACTTAATCCAACATTTGAAAAAACTTCTAACATTGATTTTCCTTACTAAGTTTTACCAAAAATATTAAAAATGTCTACTTTATACCTTTTCCCTACTTTCCATAAAATTTTCACAGTGACGCACTTTACAAATTAAAGTTTTTTGTGCTCGGTTACAAATAACCAATGCAAAGCTATAAAGGGCCAGTCCTTTGGTATACATAAAATACTGCGTTCAAACACAAATGGGCTGCAACACCAAAGTTGAAAGAAATCAAATGTAGTCTTTTAAAACTTCGGAGGCTGACACATGGTTTGGAATCGTGCAATCATATAACATCTAAATCTGAACTGGTTTAATATAATTGGCATATTATGGTTTGGTTATGTTTCGTGAAAAACGAAGATATTCGTGGCAGGCAAAGAAATACGATTTCACCACCGCAGGTTCAAATAATTAATAAAATTGAAAACAACTTGAAAATACGACTAAGGGCTGTTCGTTTTCAAACAACCAAAAAGTCTTTTTCGTTTGAGATGGAACATGAATCTTTATCTTGCATATTGTTTCCACTAAGGCAAGTGTAAGGTCCTGCATCAAAATATAGTTCAGAATCACCTTATACTAAACACTACAATATATAGTCTGAATTCTATTCTAAAGTCAAATGTGATTTAATATCAATTAGTCGACCAAGTGATAGTTTTAGCTTCCACTATTTTTTTGACTATAAAATGTGGAAAATAAATTACACATTTTTTGTGTGTTGTTTAAGATATAGGTGGGCGATCTTTTACGATCGCAATATAAGCTGGTCGTCATAAATTTTTCTTGGTAAAATTTATTTTTGTTATCTTGATAATAAATAATTAACATTTTTTTGTTATGTCGACAAATTTATCTTATCCAGTTTATCTATGCAGAATTTATTTAGTTTTAAAAACTCGTATTTAGTATGCACGATCTTAAGTTGGTTAGTAAAATCTGCAAATCAGTAATAGCACAGCAAAACAATTGACTGCATGAGCATTGAAAAATGTATATTTCGTAGATTAAGCTACAATTTTGGAACTTACCCGCTGCAAATGCTTATGCTCTACTCAAGTAAAGCCTGGATTTGATTCTTCCTAACCATAAATCAGGAATTAAACTTGTCTATAAGGAGAAACCACCTTTGCTTTGTTTAAAAAGTACATATGCGTCAAATTTTTTGCGTTGAAAGGCGAGCAATCAATTTTTCTAAGACCGTTTTTCTTGAGAAAGCAAATGTTGTTCGGAAAAGCTAATTCAAAGAGTTAAGCTCAAGTGGTAATTTTTTTAATCGACCGAAGTAAACGATCGTAATATTAACGTAATATTAACTGAAGGTCCAACCATCATTGGCTGTATCGTCAAAACTAATAAACCAACAGTTCTATTTGTCAGTTTCAAGGAATCAGTGATGCTATCAAACAGCATACAATAGAAACTAGTACGTGCGCAGTTTATCCAGCTAATTATAAATCATTACTGTAGTATTTCAGAAAGTTCCAAAAGGTCGATATGTAAAACCTAATGATGGAGTTGTAACTAACCTGTATCGCATCGTATCCATAAATTTTAAATCTGCCGGAGTAGTCCAGTCCTGATTATATCCTACGCAAATTTAAATTAGATAAGAAGAAAATTAAGTAATTACAATTTTTTAATTCTTCAGAGTCACTTAAACTAAATTAAAATTAAATTTTCCAATTTAGTAAAATGAAATTTCTAGCTCGAGTGTCGTTTAAAAACAATTACGAGTAGATTATATCAAATATCACTGAAACTCTTACTTCGGGGACGAATATTTTTAAAACAAGTAATAAAAAGCATAGCAACTCATAATTCTAGTCAGGAGGACAAGCGGCTGACGATCGAACTTGTTAATGGTTTAAGAATAATACACGACAAAGCCGTGAACTAACTGCCTTTACTCAATCAATAATCTAGTTTTCTAGTCGGATCACCAGATGTCTACGTAAAGGCATTCTACACCTAGGTAGGAAATTAGATTCGGAGGCTCGTTGTATGACACTCGACAACAGTAACACCTTCTACAAAAATATCACAAAGGCTATGAAAAGATACAAATGGAATCTCAGACCAATATAATTTTGCAAACAGCTAATAGTTCTTCACAAAGTCGAATTTTATTTAACGATGGCCAATAAAGATTAGAAATGCTGATAAGAATGCTTAAGAATGCCGATTAAAACATTGATTACTGGGACGGAATTGCAAGAGGTCGATACGGCTCATTCATCAGTAGAGATGAGTTTTAAATTTTTAATTCCAAAATCGTATCAAATCGATTATTAAAATTTTCAAAATGTTGAAAAAAATTATTCGGCTGAAAAATATTGGCTGGAAACGTTCGGCTGACTTCGACATAATCCGCATAATCGATATAATTATGTATCAACTGGAAATTTTAAGGTAACTTCAGTAAGATATTTTTATAGCAAGAAACAAGTGTTCATGCGACGATTCATAAATAACAGTCAAGAGTGCAGTCTGTACTAAAATTACTGATGAAATTGGAAACAAAGTTGAAGACAAGGAAATATTATACGACAAATCGTTCATAAATGACTACTATTAATTTTTCAACCGATAAGTTACAGTAGCAGTGTAATAGTTTAATTTAGTTACAGTAGCAGTGTAATAGTTTAATTTAGTTACAGTAGCAGTGTAATAGTTTATTTACTCTTAAGATAAAGCTGTTGTAATTATCCGTCTAAATCTGATACTTTTTCTATTACTTCCAAGTTAAATACAAATTTAGAGATTTAATGTTTTACTTAGTTTTTTTTTATTAAGCCTATCTTAAGGTTGTTTTATGGGCGATTTCCATTTTACAATTTTTATGCATTTTTTGTTGTAAAATATATTTTCCTATTTGGAAAACTTGGTCTACTACCCGAAGACATTCTGAAACATTTTACAAAATAAAAAGAAAATGTAGGTTTTATTAGATCCGAGTAGTCAATGACTCCCAATCAGAACAATATAGGCGCGTTCGATTCAACTGAAGAGCAACAATTCTTCACTTTAGAAATTGAGTTAATCTCCTTTTAAATGAGTTACTGAATAGAAGAAGATGTTCGTTTGATATTCATAAATGTCAAAATAACTAGTTGTCAATTTTACATGTTTTTGCATTTTCTAAAGTATTTAGACAAAATATTGACTAATTGATGGCTAATTGAAAATCATCAAATTAAAATGTCAAAATAAAACAAAAACCTATTTGAAGTATCTACCTACACGAGCAAACTATCCCTTCAGTTAATTCAGTTGCTCAATTTGGAGTTGAAGTGAAGTTGGAGTTGAAGTGAGCTGTCAATCGAACATTCTCGTCACTTCAATTACTTCAGATGTAGCTACTACTTCAGTTAGTTCAGTCTAATCGAATGCGCCTCATATTGCATTAAATATTACGTGTAAATCGATTACTGGGTCTTTTTTTTAGTTCAACCCGAGCAGGCAGTGAGCTTTTTTTATTAAGCCTGAGTAGTTTTACTTTATAGACTGCGTTTTTATTCGGGAAGTGGGCTTACACGGTGCATCCTCAATTCTTCAAATATTATTCTGAAAGTCAGTTTACGAAGAGTGTGCAAAGTAAAAATTAAATTATTGCTATATCGTCGTGTGAGTATTAAAGTGTCGTCCTATACGCCACTTGTAAAATTGTTGGGAAATCAATTTTTTACCTTTAAAAGAAAATGTACTTGGTTTGCTGATACAATTTCGAGACGCTGTTATTTTTTTCGTTAGTTTAGTAATTTCTTTATTTGAATCTAATTTCAAAATTTTGCTAAATGATAACATTTTAGAGAAAATTAATATTTGCGGAACAGTGGTGAAAATGGATCTAGTACACCTAACATATATTTGTAAAACTCATATATTTTTTTATAATCTAATTCAATTTTTTCATGGATTATTTCATGGACATTAACAATAAAAAAAATAAAAACTTTTAATAGAAAAAATTATAGTTCAATATTATCAACAAAAAATTAAAAGCCGGTACCAGTACTACATGCTTGGTAGTGGGTAGTACACCGAGGTCCGACTTTGCGTCACCGTTTCGGTTCTACACATAGGACGCAAACTGTCCAATATCATATTTTAAATTGTTCGCTAGGCGTCGAAATTCAGTTTGCGTCTATACATGTGGAACCGAATAGCGACACAAAGAGGGGCCTTCTTGTAATTATTACAATAACAATTCATTGTTTATAAAAAATATAAAAAATAAAAAATCAAACAAAAAAAAACATATCAATTAATTCTATGATATTGCAAGAAGTTTCTACGTTTTTAATCAGCAAGTTTTGTAAAATTGAATATCGTCAGCTAAACAAAGACTGAGTGTCCTTGCTTTTCCTTTGAATATTACTCCAGGAGTATTAGCCATTACCACCAAAGGAAGTTTGTTTACGATTGTCCTTGGTCTTCGGTTGGCATCCACCATCAATGGTACGGTTCGGAATGATTCAGATTCCTGATAGCATCTTTTACATTTAACTGAACATAAATCGTGCTTTCCGCATAATAATTCAGTAATTGCTGTGAATTTTACGGAGATGAAATTAAGTCCTAGTTCTGTCTTTTTATAATTGAGAAAACCTGTTGGATGCATTTGCATTAGATTTAAGTGGACATTGTCATAGCACATGGCTCTTAAATGTTGCAAAAGAGATACAGAGCTATGATATTCAATGTGCTTAAAATGTCGCTCAATCACGCTACGGACTGCATCTAACTCTTGAACTCCTGGTGCAGAAAAACGTCGGATTATACTGTGAATTTGATTATTTTCCCAAAATTTCGACAACGCTAGAGATGCGTTATACGACTTCGATTCTGTGGAACACAGGAGTCCGACTACAGAATAATTCTTCTCACACTAAGATTAACGTTCAAAATAGCTTTCAAGCGCTGGCGATGTCATTTGCAGTATGAAATAATTTCCACTGTCGAATCGAGTTTAGCCAAGTCTTTATCTGCCTTTTGCGTTCCTTGGCGCTTCCATTGAGTTCCTTGTGTTTTAAATATTCTGCTGTTGTTTCTGCTGTAGTAGTACTTTGATACTTACAGCATGTGTCGCATAAACATTTTTTAGGAACAATAAACGATAGGTTGTACTACTCTGTATTAAAGAGTTCTCTTTATGTATGGCATTTAATGTTATCTGAATCATTCTTCAATTTAAACAATTTATACATTTTTGTATGGAACGTCCAGTCTCCAGATATTGTCTTTGCGCATCAGCCCTCAAGCAATGTGAATCAAGTGTATTCAATGTGTTCTCGAATTTCTGAATATGTTCATTACTCGCAGTTTTGTTCACATGCGAAACCCTTTCGTCGATTTTTTTTTGTACACCTGTGCTATGGCCAAATTTTGTTTTAAAAAATAGTAGATTGTTCGCTGAAATATGGATATTGTGTTTAGAAAAAACGATCGACATACTCTTAGCTGTTGTTTGTCATGTTCAAAGGGAATAATTAATCGTATTTCATCTTCACGAGGTTTCCGAGCTTGTTGTTTTTCGCTTAAGTCACATATTTTGTAAAAAATATTATTTTTTCTAGGTCAGACAATACCCCAAAATCATTGTGGATTTGTTTTCTGGTTGACTCAGAAAAAATGTTGTGCAATTGAACGCACAGGCTTTGCCAAGTTTTGGTGCTTTTACGTATTTGGCAGGAACTGTTTTGCCTTTCGCATAGTCCAATATCCCAGTTTTTATGGATATAGGACATTTAAAAAAAAACTGTTTTTATTTTAAAAAACTGTTCTGATATTTTGTCCTATTTCCATATACATATTTGGGATATGGGACATATAAGAAAAAAGATAAAATTATGGTCTATAGGGCAACAAATAAAAAATATTTTGGAAACTATTATAGATAGGAAAATTTTGTTAAGAGGTTCTGAAAGAGCATAGTCAATTTAGTAGGACTACATTTAAAACTCATTTCTATTAAAAATGGACTGAGATAGATACGTGGAATTAAAACTTTGAATCTTTGTTATCTGTTAGGAACTAAAATTGCGGTATTCTTATAAAAATATTAAATTAAAATATTAAAATTTGTTTATTTTCCTCGCCAGTGATGCTTCTCGTACTTTTACAATCCTCAATTAATTTTTTGGTTTCGTATAAAACGATAAAATGAACTTGAGTTTGCGTAAAATACGAAATCGTGAAATCACTCTATTGTGGAATTAAAAACGAAACGAAATCGGTTTTTACGAAAATGTAATATTAAACTCCGCCTGCTACGAAATATCGTAAAATATAAACTTGCAAATGATGCCATTTGAAATTATCAAATAAAATTTTATAATTTAATTTATTTAAAAATATTTAATGTGCTTTAATAATATTTAAATAGAATTTTATTACGTTTTCAGTAACATAAGACAAAATGAAATATTTCATCAATTAGTTTTGTAGATTTATCATTTCGTATAAGTTTCGTAATACGAATATCCGCCTTGGATCGGAATTTATGATTTCGTATTTTCCAAAATCGCAAAATTTTCAGTTCTTAAATAATTTATTCTAGTAGGTTGTGAGCAACAGAAAAGCAAAATGAACACCGAAATATTGTGCAATTTTATTCTAAGACAATACCTACAGCTAGGTTTTGGGGAGCATGAACTGTCCTAAAATTATTCTTTCTAATTTTTGTTTTAATATCTTTAATGACAGATATCCAAACAAATACCAGGGTTTTTCCTACCGCATTGTGGAGGGTCGTATAGTACCGTTTACGGCCTCTAGCTAGAGATCTCCACCCCATTAATGAAAAGAAGTAACCTACCTACCCTACCACCCTGTTTTTGAACCTTTGATATTTCACGAAATTGCTGGCTATAAATACAACGTTTACGTACGGTAATGACATCGGTGACAGTTTTAATTTGTTATGCACTTTAAAATACCAAATCAACAATTAAGTTTTAGCAGAATCAGAAAACTAAATATCAAGTTTAGTTTCCTGTTCCTGTTAAAATTTAATAATTGATTTGGTATTTTAAAGTGCATCACAAATTAAAATTGTCATTATTGTGATTAATTTCAAAAGTCGAATTGGCTAACGTGCTAACGAATTGGACTTAAACCTTTTGTAATATTATTTTGGAACACACGCCCACTTTGAACATATTTTTGACATTTTGCTAAAAAAAACAAGTAAAGTAAGTGTAAGGTTCCGCTATTATTCACTATGCGCTCGAATAATTTAAAAGCTTATTTCAAATGATTTAATAAATAAAAGGTACAGTTAACAAATTTTATTTTAATGACCTCTGCGTGAGGCACACAGTATTAGTACACATTTTAGTGTAATCATATTTAAGAGTTAAATAAATTATTTTAAATCATTTTTAAAAATTTTTCCTAATTTTCTTATTTTTGTTTCCAGGCTATGCTAATTTTCTACTAAAATGGGGGTGAATATATTCAATGAAGGTGAGTTCAAAATTATTATCAGTTATTTGTTTATATCAGTTACCATTCCATTATCAGTTACCCAAATAATATTTATCTTCGTATTAATTTTCATTAATTTGACTAAGGACTTTAAAAATTAAATAGAGATTATCCACTATCATTCCTTAGAGATAAAGTAACAGACATTTTTTCCATCGAGTCTATGATACAGAAATAGCGATCACGCAGAATATTGTGGTGAATAAAATATATTTTTTTTGTAATTTCCCGTTCTACATAGCTACGTGTGGTATACTAACAGGTGGTTAGATTTACGTACAGGTGGTCATTTATACACACTTCGATTATATTAAGACGCGTACAACGAACTATGCCCAATGTGAACATTATTCAACATACTAATGGTTTTGATTTATCGATGACAAATTGCAATACATTGTTTTACTGTGTTCATAAAAAGGCAAAATATTACTCTTGATGAATAATGATTACATTGAATCGATAAAAATCCAAAACATCAATAAAATATTTCTCATGCCTATATGTACAACAAGATTAATCACTTAGGTGTGGCCTGAGATTATATAGCTTTTGTGTTATTGATTTTTGTAAGGCAAATTGCTGTAATACTAAGAATATTGATTTTTTATAATTTTTTAAAAGTTTTATAAGCTTTTCTATACATATTTCTATCATTACAATGGGGAATTTCACTTTCACCATATACATAGTATAAGAACTAGGCGTGGTTCTTTGCAAGACGCATGCGATTTACCGACAAGAAAGTCATGCACCATGAACGACATGTAGACGTTAATTTTATTTGATAGATTTGGGTCACAATTCGTTTCTACTGGTAACAATATTTTTGTATTAAAGCTGATAGGCAACAACAAAATTATATTTTTGGCTAAATTGAAAAGAAATAAAAATAAACTTGCAAGTTTAATAAATTTTGTTAAAAAATATCCGTGAGAAATTCTGAAATGTTTGTTTGTTAAACAGGCCCGTGTGTTAATTGGTTTGATTGGTTTCGTACAAGATACAAAAAAAAATTGAATATTTTATGATTCTGTCAAGAATAAAATTAACATTTGTTTTATTAATTTATTTATGGTCCATGACCGTATGCGGTTAATGAATTATCGATCTTGTTTGATTGAAGAGTTATATGACAGTATTGTTTTGAATATTGCATTAGATTAAATTGTATGAGGAGCGAACGGTCAGTCATTACATATATAAATATTTTCAGAAAAACCATTCTCTTTAAATTTATATTGGACTAAGGTAATTTGTGTTGTAAAGTGTTATGCATTCAACAAAATATCATGTGTGGGTTGTTTATAAGCTATTTTCTATGCAAAATGTGTGCTGCGACCGATTTAGTTTATTACAACGTTAATAGCAACTGAATTCTAATTTTAATTGAATTTTGATATAATAAATTTATAAGATTTATATAGCTTGATGTATGCAGCACATTTCGTTTATAAAAGAATTAATTACCTTATACAGCAATATATTCAACACCATTACTTTGCAATATTGTATATCACATCAATCGCACTCAACCTTTCAAGTCGATAATTAAGACATAAATCATTTTGAAAAAAAATAAAAAACTACCGTATATGATTTACCGGCGGGCGTAACCTATGTGACGCGGTCCGAATAATTATATAGTTTGGTAAATAAACCGTCAAATTATCTCGCACGAACCCAAACAATCTATTAACATTTGGGTCGAACATTTTGGATTCGGTTCGGTTATTAATCGATTTATTTTTAATATACATTCGCAGACTCCCCGCTGGTTTAAACACTATTATAAGATTATATGTATATTTGTTGGAAGACGGCTTTGGGTTAATTAGATGGATAATGTTTTGTTTACCTTAAAATTAAGTAATCCAATTCCAGTTTGCAGAATAATTCCAATAAATTTTCATTCACATTTCACTGTTTTTTCTTTCCAATTATTTTTCTATTGATCGCATTTTGTCACACTTCACTATCGCACATATTTTTATATAAACACTAAAAACTATTAACACAACAACAATTGGATAGATTTTCGCGGTCACTTATAATTCTTCTAAGCACCGTGTATTTGTTAACATAATCCTAGTTAATTTCCACACTTGTTTGGCAGCCGCCTCTAACGCCACTGGTGTTTTGCCTTTGAATAAATCCATATTTGGTAGAAAATAGTGAGGGCACCTTTTGCACTGTAGGCACGAGATTAGCTGAAGGAAAATTCCGTTTATTCGGTCCCCGAGGCAATTTTCCTCCCATTCCATTTCACGTGGATGTTTCTCGCATTCGTATAACAGTAGTGTTTTCATGTGATACGAGGTGACCGGATTACCGGGAAGGTCGAGATGTCGATCACGTAGCGTTTTTAATAAACTAAGACATCGTTTTCGACAGCCACCTAGAAATACAAAAATATTTTTACCATTTTTAAAATACATTCCGTTATTTGTTGTATATACCTTGAAGTAGTCGATTTTCAGCATCATGAAAACTTAATACCCAAGCATCACCTTCCATCGCAGAATTTTTCCCCTGCAACGCTATACACTCTTTCGATAACATATCAAAACCTTCCGTTTTCACTTCAGCCACAATGTTTGGATGTGGCCATGGAATGCCTGGTATTGGCCAGTGCGATGCCGAACGGGGCCACAGCCCAGCACATTTGAACGCTGGTGTTATTTGTACAATAATCCGTTCACGAATCCTTAGCTTGACTTCCGTCGTATCCGCAATCATTTTAACAATATCACGATATGCACATTTATCACAAGCTTGGGCCACTAGCGTTTGAAAACGTGAACGTATTTTGCGCGCGGATAAATATCCTGATGCCGTTATAAATTCGACCCATAACGACATTGAACGCTTACGACCATCACTTAATTTTAGTACCGCACATCCAGGTAATGTTCCATCGTCCACAAAATTTAACACTCCCATTTGGTTTAAATATATAACGATTTCAAATTCCGTCGGTGAAATGACATCGAGCCCTTCATATCGTCCATTATAATCGTTTAGCGATGAAATAAATCTCGGCTCTTGCACCTCGACTTCTTTTAGCACGTCCTGCACAATTCGGCACACTTCCTGTATAGTTTTATGGATCTGTGCTTTCCGTGAATTTACACGTTCCGAACAAAATTTATTTATTTGGTAAATCATTTTGGATTGGGCTGCGATCATATCTGGCGGAACTAACATTTTTGCTAAAATATTTTTTGTATTTACTTTTCACTAAATTTTTACACCCAAGTGTTGCACTATTTTTTTAAAAAATATAAATAACACTTTGTTTTATAAAATTAATAATTTTTATACATTTTCAGAAAAAAAAATCGGAATTAAAAAAATTAAATTTAGCGCACAAAACCGTTTCAATCTTTACGTATCAACGCTACAAAGGCCACTGACATAAAATTTAAAATTTGTGTAAAAAAAAAATTGTTTCGTTTACACCAACAACAAATCGATTAAATCTTAAGCCGGTCTTTAAAAATATACTTATACCTCGCCGTATTTTATGTCTCGTTCTTGCGTGCTGGATACCGAAATAAATAATCTTATGTGTTTTCTTTTAGACGAGGGTACTGCCCACTTTTTGTATATTACACATATATGTAGTGTGTTTAACGTTGTCTGTCAAGACGTTAAATTTACTGCACACTACCACCACCAAACAACTATTTCTGGTGTGTGCGCTGAATAAATAGTTCTTTGTGCTGTGTTCCACCTTTTATCGTAACAAGGCGGAGTTTTTCTTTTTCAAATACAGTAGCTGCAGTATACAATACATATAAAAACATTATAACACATATGCTTCGTCCATTTTCCAGCGGAAAACACATTTTTTGTACACCCTTCATTCAGCACGGCGCATGCGATTTCGTAAATGTTGATTTTCAGCAGTGAAAATTTATGTTGCAAATTACTCATACGATCTGTATATGAATGAATTCTCTTGAGATTACAAAATTAAATTATTATATAATTACAGTGGAATTTCTCTGTTTTGATATTTGGAAATGGATTGTTTTGGTGCAGATTTATTTATATCGATTTAAGGGTAATTTTGAGTGCGAAAGAATGAAATTTTCCGACAGACAAATTTTATTTTAAACATAATATCTAGATTTAGCGCAATTACTCCTCATTATTTTCCTTATTTCATTTTATTCAATAGATCTACCCAGCGAACATCCCGTCGGGATTCTCGTTATGTTTGAGAGGGTGGTGAAGGCACTTTAGATAGGATTTACAAAATTATTTCATTTAACATAACACACTTTTTCGGTTTACTCAAATCCACATCTAATTTTATCCGCCAAAAGGTATGTTGTTCAATTGTTGCGGTTGGCTGAATAATAAATTGATAAAAATATTTTCTTTGGGTAGAAACTCGTTCTTCTATTTGAGCCAATACTTCTGAAAGCTCTCTAAAAGCTTTTACACAGACAATCAAAGGAAATTTTTCATTTGAACTAAAAAAGTAAAACAAAATTTATTTATGATAAATATAATACTATTGTTGTTTTTGTAAATTTTAGAAGAACAGCTTTTCGGAAGCAATGTCTGTTACCTTAGCAACCCCGTCTTTATTTAGCGTTGATTATTTTTTTAAATTTTGGGAGCACCACAAACACAAAATTTGTACTGCAATCGGTAAATAGTTCTATGTAGAAACTTCTTCTTAGATACTCGATCCACTAGCAAGCAAACATTTTGCTTGCCAAAATCCTGACTACTCAATCAATTTTACAAAGGAAATTTAAATTTCAAATTATATTTTCAATAAGCTTTTTGTTTTTTTTGTGCGATTGCACAGTAGAACAACACATAATTTGCTGTTTAATTTTTGAACCCGTAAATTTTACTGAAATATCGCAAAAATAAACAAAAATTTTATGAAAAATGTATTTTGAAATTTAAATTCCCTTGGTAAAATTGATTGAGTAGCCAGGATTTTGGCTAGCAAATTGCTTGCTTGCTGGCGGATCGAGTATCCACAACGAACCGCTTGCGTTGTTAAACCGCTAGCGAGTTTAACTTGGATTGTTCCAGAATACGGATTTTATTGCAACGCTGTTTAGAGCTCAAGACTTATGGGACAGTCTACTCCACTGCTGCTGGAGATGATGACAAAGATTTATTTTATTGGTAACGCTTTTTCATACCAGGCAATTATTTATTATCCAGTATTTTTATTTAAGTAGGCTAGAGTCATGTTGCTTCTATGCAACATTTATTTAGCGATCAACTGCGATCTTATTTAAGTTTTTGTCTCTTATTTAAAACCCAACCATATTTTTCGATATCCGGTTGAATCTTATATCGCCTGAATCGATCTTGTTGCCTACGGATCTCGATGGAGGTTACTTTTACTGTAATAACGAGTTAGCCCTCGTAAAGATACAATTTTGAACCTTCTGATAAAATCTTATATTCTGGTATTTCCGTATTGGAAATTGGCGTCTTTATTTGACCTATCGGATGATGAACTTCAATGTAGTCGTCGCGAGCTATAAAAATAATCCACGTACAAATATTTAGCATAAGCTGTGCTCGATATTTAGGGACGTTGCCCATACCTAGTTGTCCTAGTGTGCGGATGCCATTCAAGAGGTGGATGTTTTTAGTCGAGGAAAAGCAGCATGACGTCGCTCAAATATTAGTTTTGTGTATGCCCTATGACTTCATGTTATAGTCGGTACTATAGTGGTCAGTATGTATGAACCGTGATGGTCGAAATTTAGGTGCAATTTTTATCCTTCCGTATTCAAATTGCATACTCTTGACCGCCATAATATCGCCAATTTGGTACTCGGTTGCTTTTTTTACGATGCCGATTTTATGTGTGCTTATTTTTCCTTGCACTGGATTGAGGAATTCTGCATATTTTCCAGATTTCTTCTCAAGCATTTGTTTCGGCAATTAGTTCTCTCATAAATCATTCAATTGTTATTAATAATATTCTCGTTGAACCGTTTCTATCGTCCTGACTTGTTCCTGCATATTTTACCTATTCCTAGTCATTTTAAAAGCGGCGCACTCGTTACGATTGCGAATTCGATGCCTTACAGACCTTCAACTTTTTAATGCTCCTACATGCACAAGTATTTCCAGTTCATTGCAACAATAATTTGTTTACGCGGGTTTTGTCTTTTTGCTATAAAAGGAAACATGGTAAAAAATGACAAACTGCTTGGTATTTTCTTGATACAAGATGATGGTGATTTCGCCACTATCGAAGAGTTTTCAGCGAATTTGCGAGAGTACACCTCCTTAATTCCAAAACGCTTTGGACTTTGGACAACTTACTTAACAGTTTTTGAGACCAGAAGTTCCAATACTGCTGCCGTCTTGGTTTCCGCTTGGCTAACCGCTCCTTCTATGGTAATATGCCCTTGGTATTCAATACAACATTATAGGAAATGACACTCTGTCTACTCAAGCATCAGTCTGCTGTGACCTGCAATACCAGTGATTTATATTTCTCACTCGCTTCTCGACCGGAACGTGAAAAGATCAATCTGGTCTTATGTTAGCGGTTGGGAGTATCTACCCATAATGTGCTTCATGTTACCCTTTTTGGTGATTAGTACCGGACTTGTGTATTCTGAAGAACTAGTCACTATAATTTTTTTTCTTACCTCTCCCTTAGTTGTCTACTGGAAATAATCATCTTGGATGTTGCCAGATCGATTCAACCTTCTTCAATAAAATTTTCATCTGTTTCGGACTCTTTCTCATCGAGTTAATTTTATATTGATTGCTTATGGTATAACATATTTGGGATTTCAACATTCAGCTGTAATTTTACCCTTTCTTCTACTCTTAAGGTCGGTATTCAGCTCAGATAAATTTTACATACAAATTTGACGTAAAATTTAGCTAGCGAAATAACAAAAAAATATTTAGCTCACGATTTCGTATTTGCAGTAAACAGATGACGCGTAAAGTTTGTAGTTATCTCATTCACATATAGACTGCGCTAGTGAAAACTCTACAAACGTTTTCGCAGCCATTTATATGCCTAGAACGATAAAATTGAGATAAATTTTGACAGCACAACGTGAAAACTAATTTTTTTTAAAACGGATGAACTAAATAATTCTATAGATTATGAAAGTTTCGAATATCAAGAAGAATACTTGATTGACTACGAACAAGTGGATACAGAAAATTTAGACAGTGGAAAAAGGAAGCCAAAAAAACTAAGGCCCTTTTCCAATTACCGACTTATTTCAGACTTATTTGACGCCATCTTGAATAAGTCAGTCAATTTGTTCCAATTTATTGTACCGACTTATTTGTGACGCAATAAGAAAAAAACAAAACGCAATTTTTATTATATGGAAGAAAAAATTTTCTTGACATATTGGTCGTTGCTACTAGATTTGAAAAAAAACCTACATGTAGGTATTACATTTAGTCAAAACACATTTTTGGAGACATTTATGTGTAGACATACTTATTCAAATAAGTCTGCTCACGAGGTGACTTATTTGAATAAGTCGGTGTTCACAAATAAGTCAGTAATTGGAGAAGGGCCTAAAGCTATTAAATTTTTAATTTTAAATGTTTATCAAAATACTTATTAAACAGTCGATTGAACGATATTTTTGTTCGTTGTAGGAGAAATAAAACAAACGTCAAAATTTATTTCTACCTTGCTTAGGTATCCAGCTCGTGCTAAGAAAATTTTTAACGCGGTCTCCACAAGTCTCAATTCAATTACAGATAAATTAGTAAGCTAAAAAGTTTATGTAGAGATAAATTTTGACGTTTGTTTTATTCGTTCTATACAACAAACAAAATATAGTTCGAAACTATTTCCATAGTCTAGAAAATTATTTTGTTTATCCATTTATAAAAAAGTAAATTTTCACGCTTTGCTGTCAAAATTTTTCTAAATTTTATTGTTTTATACAGATAAATAGCTGCGAAAACGTTTGTAGAATTTTTACTAGCGCAGTCTATATGTGAATGAGATAACTACAAACTTTTCATGTCTGCACCTACGAAATCGTGAGCTAAATATTTTTTTGTTATTTCGCTAGCAAAATTTTACGTCAAATTTGTATGTAAAATTTATCTTAGCGCAAGCTGGATACCGACCTAATTTAGTGGAGACTTGCGGAAACCGCGTTAAAATTTATCTTAGAGTGTGTTTCAATTGGTTTAAATACCGCATAAAAAGTTAAAAATTTATTCGTGGTATAAAATGATAGTGTCGACTTTCTCCATATTCATTTTTCCCTACGTTGCTGCTTCGTGTCGAATTTTACCGCATTTGTTCCTCGTATTCTGCCATCTACTTTCAGTACCAACTAATTGGATTTTTCAGAATGAAATCTGTGAATTTACATTTTTTCTTTCTGCGAGATGCAATATGAACCTCTTATGTCTTTATATGAAAGGTATAGGCTGCTCCACTATGTGAAGATATTTTATCCGCTCGTCCTGGGTCGGGATATTCGCAATCCAACCCTGCATTACCGATATGTTTCCTATAATATTTTCCATTTGTGAAGTGGTTGATACTACTGTTACTCGTTGTAATTTTTCTTTCTCATGACCGTTGGATGCATCGTTTGTTGCTGAACCATTATGTGAAAACGAACCATATTGGACCAAGTTTATGAGACTCTAATGATTTTTTTCTTAAATCTGCCGCAAAATGTGTTCGTAACTCGAGCTTGTCGCTTTTCGTAATTTTTCATTAATGCACAGCACCATTACCGAACATTTAAAACAATATCACCAGAAGGAAACAACTCAATTATGTTTATGGTTTTCGTGCTTACAAGTACTTTGCTAATACATATATGTAATTTTTATGCTTTGTTCCACCGCAATATACTAAATTGTCTGTAACATGCAACTACAATTTACGAAAAAATCAAATTTTATCGAATGCATTTGACAAACGTGATTGGGTGACGTTATAAACTGGTAATGTGAGGCGCCACTGCCTGCGCCTGCGTTAAATTAACTATTTTAGTTTAAGGTCATTTCTTTATAACCATAATTAGATTAAATTAAGAAATTATTGTTACTATATGCTGTGTAAAACTGTATATATGAAATATAAATGAATGAGCTCCATAATTTCCATAAATTTTAAATTAAAAATATTAAAACTATAAAACAATCTCTTTCAATCTTGACGTAGCATTTATCATGTTAACGACACACAATAAAACAATTTATTTTTTCTAAACAAAATAATTAATAGAAACAAAATCTGAAAATTTAACCAATTAAATTATTCAAGAAATATTAATTCTAATCACCACGGGAATTATTTATATTTTATTTATTTGGTTTGGTGAAGACAAAAACACAATAATATATTTTTAAATTAAGAATTATAACCTATCTTAAAAATTAAAAATCATAAATTTTATTTAATACATGACTAAAAAAAAAAATTGTTTAAATATTTATATTTATTTAAGATTTTGTGATTGTGATAAGATCTTTTTAATTTTCTTGTTTATATTCGTATTAATTAAAATTTTACGTTTTGTGTTTATTATGTTTAATTGTAATTATTGCACGGGATTTTTATACCTTGACATTATACTTGTGGTACGAAAGCAACATTACTTTTTTATTGATATAAATAATTTAATTGGATGAATGGCAGAGGTAATATTTTATATCGGTGCAATTTAATGGCAGATTTTTATTATCAGCGATATTTTAAAGTAATTAAAATCTGTAATTAAATATATTTTTAAATAGTCACAATGAATAAAAAGATATTTAGAATCGTACATTATTTCAGTATAAAAGTTTAGAAGTCCAATCAGTGCCAAAATAAAGTTTTAGATATTAGCAAATCAATGCGATATACATAGGCATAAAAAAATCGGCCGTCTCAACAGACTACAGTGACCAAACTACAAGAATATTGAAAATACGTCCATTCTTCTTATATTTCATTGCACATTTGTTAACCCCTTCGTAACCGCGAATTGTATTGTATTTGATTTGGAATTTCTATACGTTTGAGTTATTTTGGGCTTCACATTAAGGTGAGACTACTAAGACGTTGAACTCCTTTTCCCTTCAATATGAAAATAATTATTAAAGTCTCCGTAAATTTGGAGTAAATTATAATTTTTTAATTAATTATCATTTATAATTTTACCCAAAATATTTTTATCAAATTTGAATTCTGAAAAAAATTTGGAATATTTACCTACTTTGACAGCTAGGAAGGCAGTCTCAAATAGGGTTGAGAATGACATTTGTAATAATGTTAAAAAGAGTTTTCGAACGACAAAAAGCGCGTGTCCGTTGTTGCAATGGTAGTTTAAGAACGCTTTAGAGCTTTCATTGTACTGTAACAATGTAGGGTTTACGAACACACTCCAGATTAAAATCAGTGTACCCTTGATTAAACGGTTCCCAGAATTAAAAAAAAAGAAGAAATTAAAAAGGTGGGCTTAAAAATGGTGTTTTTATATGAAAAAATTGGATCTTTTTAAAGACATACTTTTACCAAATGTTCTAACAAAGAACAAAGGTGTTTTACAAAAACAAATTTAGTTTGAAAATGACACAAGAAAGGCATATTTTATGTCATTTTACAAAAATATTTTTTAATTCGTTTTCAAAATGACTTAAAAAGGCATATTTTATTTCACATTAGAAACATAAAATTTATATTTATTTTTAATACACATAGAAATTCATGCGTAATTTCACGTTTTGTTTTTCTTGTTACAGTTTTTTCTTGTAATGTAGAGACAGATTATAAACACGCATTTCATAAATTTCATTTGTGAATTATTATTTGTGTATCTAAATTAAAATATGTATTTTTTAATTCATTTGAAATTTGAAACTGTTTTTTGCACATTTTCATTAATAAATGCATTAGTTGAAAACTTTGAATGGCTTTAATTTCATTTAACACATTTTAATTTTTAGGAATTTATTTTGCTTTTTTCTCTTTATTTTCTCTTTCATAAGCATTTTTTTTAAATTCATATTGAAATTTACAATTGTTTTTTAAATTTTTGAGTTTTTTGACCTTTTTTATTAATTCAGTAATGAAAGCATCAGTTCCCACATTTTCAGTAATGAAAGCATTATGTGAAAATTTTGAATAGCATTAATTTCCATATTGCAGTAAAAGCCCAATTATCCGGCATCCAATTAACCGAAACACTCAGTTAACGTGAATTCAAACTTTTTGGATTTTTTTTTGCTTTTTTTTCCTCTTTCGGAAGGGAGAATATTTTTTTCGAAAAGAAGTACATATATTTTCTATGAATCCCCGAATAATAAAAAAAAATAGAATCCCTTGTAAAAAAGAAAAAAAATCCTAAAAGTTAAAATTCCGGTTAACTGAGTGTCCTGGTTAATTGGATGCTGCATAATCGGGCTTTTACTGTAATAAGAAAATTAAAACCATTCAAAATTTTCAACTAATGCTTTCATTAATGAAAATGAGCAAAAAACAATTGCAAATTTCTAAATGAATTAAAAATGCATATGAAAGAGAAAATAAAGAGAAAAAAAGCAAAACAAATCCTAAAACTTTAAATTCCGGTTAACTGAGTGTTTCAGTTGATTGGACGCCGGATAACCGGGCTTTTACTTTAATAACTCCATTAAAAATTTTCAACAACTAATGCTTTCATTAATGAAAATGAGCATACAATTGTAAATTTCAATATGAATTAAAAAATGCATATGAAAAGGAAAGAAAAAGGAAAAGCAAAAAAAATCGTAAAAATTAAACTTCCGCTTAACTGAGACTTTCGGTTAATTGGATGCCGGATAACCGGGGTTTTACTGTAATATGAAAGTTTAAGCCATTGAAAATTTTCAACTAATGGTTTCATTAACGAAAATAAGCAAAAAACAATTGCAAATTTCAAAATAAATTAAAAAATGCTTATGAAAGAGAAAAAAATCCTAAAAATTAAAACTGAGTGTTTCGGTTAATTGGATACCGGATAATCGGGCTTTTACTGTTATGCATATTTACGTTTTATTTCGTTTTAAGTTCGAAAAAACACCAGTTATAAGTCAGCCTATTTTAATTCAGGGAGCCTGATTAAACTTATATTTTTATATTATAGCAACAGTGCTTGCTATATTAAATTTTGCAATGAGCGAAACAAATATTCCTATAAAAAGTTTCGTTATACGTGATTCAATTGGTAAAAAACTCGCAAAAGAAAACTAAAAGTTAAAAATCGAAACTTCTTGCGTGTCGCATGAAATCAATATTGCAGGTGACATTTTTCAAAGCACCATCTGTGTGTAGCAGCGAAACTGATGTAAAGAGTTTGATCGGGGCCCAAAAAGGCGTTCTACTTCCATACGCGTCCACTATTTCAATAGCAAATTTAACTCGGAGAAAGAGAATTCAAATAACTCCATGCAATTCTCAGAGTTGCTTTCAAATAAAATCTTATTTGCTTTGAGCTAGAAATAATATCTAGGATTAAAGCTACAAGTTGGGATAAATGTTTACTAAAATCATTTATAAAAAAATTTGCCATTCACCACATTCGGTGACAAAGGTGATATATTTTGGACAATAAATGCATAGTGGTAATGAATAACCAAAGACAACTTGATTCAGTTCCCACTTACTGTTCGGAAGAAGCCGAGGATTATTATTTTCAGAATTCAATAAAGGAGATTTTAGACTTTATGAAGTTTCCTAATTCATAAATGGCTTGAGGTTTTACACCAAATCTATTGACGGTTTGTTGACATAGACCAATGGCTTAACGTAGCCCTATAAAAAAAGTCTAGAGGTGTTAAACCACAATATCTAGGCGGCCGACAGGACCATTTCTGGATATAACACGTTCACAGTCTTATGACACCATCAGCATGAAAACCATACAGTTATTTTTTGTGGGTGAAGTGGTGTTCCTTGAAGCACATGAGGATTTTCACCTGACTAATAACGCATATTCTGTTTGTTGACGAAGCCGTTTAGTCAAAAATGCGCTTCATCACAAAAAATGAAAAATTGGAATTAACGCTCTTGAAGTTGCAGTCACCGACTCGGAAATTTTGTGGTAAATTTTAATTATTTGAAAACGTTGTTCGTTCGTGTAATTCACCATGATGAAACGGTTGTCTTTACTGAATGTTTTGACACTGACAGTTTAGTTACTTGTTTAGGGGTGCGTTCACAATGAAAATTCAAAGTTGTCAAGTCATAAATGGAAAACCCGATACAAACATGATATGGATCCTTGTTACTTTGGTGATTATATTCCAGTAATGAAAATGTCTCCCCACACACGCACACTTTTGATGTGTGACATAAATTTTGGTTCTAATATTTGCTGCTAGATGGCCACATTAACAATACCCGTGAGATGTCCACGATGTGTGCAATATTATATTTAAAGCCATAACATAATTTTCTATTTATTTTACTGTCGATGGTGCCATCTTTTATGTTGTATATGTACCACTGTTTTCCATATGAAATGTACAAATTTCAAAATTTTATGTGGTGGTGAAAATCGTTCCACGATGTGTAATCCGTGGTATTGTTTTGCAGAGGCGCAATCCGCGATGCAATCGCTATAATTTTATATATAGCGACTTTAATCAAACATGTGCAGAAGTTCTTTGCGTTCTTTGATTCGAACAGCATTAACTGTTTGAGACAAAAATCTTTTTAATTTTTCATTAAAGCTGGCAAATCCGAATTTTACCCATGACACCTGGAAACAGATATTTTACTTTCAAAATCTAAGCAAACTGGCTTGGAAGGTAGCTCAATATTGTGGGACTATTTCCGGTTTATATCATTTATAAAACATCATTAAACAACAACATTTTATTTTTATCTTTTTCATCGAATAAAACATCCTCCGCGTTATGGAGATAGTGAATAGAAATTTAGTATGTATGACTTAAAAAATTAAATTGAGATCCCATACACTTTTGGGTTTTAAAAAAAAAAAACCAAACGCGAAATCGGTGGGTTCCTAGTCTAGATAAGATTTAAAGATCAAAAGTCTTGTGACCCACAAATCGTAACCAAAATAAAAAAATGTTTGCTGAGTTTTTCCCATCTGTTTATAAAGTGGAAGAGATAGATAATTACAAGGCATACTGGCAATGCAGCAGGGATTATCCTTTTACAGTTTTATTTTCTACTGTTCCCATGTGCCCATACTCAAAGTTGTACTAACCAAAGCAACGGTTGCTTGATGTCGACGGTGTTGATGTTGTCGCATTATCTCTCAGCCACGCACCCGCTCAGTCTCTGTAAAATTTTGTAAGACGCATATTTTAGTTCGAATTTTTCAGCCTAGTGTGGTTCACATCTTACTAGAATAATTGCATCCAATATATTGAAATAAGAGGTAAAAGGTCGATAAAAATACTAGTTACTTTCGGCGCATCACAAGGCTCTCGCGTTGGTCCTTGAATTTGTATAATCTTTATTAATACAATTTATTATTACTTTTTCTATTTATTAGTAATTAGAAGGGGTATGAGTAAAGCATTCCAAAACTCTGATTTCCACAGATTACCGCAATCTAAATATAATACCATCGAGTTGCTTGATGATGCCACTAAACTGCACGAAGATATCGACAATATAACGAGGTTAATCGTTTCGACATTGGCAAGTGTAAATCTCTATAATTTCATTATTAGCCAACCCTATTATATGCAAGATTATAAGATAAATGGTGTACTCCAAATGGAAGTACTTGAATCTGAAGACCTACGGGTTGCTTACGTTGGAAAATGAGCTTTACTAAGCACATCGGCTGTAAGTTGCTACTGCTCTCATGCTCATGTGGACGGGTGACAATTTTGATTTTGATTTTTCGGATTAATGAATGATTTGCCAGGCCCCAGGGCTGTTAAAAGCGGCTTACTACTTCTGGATGAGCATAGTGGGATGTTGTGTTGGGAGGAGTGGAATGCTCTAATTAAGTTAGAACATATCCTGTTGAATGTTGAGAAAATTTAATAGAAATTTTGACGCTGTACTTGTCTTGGAAAGTGAAGTCTTGGTGAAGAATAACCATGATCTACCATACAAGGTAAACATACAGCGATTAAGACCAAATTAAAGTATATGTAAGTCCAACAACTTGATAATGCTAGAAAATAGGCGTGAATTTTAAAGAGAACTTTTATTGGCAATCTCCTTCCTGGCACCGGATGGATTAAATATTAAGTTGATGATTCCCAGTGATCATAAATTTCTTCACTTTCTTGATATTTTTAACTTTCTTAATATTAATAATATTTTTAATTTTCAAATCCAAGACAAATTTCTTTCTTTTGTTATTCTTTTGTTATTCATTTTTTTTGTTTTTTTTTTAAATTATTACAACTGAATACAATTCATCTAACAATTTTTCTTTCTTAATGTAGTCACTTGTGAACTTGTGAATGAGAAGAGACTCATTGGCCAGCTCCTCCATTTATAGGTTATTTACTGAAGTAGTCTTTGCTCTCGTGTTCTTAATCCATTAAATCAATTGGTTTCGTTCGATTGCAGAGTCTTACTGCATGTGAAGTGTCGAACATACCACGAAGCTCTTCATTTACATGTTGATAAATACGTTGTCCATCAACTACTGCAAATATTTTTATTTCTTCTTGAACCGTCGGGATATTTAGGTCCCTATGAAGGTCATCATTTCTATAATGTACCACTAAGCGTTAACTATACCGCGTAGCACTTTGTTTTGAAAAGTTTGTATTATTTTGGTGTTGGTTTTTTTTCTACAGCCCTAGAACTGTATTCCGTATTTCTATACAGGCTTTAGCACCTATTGATATACTAGCAATTTATTTTCGGTTGACAATTCCGAATTTTTCCCGAGCAAATAATCCCGTGCGTGGGTGGTATGTGTCTGTTTCATTTTCTTGCAAAAACAATCATTTTAGGCCCTAAATACGAAAATAAATGTTCTGGCTTAAATTCATGGTTACTAGAAAAGTCGTTTACCCTCCGATGTGGTCTTGGCTCATTGTAATTTTTTTTATCTTGCTCGAACGACTTAGACGAGAATAGTTGAAATAGAATTTTTGAGTACCTGGCGTCGATTGAAATGTGTCATAGTCTCGAGAAAATTTAATTAAGGGATCCTCCGGTGATGCACGATATTCTAGTTTTTTTTTAGCTCAACAGTTTTGATAATATAGGAGCGGTTCCAAGACCAGGAATCAATTGCGGTGAGTCTGGATTTCGCCCTGGCTAAACTTTTTGATTTTTGATTGCCGTGAAGTAATTGCAAGCCGTTTTTATTTCGGGAAAATTTGCTTAGATGTCTTTCTTTGGAGGTCCTTAGTTTAGTAAGAAATGGCGGGAGACGGGTTTCAAGTATCAGAAAGTGGTTTTCTGTTAGTTTTGGTCCAAGGAGAAGAAACCATCTTGCGTTAGTTTGCAGTATATTTTATCGATTTCACTTTATATTGATATTGAAAATATTCTGAAATCCCATAGTGATTAGTGATGACTGATGATGTCTGACTCGCTTTCATAAACAATAGGAGCAGCTTAGATAACAAGTGATCAGGCTCTGTTTAAATACTTGTGTACATCTTAACTTTGTTTCTCGAGTGCGAACAAGATCTTAACTCTTTATCTCGAAAAAATCGAGTTCTACAGACGATATCAATACGCAAAAATCGTTTCATTCAACAAACAAACAGAAAATAAATCTTTTAGAATGAATTTTAATATTCTAAAAAACCGTTCCATTTACCTTTAAAGATTTGTGTACCTTCTTCAAAATACTAAATATACAACAAAAGATTCAATTTTCGAATTTTGTTTGTTTATTTTGCACACAAAAGGACATAATGGAAAGAATAAAAAATAAGAAATTGATATAATATGTAAGAATAACATAGCAAAGAAGATGTTGAAGAAGAACATCTTAAGATACAAAACCAAAAAATGAATTCAAGCGATAACATGCTAACAATGAGCCAACAAAACCATCCCGCTGTGTTATTCTTGTACGGTGTGTTGTTGTTGCCTACATGGTTTACTCAATTCTGTTATTGTGCTTTTGCAGAAATTCTCGTCTTATACGAGATAATAATTTTTCTGTTCGTCTGTTTGATTTGCATTTTTCTTATTAAAAAACGAAATATTTTATATTTAGATTTACGTAAATTTCGCAATATTGTAGTGTTACGGTATACGAATAAAATTCACCTAAGCACATAAGTTTGTATTACATATCGATTTAAATATGAAGCAATTTAGAAGAGCATGGGAATGGATTAAATAATTTAAATGTTTAACCGGGCGGCTTTGACGAACCACCAAATAAATTATATTACTATCTCTGTTAAGTATATTTTGAAATTTGATACTGCCGATGATTGTTAGACTAATTATTTTAATTCTTTATGTTGACTATCAAATTACGAATGGCCTTGAATTTATGGTTTTCAAAGTGCTATTTATATATGATAAAAACATTTCAATTAAGATTTCTATACAACATTTTGTATGGAGTGTATAGACAGACTCTAATCAAATTATATAAAATGCCATTTTGTATAATAAAGCATATAATTATAAGGCAAACCGCCATACCCACAACTCATTTTAGCTATATATGTATACACACACATAAATACAAAACCAGCCACAGACACAAAAAAATAACACGCCACATTTTCAACTGTTTATTGAATTATTGCCGCCACCCATAAATTTATAAGGCCCTGTCATATTTATATGTAAGCGCGGGGGAAATAATAAAATTTAACAAGAACATAATTTATTAATATCATGACAACATATTAAATTATTATATGCAATAAAAATAAAACATATTGTAAATAAAATACAGCATAAAACATAAGATATGTTGCCTATATATAATAAAAATGTTTTATATGTGAACGTAACGTCAAGAATTCTGCAACTATAGTCTATGTACAGATTTGTACACTGCGAGTACAAGAAAAAAAAATTCCTTATTTCTCAAATTAAATTTCATTTGACAGTCCGGAATTTATATTTAACTGCGCTCGATCAATTTTCTTTGTATACCGTACAACAAAGAATTTTCCGAACATACACTGTCGTCCGTAATACTAAACGACTCATCACATTGCGCACATCACAACGTAAATGATTTACATTCAATTTGTTATCAATTAAAATTGTATCACGTTCAATTAAATTTTATTGCGCCTATACGGTTACGTTAGTAACCGGCCGATCTCGCGTCACACCTCATGCCACATCATAAAAATGTTTGTTTTACATAAAAACTATTTAAACAAAATAATTTATTCTGTTCAGAAAGTATTGGATTACGTTTACATATTTGGGCAATAAACATCATTGCTTTAATATGCGGTCTAACCATTAGAATTTTAACAGAAGATCGTTTTTTTTTATTTTATGTTACGATATGTCCCATAAAGCATATATGTATAAACTATATAACCGCCATTAATATGTTATTACAGATTTTTTAGGCACCTGTTTCCATATTGAGAGACGTGCGCAAGTACTGCAACAAAAAATTAATTAAATTTCCAATGAACGAAACGTCAATCAAAATATATCGTTCGTATATTATATTTTTAAACAACGAACATAAATTTTCTTAATTATTTCTTCTATACAATATAACAAAACAAATTAAAATTAAATTTTTACACATAATAAATTTTTTTGGTTTGTTTATTTTGATGATTTAAAGACAATGTTATCAAAAACTACTTGTTCGTATTTTGTTTGTTTTGTTTTTTAGTTAACAACGATAAAATATGTTAGAGGTGCAGACATAAAACATTGTAACATAAAAAAATATTTATACGATACATATAACTTAATTAGAAGTAATTAGAAAGAATCTTGTAATTAGTGTTTTAATGATAGAACAACGGGGTGGGTGGGTATAACTGCATAGTGAAACTTTTCGAAATTACAAGTGAAATTTAGCAAACTGTTAAATGCCATTTTGTGTTAATTAGTGGTCATGGAAAAAATTTATAGTAGTCTAGCAACCGTGAGAACACAAAATTACAAATTTCGCAATTAATTCGAAGTAATTCTGGATTAGCGAAATCTTCAATTCTGGAGATCGTGCCCGATCGGAATATGTAATCAAAATTTCCAAGTTTGTTTATCTCTAGCATACTTTATGTTATAAATTCATTCTTTCATTTGTTGTTCAAAACCAATGTTAAAGAAATATAGATATTTTTAGGCATATGTGTTTTCCCCATTCTATGAATTAATAATTGGAGCTTCGTGTAATAGAAATCCTAGGCGCGGCCAATATACAGTAGATGAAAGGAAATTGTAGAAGTGACAAAGATTTCTGATAAATCAAAATGGCTATGAGCCGAAAACTCTAAGAGAACACGGAGTTGAAGAATTCGGTTGCAGTTAGCAAATTCAAGTGCTCCCTAATATCTATAAAAGTTCTCGGAGAAGAAATCAGACTTTTCGGGCTTAACGTCTTATTCACTACAAAGTCCAAGATGTATTGAACAGCATCCAAAGAATTTTTGAGCCGTGAAAAGCAGCGTAACTGCTAAGATAGGCGGAAGCAACGAGTTAAAAAATAAACTGAAAAAAATTATGAGATTTTAGCAGAATCGGCATTGAATTGACACAAAACACTGCTTTAGTATGCGCTAAGTAAAATTATTCTCCCGTTCGTAAAATTCATTAAAGGCTACAAAGCATAGCGAATTAAGTGCTAGATTTTGGAAAATTAAAATTAGGAATTCTCAAATCAAGAATATAAAATACAATTAGAATGTAGTTCACGATTCCGTAGTAGCGTTTTTGTGTGGGGTTATCCGAACCACCACACTTCCAAGGCGGACAATTCACAAAACAAGAAAACCAAAAATAAACTTGAAAATTTAGTACACGATTCCAGAATACGATTAGAGCTGAGGTTATTAAGGCGTTTGAGAGTTTGGGATCAAACTTATGAAACTTTAACCAAACTTTCAAAACTTATATTCAAAACATAATCACAATCATATCATTATGTTTCGCTATGCGTCAAGGAATCAGCGGCACTATTCTGGCTTTCCTTGGGAATATGGAATTGGGAGAAATATTTGCATAACTTTTTGTCTAAATTGTGTTTTTATGGCCTACAAAGGAAACAAGTTTGGTGTTAATATTTTTGAAATAAAGTTAAATTTCCCTATAAAAATTTTGTGGAACAAAAGTTTCCCAATTAACTTTGTTTTGAAAATGTTTGCACTAAACTTATTCTTTCAGTAGGCCAGAAAATTATATTTTTGACAATGCTATGAAAATATTATTCCCAATTCTCCATTCCCAGGGAAATCAAGAATTGGTCCACTATGGCACTATTTTAGTTTTCCCTGGGAATTGGGAATTGGGGAAAATAGTTTCATGGCATTTTTGTCTAAATTGAATTTTTGTGGCCTACTGATGGAATTAGTTTGGTGTTAATATTTTCGAAACAAAGTTGATTGGGGAACTTTTGTTCCAAAAAATAATTGCCATAAATTCCCAATATATATTTGATTCAAAAATATTTACACCCAACTAATTCCAACAGTAGGCCAGAAAAATATAATTTACACTAAAATGTTATGAAAATATTTTTCTGAATTCCCAATTCCCAGGGAAAGACAGAATAGTGCCACAGGTCGGATATTTGTTTTACATCGAGGTGAGGTGACCAAGACACATTGCTCGCTCAGATATGCCCATTTTTTTAATCTAAAGAATTCAAAGTTTCATTAGATCGAATTCAAACTTCCAAGTATCTTGGTAATCTGACTTTGATTTAATACAAATCACGAAATTAAAGTTTTAACTTTATTATTACGTGCTAATTGTAGAAAATTTCCAAAGTAAACAATTCTAAACTAGAAAATAAAATATAAACTTGAGAATTAAATGCACTACTCCTCAATACTTTCAATTATCAAAGCAACAAAATAAAAAATAAACATGAGTATTATGTGCATGATTCAAGAATACAATTCTCAAAAAAAAATTAAATATAAGCTTGAGAAGTCAGTGTGCGATTCCAGAATAATATCGAAGCGAAAAATTCTCAAAACAAGAAAGATGTTGATACAATTTTATATTGATAAATTGTGTCAACATTAGTGGTGCGAAATTAATAATTTTTTTAGAAATACCGTTTCAAATTTCTTAGAACCTCAATTTTGAACATAACTTATTCTCAAATCAAATCGAATTTAGTAAATCAGTTCTGTGAAATTTTTAGTTTTTATGTTCTTATAAAATTTTGACCAGAATTGAGAGTAAATATTAAAAAAATTCATAAATTTTTTGGAAATACAGTTTTGAGTATAAATTTATAGTATTGCTCTAAAGTAGTCATATAGATTTAAATTAAGTATTTTAGATAAAAATTAGACAATTTCTGACAAAACAAAATTCATAATATTAAAATTCAATTTCGTTCAGTATATGTAAGATAAGCTATAAAGTACAGTGGTAAATATTCGTTTAAACGCACACCTGCTTTTAACCAATTTGATGTGGGAAATGAAAAAACATAGATTAAAGTGCATTTAAGGCTGCGTGCCAAACTTAAGGTAAAAGTAAATTTAAATAAATTTTTTGGTCTTACTTTGGGAAAATATTCTAATTCGAATAGGAATGAAATTTGTGCCCAAAGTAACAGCCAAGCGATTTTTTTATTATATATTTTTTTGTATCGTTGATTTATGTCATTTGGTTCTTTATCCTTTATGTGATAAAAATATTACTTCATTACTCCCAGAGTGACAACTCATAAAAATAAAATTATTTTATTAATGAACTGGGCGGTGAGCATTTGAAATACACGAAGAATAATTCTAATCCTACTTTTAGGTGGGATGAAATTATTCATTCTTCTTGGTTTACTTTAAGTTTGGCACACATCCTTAATAGTTTATTGATTTTCCATTTTTTTTTAATAAGTTCAAATATTCTATTTGGCATCGAATTTACCAAGTTTTGAAATATTTCCGGATCGAGTTCAGCCCAAACTATAATTTTCAATTTGAGCTACATAATCGTACGAAAAGTGTGATTTTGAGAATTTTGATCGTAAACCCTTCGGGACTACATGCTGGCCACATTCCTGAAGAGGGGTCTGGTGACCCTAAACCACTCCAATGACACCCTTGAGACATGGATTTCCGCGTTATCCTCGTGGAAGACGCAGTCATCGCCCATTTTTTATTCCAACATTTCGTTTGTACATGGCCGAGTTCATTTTTGGAGGAACAAAACAAATATGAGCCTTTCCAGTTGCACAAGATGCTACTCACACCATAAAGCAGCCATCTCCAAAGTTTCTTTTCGATTTTTGAACATCATTACTACGAAGATCATGCCAATAACAGCTCATAGGGTCAGGATTGTTTAAATTTAATTTCTTCTCATTCGAAAAGATTATTTTATTCCATTGGGTTGTTCATTGCATGTGTCAATTTTTTTACTATACTGGCACTGTTATCTATAGATGACAGTGCCAGTATAGTAAAAAAATTGTAACAGATGTTCATCAACCATAAGGAGATAGAAGATATCTGATTTATGAACCTAACCCACTCTACACTTTGATCATAAAAGCCAATTTATGAAATACTTTAAAAAAGTCAAAAAAAAAATTCATAACATCGAAAAATGTAATCTTTGTCTCCCGGGTCGAATTCAATCAGCAAAATAAACTGTTTACGTAATGTGTAATACGGCGCTTGTAAAATTATTTGTCATGACTTTACCATTAAAGTGATTCAAGCGCTCTATAAATTCTCCTCAAACGCTTAAAAGAGGTGGCTACCGGCTCATTCCTTTGTGTATCACGGCCTATAGGTATTTAAAACCAGTTCCATTTTGATTTTGGTATAATTAATTTTATTAATTTGCCATATGTTTCTCGAAATCTTACATGTTTAAGATTTTCATAATCTTTTAAATCCAGATTTTCTACAAACAAACTAATATTCATCCCACACCACAACATTATATACGTTAATAAAAAAATCGTCGCTCTATATATCTTAACAAATCTGTTATCTATAATTTTATTCTAATGTTGGTATAAAAATGCTTCTGATGCCTCGATTAAGAACACATAATCACACGACTATTAATCGGGCCATAACCAAAACCAAAACATCTTATATATTACATCTATATCTAAATTAATTAAATTATCATAAATTTAATTTTTCTTATCATTTTAATTACAAAGAAAACATTTTTATTAGAGTACTAACATAAAAGTTAAATGAAACATGTGTGCGCGGTCTATACTACGTTATGACATTACTTGATGAATATGGTAATTAGTTTATTTTGTTGTCTAGACGCGGCCAAAGAATTGATTATATTATAAAGAGTTTTGCTATAAACGTCAAAACGGCGCTGCGGATGCCGTAATTTATTGAAATAATTTTTTTTCTCAGGAGTAATAACAATTTGGAATATCGACTACATACAGGATATTATTTATTCGAAATGTTTAAGTTTTGTGTATAATTCATTAATTTTATTAACTCTAGAAATTATTCATCGAACATTAAAAAGAATTTTTTTCAAGTGAATGAAATAAATTTTCCCGACAGAACTCATTTTTTATTTATAAACATACATTTCCTCTTCTTCCTAACCAAAAATAAAATAAAAATATTGACATCAATATCTACTTTGGAGACGAAATTGTAACGATATCATGTCAGCTGGCTTAAAATTGTCACATTATCATTATAGATATGTACTTTGTATATATTTATACCGTATATATGCAGATACATAGATAGGGTAGATGGTAAGAATTTCTATAGACTAAACAACATACCAAACCATTAAACACCTTTCTCACTACACTACACATCTATACTTAATTCTGTTGTACGAGGATATATATAAAAGAATAAAATGCCGCACGTACCCATTTAACAAATGACTATTTTGACTCCAGTCTATCTACCATAATATTGTGTCGCTTTAATAGTCACAAGAAGAAAATTTTTTTTTATTGACTAACAAGATGCCGTTCTATAAAATTATAAAAACACTTAAGTGATTTCCCAAAGGGCAAATAATAGATTTTTTTATATTTGTTTTTGAAAATCTGTTTACGAAAAATAAAAAAATTAAAAATGTAAACCTTCGGGAGTTTTTAATGACTTCAACACATAAAACATCTCTAATGTGTGTAATTTTCCTTTTTATTATCACAAGATACTTTTAAAACGGATACACGGATACTAAAACTCATTTCAATTAAGAATTAACACTTTTGGACGTAATAATTATGTTGGTAATATAAGTCGATCTACAAGTCATTTGAAATCACTTGATAGAAGAAGATGATCTATATCAAGAACTGTATTTGAAATCGTAATACGTTTATAATGTTCTTTAATTGATCTTCATTTTCCGAATATTTTGGGTGGTTAGAGGTAGCTAATCAAATTACATCAAGACAAAAAGTAAGCACGTAAAATAAGTAGTAGGTGAATTTCAAAACATTCTGGCTGTATACACAGTTTACCGAATACGATTTAAAAAGGTCATTCTATATATCGATTCGATTGCGGCAGTAGATCAGCCGGCCTTTGTGGATTAGTACAAATCTGCCACAAACTACATGCTGTATAAGGTAGCGGAAATTTGACAGCGGAAAATAAGAGATTACGCTACTCGCCGCAAGTGGCAGCGCTATCACTAAAGAGAATATATTTTGTTACGTAGTTACAATAAAATATTAAAAGTGGTCCTTAAAATGACAAATTGATTTATCTCCTAAGTAAAGGAACTCGGTATATGAAATAATGAAATATTCCGTCTTTCCGCCATTTCTTAATGAATAACGATGAAATTTAGATATGTAGTAGTATTGATCAGGGTTTTTAAAGTAAGTTTTGGACAAAATTCAAGGATCTGTTCGTGCTGGACTAATCTGGCCATTTCATAACCAGCCCTTATGAAAAATGGTATCTGTACATTTTACACGACATAAATAAATTTTAAACTAGAGGAAACTCCGATATTTCTTAATTAAATTTTGAAAATTTGCATCACATACAGGAACAATTCGGAAAAATTTATGGATTAGAATTTTTACTAGAAATTTTTGATTTACTGCGGTCATATAAGTTATTTTCATTTTTTGGCCCATATTGGTTACTAGTGGAAGTTTTTGAGATATTGGGCAAAAACTAAAAATAACTTATATGACCGCAGAAAATCAAAAAATTCTAATGCATAAATTTTTACCAAATTCTCCGCATAGTCTCAGTATGACCTAAGCTATTAGAAAAACAACCAAAAGTATTGGTTTAGGTTTCAATGGTTGACACTTAAGCCAATTTTGGCCCATTGTGATACCACGCATTCACGTCATATCATTAACCCATTCACTTATTCACCTACTCACACAAATACAGTATACCACCTGCACATTGCAAGCTCCATGCCAACCTGTACAATGACGTGGACGGTGGGTCGGCGCTGAATTCTGCACTCCATCAGAGGGTCTTAGTTGTGTTTATTAACATCACCGATTGTAATCGATGATGAAAATTCGATTTGCATCTAGCCTCTGATGGGATTCGAACCCAGTACTTCCCAGTCCAAGTGCCTAACTAAAAATAACATATATGGCCGCAGAAAATCAAAAAATTCTAGTGAAAATTCTAATGTATAAATTTCCCCAAATTTTCCACATAGTCTCAGTATGACCTAAGCTACATATTAGAAAAACAACCGAAAGTATTGGTTACATTTTTTCCGAATTGTCCCTGTATGCGATGCAAAATTTGCAAAATTTTATTAAGAAATAGCCGAGTTCCCTCCAGTTTAAAATATATTTATATGGTGTAGAATGTACACAGATACCATTTTGCATAAGGATTGGTTATGCAATGGCCAAGTTTAGTCCTGCACGAACAGATCCTAGAATTTTGTCCAAAACTTACTTTAACATCCGTCATCTATACTGCCATCCAAATTTCATCGAAATTTGTTAAGAAATGGCGGAAAGACGGAATATTGTTAAATATCAAGATTTCATTTACCGAGTTCCTTTACTTCGGAGATCAATCAGTTTGTGATTTTAAGGATCAGTTTTAATATTTTATTTATTGGTTAAAAATATATTTTATATTTTTATTTTAAATGAATAAAAAGTTTCGGCTGGTAATTACAGTAGAAAATTAATACACTTTAGTGATAGTGCTGCCACTTGCGGCGAGTGGCGTAATCTTTTATTTTCCGCTGTCAAATTTCCGCTATCTTATACAGCATACAAAGTACCTCAAATTTTACTAGTTCTGATTTTGTGTGGTCGTGAACTTTAGAAATTTAGCATGGGGTATACGATTTCAAGATTTTGTCTAGCTGCTTATTCATCATTCATTATTGCTGAGAAGTTTTTCGAAACTATAAGTTGTTATTATAGGCCATGTAGACTTTAATTGCAGTTGTATGTAAAGCGGGGATGAACTCGAAAGATTTTTACATGTTGAAGTTCCACACTAATTTTGCTGCATTTCTGATAAGTCGATCCGTGTAAATCGTTGTAAATCGCCTCGAAATAATTCGTTTGTTCACCAAATTTGGTTTACCCATAATTTGTTGAATGACGGTTGTGAATTGGGTAGGCCAAACATAATCAAGATGGTTTAATTTTCGTGGTTTGTAATTATAGAAAATTTTGGGCCATTTCAAATGGCCGGTGATGTGTTTAATTGTTAAATATATATCACAAAGTCCTTTATCGAAATTAGATTATAATACAAGGCCATCTGTTAGTTGTTTTTTCAATCGATGAATTTTAGTAAATCGAAATTGAATGGATTGCTTGTCAATGCCCTTTGGTTTCAACAAGACGGAGCAACATGCCACACAAGTCGTGCAACAATCTATTTATTCTCAACAAAATTTGCTGATCGCATAATTTAAAGAAATTGTGAAGTTCCTTGGGCACCAACAAGCCCGGATTTAACACCACTTGATTATTTTTTGTGAGGTTATATGAAAGGTAAGGTATATGCTTTAATCATCTACAAACAATTCAACAACTTAAAAACAACATTCGAGCTGAAATTAAGGTCATTGATGCGCTTTTATTGAAAAAGTCATCGACAATTTTGATGCTGAGATGCGGCCCTGTGGGCGAAGCCGTGGTGGGCATATAACGATATTGATTTTCATACATAAATGGCATAGAGCCACCTTTCCTTATCAACAAACATTTTTGACTTTTCATCCCAAAATGTGTTTTATTTACAAATGAAAAAAGGACGAGCAGATGGCCCACCTTGTATTTTCGCCCGCTCAAATGTCTAGTCTATATTATGTGAATCGGTAGTTATGTTGAGCTGGGTGGGAAAGCCCTCTGGAAAAGGCGAATAATTTGGAAAATCGAAAAATTATGTTTTTGTTCGGTTTTTCGCACGTATCCGATCCAGATGGTCTTTTAAAAGAGAAAAATTGGAAATCTTAGTGGAAAACTCGGAAACTTCCAGAAAAACTTGAAGAAAATTGATTATTTTTTATAGCGCTTCAGTTGAGAACGGCTTAACTGATTTGGCACAATCTTTTTTTTGTTGTATTTGCAATTACCAAGAGATGGTTGTTACGAAAGAAAATTTTGGGAAAATCCACATTAAAAGTCGGAAAACTCGGAAAATCGAAAAATAATGTTTTAGTACGGGATTTTCCACGTATCCGATCCAGATGGTCTTTTAGAAGAGAAAATATGTAAAATCTGAGTGAAAAACTTGGAAGCTTCTGGAAAACCTCGAAGAAAATTGATTTTTTTTTCTAGCGCATCAGTTGAGAACGACTGAACCGATTTGACTCAATCTTTTTTTGATGTGTTCCCAATTCCCAGAAGATGGTTCTTACGAGAGAAAATGTTGAAAATCCACTGGAAAAGTTGGAAAATCGAAACATAATGTTTTTTGCGGAATTGCGCACGTATTCGATTCAAATGGTCTTTTAGAAGAGAAAAATTGGAAAATCTGAGTGGAATACTTGGAAGCTTCCGAAAAACCTGAAGAAAATTGATTTTTTTTCTAACGCATCATTTGAGAACGGCTGAGCCGATTTGGCTCAATTTTTTTTTGCTGTGTTTCCAATTTCCAGGAGATGGTTTTTACGAAAGAAAATTGGAAAATCCACCGGAAAAATCGGAAAATTCGGAAAATCGAAAAATGTTGTTTTCCGGAAAAACCCGAAGAAGTGTTTTTCTCATGGTCAGTTGAACGTCGCGTGTTCGAGAGTTGGCAAACCATCATCGTTGTTCACTTACGCGCCGGACAAAAAAACGAAAAATATTGAGAGGAAAAATCCAAAAAACAACTCAAACTTCGATAGATGCCTGAGTTTGAATCGACATTTCATTCACTTTTCAATACATTATGCCGCCTTTATGTTTGCGTTCGTTCGTTCGTTCTGACAATTTTACTAAAAATCATATTGTTCAAAAATGATCATTTTTTCTTCTGGATCTTTTTCGTCTGGATAAAAAAATTTGTCCGTGTGATTTATTTTTTTTCAAAATTTCGTCAACGAAATACACAAAATGCAACAACGCAATCGTAAAATCGAAAGAGTATGTGTTATTTTCGAAGTAAAAAATTCTCATTAATATCTTACAATATCTGAATTTGTCAAGACGTATTTTTAAATTGATATCAAAAGTTAAAATTCTAAAAAATGAGGCAAGCAGAAAAATTTCATTAATAAGACAGACTAGAATAAACCAGAACAACCTAGTCTATAAGAATAGACAGTTTAACGAATGGCTGAAACCGAGATCGACCTTCGGATTGACGTACGTTTAAAACATGTGTATCTTAATTGAAAAATGGGGCGCTTTCTGTCGTGGTAAAGATGCAAACTTGTAGACGGATGTCAGAAGGGCTGACATCCGTCTACAAGTTTGCATCTTTACCACGACAGAAAGCGCCCCATTTTTCAATTAAGATACACATGTTTTAAACGTACGTCAATCCGAAGGTCGATCTCGGTTTCAGCCATTCGTTAAACTGTCGTGATGTAGCTGCGCACAAATAATTAAACAATATTTCATTCACGGCACACTCCTCAATAATTTTGACAACGTGAAAGACTTTAAATGTTAGTTCATCCAACAAACGATGCCCAGGCAGAAGCCCGTACAGCAGATGAACATCGAGTCTTCTACGCGCAGTCTTTTAAAAACCTTGTTTTGCGATCAAAATATTTTCGCAGCCATGTAAGGTTTTTACAAAGCAGTCGAACCTTGACCTCGAATGATTGTATATTATCATATCTACTTTGAACGACAGGTCCTTTGATTAATTTTTGGTACAGTTAATGTTGCAAACAACGAATATCGGATTTAAATTAATCACGAAATTAAACATCTCTTTAGAGACTGTAACATTATTGGATTTATTGAATCCACCCGAGAAAAATGAGTAGGCCGTGAATGATGAGAAAAGTGTTCCATGTTGATGGAACAGTCGGCATACATCGCAAGGGAAGACCTAGACTATGCTGCCGCTACGACGTCGAACTACTTCTGTGAAATTTCCCATTAAAGTATATGAAGGGTATCAAAGAGAGAAAGAGTTCGAAGTATACTCCTCGTAGCTGAATAAATATTTCGCTGAAACTTTGAAAAATATCGAGAAACCAAAAATAAATATTTTTTTTTAATAATAAAGAAATAGTATATATCTCAAGTTTAATGCACGCTTAGGGTGTACCTGGCATTCGATGTTTCGCAGCCCTGAGCAAAATATTTGACTCTCACCCTGAACTGGAGCGTTTTATTCTAGATTCTCTCTTTTAGATTCGTTATGTTTAGCCAAAATGATTTGAGTATTGTAACCTTCAAAATTTGAGCATCAGCTAATCGATAAAAGTCCTTTTGGGCAACAAAAATTTTATTCCCATTTATTTTTGGAATCTTAATCTGCCTGTCCTGTTGGTATGTAAACTGCCATAAAATCAACGTATAATTGAAAGTATACCAATTTGTACAATCGTGTAGATTTGGGTGCGCTGAGTTCCCATCCCACCGACAAAATAAATTTGTACATGCAAACTCCAACATATTCTTATATAAAGCCATATTAGCATGCATGTTGATAAAATACAAAATCACTTAAAAAATACAAATAATTAAAACTAATATTTTATATTAAGACGAAATGATTTAAGATTTTTGCAACAGCAGAAAATCGTGCATTTAAGACGCCGTTTTCTTATCAGACATAAAATTTATTATAAAACTCTGCTATAATAAAATAATAATCTTTTAGCGAATAAATTTATTCTGTATATGTATATAAGACAATAATAATTCACCAAGATTAAAGTTAATGGATTATTGAAAAGTATATAAAATATATATGTAAAGTGAAAAATGGTTCAAATCAAAAATTTACTGTACGATGTGGGTAGAATCGCTTGAAAATATTTCCCTGGCTGTAAGTTAATACCAGATCGCCGAACTAAATACCATTTGGAACTCATAAATCTCTCCACTGGAATCATTTCGTGCGCAAAATTATTGGTATGATTTGAACAAACAAATATCAAATAAAAAATAAAAAAAAAAAATTAAATGTTAAGTAAGAATATTTTACTTCTTATGTATGTACTCTCGTATAAAATGTACCTTCAAAATGTGTATAAAGATTCAAACCATCTTCGAGCGCGCAAATCAAAAACAAAAACATAAAAAGAATTTTTACCGACACACAACAATAAGGAATTCATTTTAGTTTGATTTTTTCAAATTGAAAAGCATAAATGTATAAAAAAGCGTTGTCTTCTTCTTATTATTATTCTTACTTCAGTGTATAGTTGTTTGAGCTTAAGATAAATTTAATAACGTAATGTAAAATAAGCCAACATCTTTCTAAATGGAGGAATAATTGATATACAGTTGATTGGTGATTTTTATTTACTTTTCTTATTTACCTTTCTTTTCAGAATAAAATCAATATTATTTAAGATAAAAATATGGCGGGTCGAGAGAGGGGTTGCAGTGATTTGTACTAATTGATTTATGTAGAATTTTGACATGATGAACTAACATACGTTATAAGAGCAAAGGTAAAGTTGGTGTTAGCATCAAAATAGTTCTTGAATAGTTATTGCATTTAAATTAACTTTAAACCACGTTTTGTAAACGATCTTCTGTTGATTTTAGAATTGACACACTAACGGACGGTTTGCTCATAGAATTGGTAAATTAAGTCCGTGTAACATATTTAACTTCCCGACATAGATGACTGAGTTGTTTTTGCCCGGCTGTAAACCCTTTAGCCGTGCGCCCGGCCGTGGGTGAATTAAGATTTTTTTATTAATTATGACTGAAGAGAATTAGTACTAAATTAATTTAGGTTATGCCAAAGAAAATTAACTAATGAATATTTAATATTTATTTATTTAAAATTAAAATTTAATATGAGCGAGAAGCTGAGATTAGCAAAAGTGGTTGGTTTCGAACTAAAGTGAATTAGAATTTTTCAATGGAAAATTGATCTTCTCGTCAGACTGAAGTGACCAGACCATTGACAAAAAATCAATGTCTCATGCTTTTACATAAAGTATGAACCATTTATTCTAGCGAATTTTAATTGTCTTCAGTTCAAAACCAACTACCACCCAACTTTCGTTAATCTCACCTGCTCATAACTAAAATTACAAATGGTGTGCTTCTAATGCCATTCATTTTTATTTCAATTATTTTTTTTATGTCATTAAAAGTTACATAGTATGTTCGAAATTGATAAACACTTGTTTAGGGTTTCTTACTAAAAGTTCAAAATAAATGGATCCGTTTTGGGAGAAACAATCTGTTTGCATCGACTTGAAAATTGTGAAAGATGTGAGCTTGTCCAGTTTTCGCTTGGCGGGCTTAAAGTCGTTGGGTGTTTATTATTTAGCCGAATGGTGTACCATTCGAAAGGGTATTCGTGACTTTCAAACTAATTGTTTCTTTTACGAAGTTAAATAAAGTGTATAGTAATCATGAACATTTTCGACCTCGAAGTTTTTGCAGACTAAAGTTGTGTGGCCTCTCTTCAGCCCAGATAGAGCAACTGTTTGGAGTGAAACTTTAGACGTAAGCTTTGCCCGTAATTCGGGAGATCCCAGCGGTATATGGTCGAATCGGTCTACTGGAAGTTGCAACTTTCATAGATGCTTTTTTGTTTTTGCAGATATTTCTAAAAGTCATGAGAAAAACGACTAAACACGAAAAGATTTCAATTTAAATTTGCAACTTTAAGTGGAATTGACGATTTCTGATACGGGACTGTTTTACAAAAAATTCGACCGCTCTACGGCCTAAACGGATTGACTGATCATTATGAAACTTCATATTTAAAGTTTCCCATAAATCTAATGGCCCTATTGATAAGTGGAGGAAACCTGTGTACCAGAAGTGGCTGCTCCTATGGGAAGCTTTCTCGTTTTTATAGTTTTCCCAAGTATTTTAAAAGGCCGAATTGTTTTCCAATGAACTAAGTGATCAGTATTGAACTTTATTCGAGGTTTCTTTCATAATTTGGGAGGTCCTAGTGAAATTTGGCAAAAATCAGTGTATTTTTTATTTTTTGCAATGTTGTTGTAAAGTGTAGCATTTACGAAAACCGACGAAGAATTATAAGATTCTCCAGAAATCCAGAAGGATTGTCATTGTAGGTTTTTGAAATTTAAGTGGGAATGATGATTTTTGGTTTATAACGAAAATTCAAAACGTTCAGACCTCGAGAAAAAAATCGATAACTCTCGTTATCAATTTAGCACGAGATATTCTAAATAGTTTGTTCATTTTACATACAACAGGATGCAGTCATATACAGTTGTTCCTTTTTGACTAATTTATTTAAAAATTGCTGTAGATCTAAGAAAATAGATAAATTGATAATTTTTCTATAGCTTTGTTTCAAGTTTTTGATTGGAAATTTGTCCATAGGATTTGATCTTTGTTGTTGTATTGCTTTCCTCCTTCGTAGAATTCCCGTGGAAGCCATACCCAAACGTTTTCCATTAAGCCGAATGAATAAGGCGACCATGGTATATTTATGATTTAACTACCATTTTGCACGTATAAAACTTAAAACTAATTCTGTCAAAATACTCGTATATATTCCATCATGATACTCCTTTAAGGTCTGTTAAAATTCTTTTTTCTTTTCTAAGATCATGAAAATTATAGTTTTAGTCATGGAGCCTATGAGGTTCTACGATTTTTTACAAATTTGTGTTATTAGGTAAAAGTCGACCGATAGGGAGAAAGGCTTTAATTCATGCACGATCAGCGATCTCGCACAGTAGATTGCCATAGATGTCTTGAAAAAATAAAAAATCGTTAAATCAGCCACTCCTTAAATCCTTAGGCAGTCGATTTTTTTGCTATTTGGCTATTTTTCAAAGGAACAAATGCACTTCTCGTGTCACTTATATTCGAATTGTAGCAGTTCCCACAAGCACCGGAACTTCATATTTCGACATAAATTGATGGCCAAAAAAGAACGTAAACTTCCGTCGATCTTTCATCCACCCCAGACTATAATTTTTAGTTGCTTAAATTCGTAGAACGCTCTCGTAAAATTATATAGTGGGTCATCTAAAGGGGCTCAGAACGCAATCTCGTAGAGAAATCGGTCGTCCCTTTTCAGATTTTAACAGCCCAATTTGTTTCGTCCAAAGGATCACGTATACAAAAATTGTACGAACAAATAGCTAATGAATAAACCCAAGAAGTATGGGATGAGAAAATTATAAAAGTACGGGATGACAATAAAATCCATGAGATGAAACATAGATGTCATACGAGTATCTGTGTAAAACGTAAAAGTCTGGGATGAGTTTTTAACTCTTATGGTATTTTTTAAAGCACGTGGATGAAAGTATGGGATAACTTCGAAGTCAATCAATCAATTAAAAGATCTTATTTAGTTTTATGCACGAGTTCAAGAAGCATTTAGTAAAAATTGAGTTGATAGAAGCATTACGCATTTACTGATTTGTTGTGATTTTCTGAAATATTCTGGTCCAAGGTTGACTAAATGGAGTAATCTATAGGGTTGATATCAGATTAGTTGGACCTCCAAACGTCTTTGCCCTAAGCCCCGAAAAACAACACAGTGTTATGCTAAAGAGAGAACCCATCGGTGTCAAATTTCGTGAGGGTATAACAATTGTATCGTCCGTGGAGCGAAGTTCAAGCTTCTTCATTCATGGTCTCTCACATCGTTTGCTCTAGATATTAGATTGCTCTAGATATCAGATTCTGCGGTTTATTGGTGAAGTTGTTGTCGCATTGCCTCTCTCTGCTATGCACTTACGTAATTTTTGATGTAGAACTAAAATTTGACGAAAATCTGAAAAGAAATAAACGAATTTCGATACTAGAGAGCGGACCAAAAGTCACCATGGGGTTTAAAAATTGAATAACTTTTTCGTTTATATATTTTTTATAGTTTTTTTTTTGATTATAAAATATACAAAATGGAAATTTTTTTACACTAAGTATGGAAAGAATGTCACTTAAATGACCCCCATTTTCAGCTTCGCACTGATGGTCTCGTTTTAGAGCATTTTCCATAACATCTTTCAAAATTTGTGGCTCTACCGTACGAATTTCTGCAACAATGTTGGCCTTGAGTTCAAGGATTGTCTCGGGCTTGTTCACATATACTCACGTCTTCAAATAACCTCAAAGAAAATAGTCGAGTGCTGACAAATCTGGCGAACGCGCTCGCCAATTAATTTGCGAATTTCTCGAAATTATTCGCTCTCCAAAAATCCAAACCACATCTCAGGTCTGTTTTCAAGAGCAGGGCGTAAAAAATATTCTATCATAAACCGATACCGCTCTCCATTTACGGTTACAGCACTTCCATTTTCATTTTCGAAGAAGTAAGGCCCAATGACATTTTCAGATGTAATACCACATCATACTGTACACCTAATGGGATGTAATTTGCGTTGATGAATAGCTCTTGGGTTTTCAGAACCCCAGAACCTGCATTTTTGCCAATTAACAATGAATGGCTTTGTGAAATCCTCATCACTGAATGAAAATGAGATTCATCAGTCATAATGAGATTTTCAATAAAGTTGATTTCATTTCTGGCCAACTGTTGAAATTTAACTGCAAAATTTAGACGTTGCCGATGATCTCCAGGTTTTAATTCTTGCACCAATTTCACCTTATATGGGAATAACAGTAAACCTTTTTTTAAAATGTGCCTTAGTGACGTACCAGACATTCCTAGCTGAGCAGAATGCCTTCTGGTAGATGTTTCTGGTGTTTCGTTAACATTTTGCGAATTGAACGTGGTCTACCAGTTCGAGGCAAACCTCTTACGGTGCCATCTTGGTGGTGACGATCAATTAAGCAACGAATCATTGCTTCAGAGGGCGAAATTCTGACATTAAAATGACGACGATATGCTCTTTGCGTTAAAATAATTGATCGCTTATTTAAATAATAAAATTCTATTATTCTGGTTCTTTGTTAAGTTGTGTATCTATTATTTATTTTTCAGGTGTTATTTATATAATCTGAAAAAAAAAATATAAAAACGAAAAAGTTATTAAATTTTTGAAACCCATGGTGGCTTTTGGCCCACCTTGTATCTTGCAACAGAATACTAAGGACTATCTTGAAGAACCTAATCCAAATTAATCCAAAACAACTTGCCCAAATTCCAAAATTTAACCCTAAATGGCCTGAAATTTGATCAAAAACGATTGAAGCCCAACATTTTTTAATGTGGCTTTTTGATTAAGTCATAATGAGCCTAAAATTATTTGAATGTCAATTGTTCTTGTTTTGTGTTCAAATTTCGGTTTTGGTCCGATTTTCAATTTGGGTTCTGATAGCTTTAGATTAAATGGCCTGAAATTTGGTCAAAAACGATTGAAGCCCAAAATTTCTTAATTTGATATTTGATTAGGTCATAATGAGCCTAAAATTATTTGAATGTCAGTTGTTCTTGTTTTGTGTTCTAATTTCGGTTTTGGTCCGATTTTCAATTTGGGTTCTGGTAGCTTTAGATTTAATGGCCTGAAATTTGGTCAAAAACGATTGAAGCCCAAAACTTTTAATTTGATATTTGATTAGGTCATAATGAGCCTAAAATTATTTGAATGCCAATTGTTCTTGTTTTGCGTTCTATTTCGGTTTTGGCCCGATTTTCGATTTGGGTTCTGTTAGCTTTTTAGTGATAAAGCCTTAATTTTCTCCTAGAGCGAGCATAATAAAAAAAATAAATAGAGCATTTAATTAGCCTAAAATTAACTTTTATTTGCCAATTATTTTTAAACGTTTTTTGATATGGGTTCTGCTAACTTTTTCTAAATCTAGCAGAATCCGCGTTTTAGTTGGAAGGGATGGAGCCCAAAACTTTTTAATATAGCTTTTAATTAGCCTATAATTATTCATACTGTCTTGTAATGTTCTGCCGTAAAATTCCTAATTGACTTAGAAGGACGAGATAGATCAATAATGGAAAAAACTGCACCGCTTTCGTTCACTGCGCTGTTATTTATCTCAGACGAAAATACTAAATCAAGTTGGATATGTCACTGATCTGGGGCAACCCACAATTAGGCAAACTATCTGTGATCAAGGTTTCCTTTGCATTACGTGCGTTAGTAGCAATCAAATGGGTGTTGTCCTTTGATCGTTCCCATAAGATCAAAAGGTTAAAACACATGATGTCAAAAATTAAATAAACAGCATCAGTCTGATAAATTTCAATTTGACCATATGTGGATGCCAATATAGGGGCAAAGGATAAAATATTTCTTTGCTTGTATAGTTGTTATTCATTTTAACACATATCATCATCATGCTGAAATTGATATGCACCGCAATAACGAACCATTTTTGCAGAAAACGTTGAAATCAGATGTACAAATACAATGATCGTTGAAGTTTTGATTTAAATTGGTGTAGTGCTGAACTTTGTATAACTCAATGTCGTTTCACAAAGTTCCTATGCGTTTCCTATAATAGTATTGATAGCAGAATCCTAATTTCGGCCACGGTGAATTGTCGTGTGAAGTGATTGCTGTATACCCAACAGTAACTGTATGTTTGGCTTGCTTTGATTATCAACAAAGTTGGTAACGTTCCCACCACTTCGGTTTCCTATTTAATTCTAATTACCACTAATTAAAGATATTAAATTTCATTCAACCGTTTCCACCGTTTTGGCCTGCAATAACATGAGAAATAGTCAAAATAATCTTAAACATTTTTTAACATATTCATTAAATTCCATATAAGTACATGTACAAAACATATACAATGTATTCAGTATACCGCATGCAGAAATTCCATTTAAATGAACTGAACAAAAAAATCGTGATTAACAGCAGCACCACGTAAACAACGAAATGATTCCGATAAAAAACACAATAAATTGTTTAATTTTCCAACTAACAAAAAACAAAAAAAAATCTCCACGACGAGCAATCTTCCAACATATAAATTGTATAAAACACAAATAACATTGCACGCATCGTGACACAAAATAAATAAGTCGGAATAAGAAAATTGTCTCAATATACTGTACATAGCAACATATTATAAGAAGCTCTTGAGCTGATAACAATCTTGTGTTATGTTTAATTTTTTTTTTTTTTTGTCTTAGCCACCACCATCCCAACAACCACCGTCCGCATATCACCATATATTCCAACCATATAGGACGACGCGTTTCACTGTGCAATTAAAACGCAATATTGTACGATTTATACTTTACGGTCCGATTACACACACACACAGCAGCAGCAAAAAAAAACGTCTTAAGATTTAACGAAACATTTCAATTTGTTTTTGTTCGATTTTTTTGTTGCTGTTGTTGGGTGCTGTTCAATGGAAAATGCTAATTTAATTTTCTTAAACGCGTACCCCGTGTACAATTGAGCGCGCGGACCCAATACCTATGAATTGTAATTGAATTATTTTTTTTTTGTATGTATTCGTATGTACATTGCATAAATAAGTAAATGAAAATTTATGAAGATTTAAATGGTTCGCGATTTATGTGTATGGTAAACAACATGTTTTTTATGCTTTTTTGTTACACAACAACAACAATACCGGAGAGATATGTTAAGTACATATATTGTTTGGTGATCACTGTATTGTGGCATAATTTGATGTGATGTTATATCGAATTTATTGTGAGATAATTCAAAATGTTTGTTTAAAACACTTCTGCGGAGCACTTTCCCCTATATACATTGAAAAAATTTCACTTTCCAAAACCCATTAAATAAATCTAAAAAATTACGTAAAATAACTTGGAGATATACCATTCATGTATGTCCTTTCACCCGCACATTAAATTATGTTTTTCATGTAAAAAGCGAAGGGTTCCCAACTAATTTCGTTTCAGTATATAAAAAAAGGGATGAAAATTCCCAATAAAATATTCATAGTCATTGCTTTTAATCCCATTGGATTTGAAACAAACTTTATGATGTTATTACACAAACAAATTAGGCTTGAGTGGTACTCGGATTAGTGAATCCACTCGAAACACAAAACGTATCGCATTTTGATCAACAATTACTTCAAGTAATTTGATAAATTTTCCCCCACTCTATAGTATCGAGTATATATTCGAAACGTAATTCGAAACGATTCGTAATTCTTTCAACAAAAATATTTACAAGATTCGGACAAAAGAATACTTCGATGTATCATCTGCGTATCCACTTAGCTACGTATCTTTTATAATATGCCGCCACTTCATCATAATTTGATCTATTGTTGAGTGTATTACTATATTCTATTGTATTACAAATATGATCCATCCGATATGGATTGAGAGAAAAGGTTTCCAATTCCCTTGATTAATTTTTATTTTATTTAACAGCCAACCCTTTCTAGTTTAGTGTTTTGATTACTTGTTATTTGACATAATCATGAGGGTTATCTAGTTTTAAACTATAAGAGATTTAATTTAAACCAATTTTTTTTTCGGGAAAATTGGAAATGAAAATTTTATGTAATTATGTTGTTTTTAGTAGAGACAGCCCCTTTTATTTTGTAATAGATTTCACTTTTTTTCTTTATACGATGATATCAAACCTTAAAAGAGCAAGCAGATATAGGATTTGTTGTGATGCGATGCGGAAAGATGCAATTTCGGTTAGATGCGGTAAAATGACAGGTAGTGTTTGATTCGGCTTATGACTAAATTTCATAGTGGGAATTCGCGATCCTACATTTCACGTGGTTTTCAATTTTCAGTGCACAGTTAGACTAGGAATGTGGCTTTCAAAACGTTTTTTGATGTCATTTTTGAAGGATAAAATTTAGAAAATAAGATATTGATCTGGGACCGACCAGAGATCTTGTTTTGGATAAAAATCAATTCAGTCATCAATTATCAATCTGGAAAATTTTAAGCAGAATGCTATTGATTTGTTTCGTAGGGGACATTTTAATAAAATGATCTGCTTCGATTGGCTATTTAGGTATCTCGTGTATGTATAACATCGTTCGCTTGGTGCAAATGTGCTTTTTAGATGTTTGTGAATTAGAAAAGAAAAGTTGGCGAAAATAGATCAAAATTCACTTTGAAAAATATGAATATTTGAATATTTTGAGGAATGTGTAAGGCGTAACTGCAGATTACATATATGTTTGAAAAACACTCCCACGTACATTATCATGCTGCCGTGAGTGAAAGATGTAACACAAAACTAAGAGCGATATTTGATAGCTATAAGCACAATCCAAGCTACATTGTGGAACATTTTAGTTTTATTTGGAAGATTCCGATATGTCATGACAGTTGCGTGATAGAAAATATATCGCCAGATTTTACACTATTTCTGTATTCTCGACTTTCAGTGGATTTTCTGGCATACAAAGCTTAAACAAATTCATGCTAACGGTAACGAATTTTGTTGCTGCTCCTTTCGAACGTGTAGAAGAAACTAGATGTTTATTTTAATGTTTATTAAAAATCAGACTTCTCCATTAAATGCATAGTTCAAGCATGAATCTGTGTTTATAACCTTCTATTGAGACCCAAAAATATATTTGAATTACGAGAAATTAAGGCTATCAGTCCAGATTATCGGGTTTAATGTTCAGAGGCTGACTTTTGCCTTCATCAATCAATTACAAAATGTTTTTCCCGGAAATTATGGCTTGGTAAATTCGATTGGGAAAATGAACGTATACAAGCGGCCTACGCCATACGACACAAAAGAAAACAATCGATTGACTTGTGTTTTGAATGTATGCACCTAGAAATCATTGGCAATATTGACGAACCGAGCGCTATTCATCATAGAACAGATTGAACTGATTAGCGCTGAAGGGTTTAAAACTCCCGGAAAGTTAGCAACTTTTCATTTTTCAACTTGAAATTTCAAGCATCTTAAAAAAATGTTCATCATTCTTTAATAACAATCTAATTTTGAGATGTTATGTTGAGAATTTTGAAAGCTGGAGGCAAACTGAAACATGCTGAATTACTTTTCCGGGAAAACATCACAATAATTAATTCAATTGTCACCTGCCCCGATAACGGTACAATGACTAACTAAGATGTTGAACGCGTGCAATATTCGTAAGCTACCATAAAAGTGCAAGTATTTTTATAGAAACAGTCAAAAAATTAGCCAAATTTTTGGCTGAGATTTTGCATTTTTTTAAATTGATTTTCCAAAAATTACACTACGAGTATAGAAACACAATAACACAATATTAGAATTGCGAACCGGACAATATGCAATATTTTAACCCTACTATAACCCTGAAGTTTGCAGAGTTTTCCCGAATCGGATTTAGAAATGCTTTGCTGGTGTGAAATTAACCCAATTTTAAGCTCCCAGGTTTTATGAGTAATGGATCTTCTCAGTAGTAACCCAAATTACTTTAGTCATTATTCAACAAAATCAGAGAAAGACCCTGATATTTATTAGTATCGAGAAAATTCCGCACTACTTCAACAATTCATCGAAACTAACCAAGCTGTATCAGCACGTAGGGAACTTGAAGATATTGAGAAATAACCGCCCTTTCGTGTCGTCGTTTTCGATTCCTCACCAAAGACCACATCGATAGTATTATTTCCCTATAAGCTAGAAGAGAGCTCAGCTGACATCGTTCTACGATGGCGAAGATACGCTTATTTATCTTGACTACTGGTTTTTTAGCGCACATGTCAATTGTTGGCATGCATTCGTCGAACTTTTACGTGACAGCCGAGTGATAGCTGTTCTGGTTGAAAAGAGCTCACAGCCATAAAATAGAGTTGTAAATCAAGTTTAAATTTAGGCACACATCCCAAGCGAGTTACACCACCAAGGCGTATTTGAGTTTGACGTGTCAAAACTTCAACCACATTGTCAACCGATCATTGTTGTTGGATTCATCGAAATTATTTCACTCCATGGAATGGCTATCGCTAATAAACATCACGACCAACACTTAAATTTAATGACATCAAAAGTTATGAATGATTCGTATATTTAAAAATTTCACTCGTTTCGGTTGATGAAGAACCAAGCCGATTCAAAATAAAAGTTTATCTGCAACAAGTAGTGTTCTATTTGGCATGGCGTCATGTGAAATAAAAGGAATTTTTCAGATATAGATAGCAATGAGAGAACGACTAGGACGTTCGGAATCTGTCATATTAAATTATATTGAAAAGCAATACAACACCGGGATATGTCATTACAGTTTTGTATTTAATTATGAAATAACGACGTGCTAAGCATATCGTTTCAAAGCTCTAGAACCAGACAACCATTCTGATGTCACTTTACTTCACAAATGTACAGTTCAAGCGTTATTGGCAAATTATTCCTTTATTAGAGAGTAAAAATTTACGTATCACACAATTTTCTTGTAAAACGCCTTAGTATACCTAACCGTCCAGTCTTGGATGTAGATATATTTTGATATTTTGAAAAAAAAAAAATCACGTGCGGGGTTTCGTTTGAAAGGTCTTGGAACCAGTAAACAATTTTCGGTGCTCAAGAAGAGCCGCAAAATTTGATGAAGGGATGAAGAAGTAAGTTCATCCCTATAAATTAGCATTATTAGCCAAGCGCACTAAGACCATGTTTGAGGCTAACTTCTGATCAAATGACAATCTTTTATGACTTTTTTTATTAAGTCTAAAAGGCTTTTAACCATTATCACTCAAAAATCTCACAACTAAACTTTATACTTTTACAGTAGCGAAGCTATTTACTAGGAAAAGTGGGAACTCTTCGGCAATAAAAACAATCAGTTCTTTTCTAGAATCGTTTTGTGACCAACAATCAAAACTCGCGATTTCCCCGTATTTCCTATGGTTTTATTTGGTTGATGTAAAAAGGAAACTTTGTTTTACCAAACTTCATGAAAATCAGAAGAGTTCTAATTTTGCGTCCCATTGTGTATTAAAAACAGTTAAAATTAATTTTTCCCCTATCGTTTTGCGACCAATTTTCTGAGTCGACATTCCGCATAGTTTTACTGGGTTTCAATTTTCGGAATGAAGTTCTCATTAGCATCTGACGTTTTTTTCTTTGGTCCATATGGTAACATTATTGAAATTTTAACAAAGTTGTTTTACATCCAAAAGGACTTCTTCTTAACGTTTTGAAGGTTCCGGACTCCGAAAAAGGAAAAATATTGCGCTGTCTACATGTCTGTTTGAACCCACGACATCTATTGCTTCTTTTATTTTGAATCCAGAGGAAACGTTTGGGCCATGTACGTCAAATGGGTTGGAGACCTGTCATATGATACGCCTGAAACACAATGCAATACCAAGAGATACTACCCACTATAGTTCATTTGTATTATTGTCGTATAATCGTGTAGTATGTTGTTTGTATGGACCTAGCTAGATCAGGCAACACTTTTATAATACCTTTTTAGTACACAAGTCCACCTTTCTAGTACACAAAATTTCGATAATGGCGCTCACCAACTTAGCTCACAGTTCTACCGTTTTGGTGCTGCTGTCAAATTAATTATTATGTTATGCGCCTACATTTCGGATCGTGTTATACGTGATCTACCTGTAAATTGGTAGTGATTTATTAACACTATGATATTTTACCTATTTGTACTCGTTCAAAAATCGAAATTGCTAAAAAAAATATTGAAATTAAAATTACAATCCAGGGAATAGCATATACGTAATCCTCCTAAAATCACAATTCACCCTCCTTATTTCTCCTTCTTATTTACGAATGTATATTGTATTTTGACAAATCTCCTAGACTGATTTGTAACATGATTTATACCGAAACACAAAACTCTCTTCAATAATCAACTATTAAGCCCTTTTAACATTACATCTAAATTATTATGTATACGATTGCACTTTTTGTTATTGGACGGGTGTGGATTCTATAAATATGTATACATCCCTGACTTAAGATGAAACCATAAAAAACATTAATCTCGTGCATAATGCGAATTCTGAAATGGTTCAGTGATGCGTTAAATTAATTTTTGATGACATCATTTTATGTATATAAAGCGCATAGACACGAAGAGATAACGACATAAAAATTTGTATACAACAGCACCTGATACAGACGATGAATCTTGCGTGCAGATTACGTTTGGTACATAAAGTAAAAAAAATTAATTTCTTAGATGAGTTAAAAATTAAGATATTGAGTGTAGATGCGCGATACCATATGGATAATGTATTTAGTGTGCGTGCTACATAATGTGTAATGATACGAGTTGTTTCGAGACAAAATAAAAAGTAATTTTATCACAAGAAGAAATCTTGTCCGTGTTGTCGTTCCTGATTGTAATAAAAAAAAATTGTAATTTTATTGAATTTATTGCAATAATAATAAAAAATCTACTCAAATTTCAATTGAAGGTGGGATGAACAATTTATAATTTTTATTTATACACAAAATAAAATAAAAATTGTAATCTTATCAAGATCTTGAAGAATTTTTTTTTTATATATACGGAGACACAAAAAAAAATTTATAAAAATGGCTGAATTTTGTATTTATTTAAAATATATACATACATATAATAAATAAAAATGTCTTGCGTTACAACAATTTATCGTAATGTGATATGTTGCCATTTTTATATGCCCACAATATTATAATCCAGGATAAATTCCGACCGGTAATATTTATTATTAGTAAAACATCTTGTACATATAACACAACACAATAAAATATGGAACAGATGTTTGCAGTGCGACTCTGATTCTTATCAAATTTTATGTGTATATGTCTATTGAAATCGTTTATCAAAATGTAAAAATCTCGTTAAATATCCTTTTTACATCCTGATGTAATCTAATTGTGTACTCAACACGTATAAATTGTGTTGACATATTTATGAATAAGTTATGAATAAGCAGCTTTGAACTAATGGTCCGTTTCCATAGTATTCGTTTCAACCTCCACTTGAACTCATTTTAATTTCAGGAAGCCTCTTCAAGTTATAAACGTTTAAAGAGAATATGCCGTTCAACGCAGAATCTTATTTAAAGAATCTTTAATATCTCAGAAAGTAGCTATTTTAATTTTCCGTAATTTTCTACATGAACAAGTCCAACATTGTCCGTTGGAAACTTTATAAAATTAAAATTCTTAAAATTAAAACTGGCACAATTTTTTACATGTAATCAAAAACTAAACATTGATTGTAACTATCATTGAGATTTTTCTTTTGCTTGTTTGTCTTGCATTTTTAGGGTTCACATTTATTTTCCTTATATGTCCACCAAAGACATTTGTATTTTGAAGAAATTTGGTCATGTTTAATTTTTTTAAAGAATTAATCCAAAATAAATAATCATAGGTGGCAGTAACATCAACAAAACAAGCTGTGCCTGACTATTCGAAATACTAAACTGTCGACTTTTCGTGGATAAAGGAATGGAATTTAATTTTTAAATTAAACTAAAATAATGGAAGATGATATGGAAGTTGGATTATTTGCAAATGTTATTATAAACTAGGAAATGTTTAAAAATAAAAAGAATTGTCACATAAAAATTTGTGCACAGTAACAAATTTGCATTAAATACCAAATAATGGCATTTGACAACTAAATTGAAAAGTTACCTCGCGGAGAGACTTTTCGTTTGCAATCTGGCGGCGAATAGCGTAAGGTTACATCAACAAGTTTAGTTCATAATTTACCCGAAAAATCGACCTAAGGCACATAGCATTACAACTTTGCTTTATTAACAATCGCACCATTGATTTTTTGTTTATAGCTTTCCTCCAACACCTTTCCTCCAACACCTTTCCTCTAGAGAAATTTCTATGCAAATTTTTAAGGTCTTTGTTGGTCGACAGTTTACTTAAATTTTTTTGCTACGTCAATATTTCGGTACTGATTTTAGATAACTATTATCTATACATGTAAATAAAATTGGTGTATCTGTCTGTTTTGAAATAAATGATTGTTCTTGGCTTTTTGCATATACTAACAGGTAATTAAAAATAACTAAGTGTTTTTAAACATTTTGACAGTCTGGTGTCAGTTTCGTTGTTCGGTTTTCAAAACAAAACTATACTGCACTGATTTTAGTGTTTAAATTTGTTCGTAGTTGCTAATCATAAGAGCAATCTGTACAAACTTTTCAAAGAGACGTATAGCATTCACCAAATTCATATGTTCTCCTCTAATGCATGTTTGTTTCAGTTTTCTATCTCTTTGTCATCATTCTATTACAATAAATTCCCCTGAAACTTCAAAAATGAGATCAGTATTCAATAAAACGTCAAGGTACAATCACTTGTTTTTTAGTAGTGGAAATCCTTTATTTTTAACCCAATTTTAGTGCAAATAAAAAAATCCTGGTAAGCCAAATAATGTTTTTCTCCCAACGTCTTAAAAGCCTCTTGTTTTAATACTGTTTTTGGGTATTAAAGTTGGCCTTTTGATTACTATTTAAAAAAAATGTGTGTTGCTAAGCTACACTTTTAACCCTTGGTGTAAAAGTAGGTACTTTTAATACTAGGAGAAAAATATTATAGTGAAGACCCAATTTCGGAAAAACTTTTTTTTATTCATTAACTCAATATACATATTCGTTTAAAGAAATTATTTGTTCTGGATATTAATGTTTGAATACTTTGATAAAAATTAAGAAAATCGGATTTGTCAACATTATTATCGTTTGTAACCATATTGCCAAAAATATTGGTACCTATTGGATAGGACTAGGATCTTCGAGGCCTAATATTTCAGCAGCAATAGTTTTCTCATTTTCTAAAGTATCATGAGCGGTTGTTTTCATGATTAGTACTGTAGCTGGTACTAGTACTGTCGCTGGTACTAAGTTCATTGGGTCGTAATATTCTTGTAGCATTGTTTGCTTCTACAGTATTAGGTTTCCAACCACCATGCCTTTTAAAGCAACTGAGGTCGGAACTTTGTAGCAATACAAGTACATTCCAATAAAAAACGTCCAACAAGAATCGAAGTAAAACAGGCGGTTGGTGAAGATGACGAAAACGCAAGCACCGATCCGAAAACAGTGGCTGCAACTGTTATTGCAGGAGTATCTAACGAAGGAACTGTAACAGTTTTAGAAAATGTTGATTTTGAAATTATATAGATGAGATGCAAAAAGCGTCAGATTAATTTTACAAATATAACTGATCCAACCCGAATCAAATGGAAAAAAGCGAATTTGTTGAAATCGAAATCAAATACCAAACGCCTGAGAAAACAGAACTTGTTGAAGAAACTCAAGGTCAGTATTTCATGAAATATTTTACTGAGGAATTATTCGAAACTATGGTAAACTTTATTAATATATATGGGCTCCAAATGTCCAAACTTTTAAATTGACGGATTTACATGAAATTAAAAGATTTATCAAGAGTTCATATATTCATCGGAAGTACAAAATTTCCCTAAATTAGAATACACTGGAGCAATTTTATAGGAATCGAATACGTTATGCAAACTATGACCAGGGGCAGATTTTTTCAATTTTCATGTCACCAACAATTGACACGAATAAATGATTCATGATTCTTTAAAGAGACATTGGCGTCGATTCCTTATACATTTTCTATTTATCTTTTCTTCTATTCTTCTATTATTTCACAAGCTACTCGATATTTATTTCAAAATTTTTATTTAAATTTTTAGGTTGCTTGCTTAAATGCATCGAGTTTTCCTTTACAGTTTCCTTTACTTACAATTTATTGGAAATATTAAAAACTACATTATTCGGAAAACCACCAATTTGAAAAGAGGACGAAGCAAGGATGGAAAAATTATTGTGGTCAAATGGCTTGATAACAAACCTTTTTTACGTTTATCTAGCATCCAAAGATGAAGCGGAATCCTAAAGCGATATGTTAACGTTTCACAACCGGAAATTGTAAATTTATATAACAACGGTATGAGAGGAGTTGATCTTTTAAATCAATTAATCCAATATTATAGGACGTTTATCAGATCTAAAAAATGTCCATTGCGAGTAATGACTCATTTTTGAGATTTTGCGATCAGCGCAAGTTGGATTGAGTATAACATGCAAAAACAAAACATATCAGCCAAAGACATACTAGATTTGTTGGAATTCCGGTTACATGTGTCACTCTTTCTGATGAATTCTTTCACCATTTCACGAAAACGAGGGCGTCCTCCAGCGGATATTACCAATGCCGGACTTCCATCTTATTCAAGAAGATCACAGAGCGAAATTCGTCCAATCTCGGATATTCGGTATGATTGTATTGATCATTTTCCTGAATTTAGTAGAAATAAAGAGGCAACTACATGCAACTTGGAAAGCTGTGCGTTTCGCGCACACGTTCACTGTGAAAAATGTTCTATACATCTTTATCTACTAACAGAAAGGAGTTGTTTTTTAAAATTCCATGAAAAATGAATGTGATTTCAAAGAAACTGCGAGGCTGAAATATTTAAATTTTCATTTATTTGATGTTACTTTATTTATATTAATTTTTTATATAGTTATTTTTGCTTAAGTTTTTTGCTTCTTTTTGTTAAGCTTTTACGAATATGTAGCTATTTTTAATTATTTTTGCACTTTAAATGCACATTTTTAAGTTTGAATCTGAAGTAATAAGTTTATAAACTTTTACCTTAATACAAAAATAGTTACTCTTGGCTCGATTTGTACATGTGCTTGTACATTGGATAAAACCTCACAAGAAAATGTGAGTTGTGTTTTCTTGATGTCACAAGGAAAATCTATTTGGCTCAGTTTTAAAACAGGACTAAAATAAGACATAAATGGCTCAGTTATGAGCAAGTAAAGTGTTTTCTCGGGTCATTTTTGCCTTTTTCGTTCTTATTTTTTTCATAGAAAAACAAATTAACAATTACAAGCAGAGTTTACCGATTTCTGTATAGAATAATTCATATTTAGACTGCGGTCCAATTCGTGACTAATTTTGTGGAGACTAACTTATTCGAAACTTTATAATAATTTTCATGTAGAATATATACTTATTACAGGCTTGTCAACTTATTTGGAGCAATTACCACTTTGAACTGGATCCTCCCATTAAAGCTAAAGAAATCTACAATGACTCTATTCAACAGTAGATTTATTGTAGACTTTCAAATAAGTCATTATTACCAAAAATAAGTCATGAATTGGATCGCAGTCTAAAATAACCTTTTATATGCCTTCTTAGATTAAATTTATGTTTTAATGGAATTATGTACTTATTGAGGCGAGTGTGAATTTTTGTCAAACTGCTAGATTGACACACTTTTGTTCAAAACATCAACTATGTTTTATGGGTGGTCGCAATTGTGACTTTTGTTGTTGATTTAGTCGTACACTTTTCTAAATTCGAGAATAGTGTCAAAATTAGCTTGAGTCATATTGCTTGCTGCCATATTTAGCCTCCTGTTGTGTAGATTTGTTTTACAACTGGACTACCAACCTTACTATGGTATCTGCTTTTTACGTGGCCCGTTATACGAGCGATAACATAAAATGGATTCATCCCGATATACCAGGGTTTAATTTCGAGGTTTTCTTAAAATTCTCCAGAACTTTTGATTCCATCATGATATGTCTCAAAATTTTGATTCCATTGATTCAGATTTTAAGTCTGTTGGAAAGATGGCACTTCAATTCAAATTTGAAATAAATTTTTAAATGATTTCTTAACGACTTCAGTTTGGAGTGTTTCTCACATTAAGTGACCGATTTGGCCGCTGTTCCCCTTCGGTTACCAAAACTTGTACTAAGCCAAGCAGCGGTTGCCGTATTGTGCTTGTTAGAAAATAGATAATTACAGACGTAGATATACCAATTTTATCTTAGGCTGATTACTGGGTTGATATAACAAATTTATGTTGTGTCTAGTTGAGTTTGTCGCTAAATGCAGCAATTAATGCTATTCAAAGTATAGTAAAAAACCCGTCTCCGTTGTTTTAATTGCGTGATGGTATGTACTTTTTAGCTGGGTTGTCAATGTTTTGGAATTTGATCAGCCTTGTTTTATTGTACACGATGCCATGATTTTCATCGTACGAAAAGTACCGAAGTAATTCCATAATTTTTTAGAGATGCACACATGGTATTCCGATTTCCGCCCAAAGTTTGTAAAACTTATTTGGATACTCTTATACCCACCAAACCAACTCAACATAAACCACAATATATTTATAAGAAAGTAGCAGGACCAAATAACAAAAAAATCACTTAATCCAGTAATAAAAAATAAATATTTAGGGTGTGGAAAACACATTTCCAACACACGAATATATAACACAAACAAGGGTGTGAATTCTATAATCATAAAAATTTGATACTTATCTAGCACAAGAGCAGCTTTCTGGTTCCTATAATTATTTTTAACTTAACACACAACTCATCTTTTATCTCACATACTCTGGTACATAATTCCCCAATGGAACTATTAAAAAATTTGTTAAAATTTCTTGAAATAAATTTTCAATGTGAACATTATATATGTACATAGTACTTGAAATGTAGAGGGATGGGAAAAGGGGGACGTTAGTACATCTCGAAAAATTTTAATTTCCATTTTCCAACTAGAATATAAATTATTTATGATTATTTGATTATTCAACATAAAATGATATCATATTTTATCTATAATTGACATAAATTGATATAAACGATTGTCTCTGTTTTTGTGCGCGGATATGCAGTGAACAGCAATTTAGGGTTTTCTTTGTTTTTTCAATTTACGAGTATGTTCAAGTTGTTTCACAATACAATTTGTTGGAAAATTCAAGGACAAACATTTTTGTGCATTTAAAATTCGTCCACTTGTTTTCTTTCCACTTTATATAGCTAGGCACAATAAATTTAATTTCATACCTATCAACCCCCATCATATCAATTTAATTGATTGATGGGACCTATTGTACGATAACATACCTAAGCAAACAAATTTTAATTGATGACAGACGAAAGGTTAAGTTAATTATTAATTTATCATTTTCTGGGTATGCCCCGAATGTGCACCTGTTTTCATCGAAATTCTACGTTTTATCTAATTAGGAAAAAATTTCTGGAGTGTGTTATGTGTTTTATCTTAATAATTTCTTTGAGTTTCTTGATGATTGATGATTTTATATAATGATCATGAACTTTGATAATTATTTCATCAATGCAATTGAAAAAATATGCAAATATTTATTTTCCTTCGAGCGATGAATTGCAGGTTCTAACGGATAAGCAAGAGATACGTCATAACAACAAAATATCTCTTAATGATAATTTTAATAAAACTTGATATTTAGAAAGTAAACGAACAAAATTCTTGAATTACCATTTTAGTCTCTCCGGAATATACTAAAAAAATAGGAACACGCAGCAATACTAAAACTAAATAACACGTTCGAAATCGTTTAGATACATTCGTTTACGGCTTTTAAATTGCAGTGTCAGTGCGTTTATTTATACGTTATCACAAATTGAAACATTAGATTTTGAAGTGCCTATCCGTTCCGTATAATGCTGGAAAAAATATAAAATATGGGATTCATATTTTATAATTTATTGCATATGTTAACATATGCAATTTTGAAATTTATTGCGGTCAAGGAAACAGATTAATCGAAACAATGCAGGTAGCGGTATCTCCGTTCGCAGATTTATGGCACCATGTGTATATGGATAATTATTACAACAGTGTTCAAAACAGTGAGATACTATTGAAGAAAAAAATAAGAATTTGCAGTACTAGTGCTATACGTAAAAATAGAGGGCTTCCGGACTGTCTGAAAACAGTTTCATTGAAAAATGGTGAAACAATTTTCTGAAGGAAAAAGGATATATTGTTGCAAGTTTGGCAATCAAAAAGGCTGTAAATCTCATTTCCACAATTCACTCTGCAGAGATAAAAGAGAGTCAGAACATCGACCGAAAGACGAAACAAAAAATTATAAAGCCAAATGCTCCGATCGATAATATAATCAATACATGAAAGGCGTAGACCAGGAAGATCAGTTCTTATCGTATTATTCAAGTTTACGAAAAACTGTTAAATGGACTAAAAGAATGGCAATGTATGGCACACCCGCGCTACGCCACGATTTGACGGGAAAATGCCCGACTACATAGTATTAATTCGGATAGACACATTAGGGATAGATAAAAATGTTAAATGCCTGATCATTTATAATTTGAATGTCACCCTTTGAGAATCGTGGAAGGTGGGCTGTGAAAAATTGCCCCGAAACAATTTTTTTAACTTGTTTAGATGACTACCGGTAAGAACAGAAATATAACAACTGCGAAACGAAATGTATAGAAGCTTCCACACGACAGCCATGTCATCGGGTATCATATAGTTTAAGAATCAAACTATCATTTGGGTAGGGGCACGAGTATCAGTAAGTAGCATTTTAGTAATGTTTCCAATTGGCTGAAGAACCGTTTGACGGTCACCATATTTTCAAAGATTCGAAATGTACCTACAACCCAATGAACTCAGGCGATATATCAGAACGAGTGCATTAATTTTGGACCTTGTGATTTCATTGTTTGCTCGGTGAGTTAAATACAACAATTTGAGTTGACAAAGATGCTAACAGATACAACGTCCATCTAAAGCCGTGAAATTTTATAAATTTCTTTGAATCTTATATGTAGGGGAAGGGCGACTTACAACTAAATATAATTTTGGAGACCCACTTTTACGCATTCTTCTATATAGCCAGTCAAATTTAACCTTTAAAAAGTTGTCGAGAGAACATCCATATCTATAGGCGACATAAAACCGAGATTCACTGTTCTGAGAACGTTCGACCAATTCAACGAATAAACCACTTCATCATAACCAATACCAAATTCGAGATGCTGGCGTTAAAGATGTTGACGTCAAATAACACAGCAATTAAAAGTCTTATTATCGTTTTTGTTAACGGAGAAAAATTAAACGTTTTTGGTTGTAACTAGTGTCGATAATAGGAACCATTTTGCAAAACTTGCTTCCACATCGTATCTCACCAAACAGCCGTTGACATCAATGCTACCAGTTCTCCGAAGAGTCATGCCAACACAAGGGAAAATCAATAACCTAACAGTTCTAGAATTCAATTCAAGGGACCGGTCTCGTACTGGTAGAACCCATAGCCCTACAAATATGGTTCAGTGATTCTTTAAAACGTCAAATATAATCTTTCAAATGATATGTAGATACTTTAAAGATATTTAAATCCCTTATCAAATTTAAACAAAGTTTTATAGTGCAAAAAATTAAAATTTTGTTGTTTGAAGCCCTACTAGATATAAAAATGGAGGTCGCAAAGCTGGTGTACACATTTTTCTTTCGAATGTTCTGTATTAAATTTTATCAACTTTCACTGAAAAACAATAAAACTTTATGATTTTTCAAGTACGGCTTAAATAGATTTAAAACAAAAACGTTTGAAGGTGTTCCTGTTATGTTAGACTGTTACCTATTCAACAATGTATCGGGGATATTAACATTTACTCTTTATTGGCAAAACTTTTAAATATTGAAATCTTAAATTCCCTTTTGGTAAATGTGACATTATTTTAGTAACGAGGTGACCCATGTTTTGTAGAGCTTGAACATTCCTTGTTGTATGATTGAATACCTGTGTTTTGTTTCAAAATAGTCAGTCAACTTAAAAAATAAATGGTAAGGTGCCGATCCAAAATAATTTGAGACAAAACAAGAAAACATTTCTCCCAAGTTTTATAAAAATCGAAGGATGAGATTGGAAAATTGCTTGGCTGTAATATCAGTTAGGACGTTGAGATTTTTTCAATACATAATATGATAATGGTATTTCAGGAGGACACTACAGAAATACTTACCATTAAATCTCTAAAAAAGCGTCCTCTAAGTATCACAAATGGCAGCAACTATGCTGTTTTTCCCCATCTATTGAGTTGAGCGGTAATAGAATTTTCAAGATGGTTACAAGATATATATGTACATCATTTTAAATCTGTAGGTAAGAAATCTCCACCCACCAAGTCTGCTGCGTATGGAAAAATAGTGTTATCATCTCATAGTGTTATCATCTCCCTTCTTGGCATTCATGGTACAGTTCGTACCGGTACTGTTAGTCATCTTTCTTTTGCATTTTTATAATAAAGTAGCTAAACCGTATTGCCCAGCAACACTTGTTCGGTATTTTACGCTAGAAGAAAATATACGACATTATTGACTTAGCAAAATATAAGAATACTAACAAAAATGAAACTTAGTTTCAAGACTACATAACCAAATATAAAACTGATCACTATCAATAACTTCCATCAAAATTTAACCAAGAAATAAAAATATCTTAAAGATATAATTAATGACCAAACACAAAACCAAATAAAAAAAACTTGATACAATATATGAAATGACCAAAACCAAATCCAACAACGGCGATACCCATAAAACGACGAGAAAGAAGAAGAAGAAGAAATATAAGAAACATATTTAATCTTAACGTGGCGATAACGATCTCGTCTTTTCTAATTTATATTAAATTTATTACCTTACCTAACTTATTAGTGAAATATATCCAAAAACAGTTTTTTATAGTATTTTTTGGATACAGTTTTTTGGCGATTTGAATGAAGCCAAAATTGGCGAATTTTGTGTTATAAACATACATGTATAGTTAATGGCGATTTTTATTATCCGCACACTATATTAGGTACCATCGTGGACCATATTAGGTTTTGTGCTAAATGGTAACACTTTATAACGACGTAGATTATATTGTATAGTTATAAACACCCGCGTGACTCACCAGGGGATAAATTCTCAGAATTTTTGGAATGCGAACTTAAGACCTTAAATCCAATGTTTTTTTTTTTTTTTGTTAGTGTTGTGTCCCAATAAAATGGGTACCCATGGGATTATACCAAGAAATGTACTCGTATTATAACGAAATTTACATATAAGCACTGCGTTATTATGATCTTGATAAGAAAATTTCGAAATTCTATACGATGTGACAAATAAATTATTTCGAAACTGAAAAATAAAAAAAAAAATTCATAAAAAATTAAGAAAAATTATTAAAATTTTCTCATAAAATTCTTTGATTTTGTGAGATATGATCGCCTAAGTCTTAAGACAAACCAAAAAAACTATAAATTAATTAAAAAAGCGATAATATCAAGGTAAAATGTTGGAAAAAATGAAAATACATTATAACTTTGTTAACGTTTGTCATTTGGAACGATAAATATTTTTTTTTTTTAGGTAGGAGTGAATGCACTAGATGAGTAGTTAGCAGTTTCGACCTTTATACGAAGTTTAACGACCACGAAAAATCAACAAATATTTTTTTAATACTTCATTATTATATTTTTAAGCTAAATGCAAGAAAACAATTTATACTAAAAATATTGTCTGAACAAGTGCAAATGATATTGACACTCTTTGAAGGCAATATCTCTCATAGGGACGTTAGCTTAACTAGTCGGTTATATCGTTGAGATCAAGACTTAACTACAAATTAATTCTGCCTTAAGCTTGTCAATAGCAATATTGGAGGTAGTATGTCTTCATCAATGTTAATGATGAAAACGGAAAAACTGAAAATCGTTCAGGTGTACTCTCAAGGATGCTCTATCCAAAATCAAAATGGACTTAATATCCAAAATCACAAATTCTTCTCTATCCATTTTCGCAAAATTCACTTTTCATCCCAAACTTCCCGATTTCAAGAAGAGACTGTACTGCGTTCCTTTGACCGATAGTCATTAAAGCCGGATTCAGTGTTGCGTTCGTTCGTTCCTTCCTTCCTTCTGAAATTTTTTTAAATCAATCAAAGTTGCTGAAAAAAATTCACAAGAAAAAAAAACGTAATTTTTAACCAATGAAATTTGTTTAAAAAAAATCAGAACGAAGGAAGGAACGAATGGACGCAACACTGAATCCGCCCTAAGTGAACTCGCACAAACCAAACAGGGCTTGGTTGGTAGCTTTTAGAATATCGGATGGCTCCAACTGATAGTATTTCATGATAAACTTGATCAAAGTGTTACCAAGGGGTCTAGTGTCCATACGTTGCATAATTTCCTGTTTAACCGGTTTGTTATTTGATGGACTATAGAAAACAGTAAGGAGTTTGTGTTGATTCCTTTCACATACAAATGAATCCGATTGTGAACCAAAGATTGACGGATCCTTCAATGGCGTTAACTCATTGAACAGATATGTAATAAGGACAACACTCTTATATCTATAGTACTAGTATTGACAGCCTTAATGTTGGAGATTCTGATGCTGACGCAATCACTTGTACTTGTAGTTGTGGGTTGACTAAACGGTTAGTGTAGATATCGACTAACAAACCTGAGAATTTGAGGAAATTTACCCTTATGATCAACAACGTGACAGCTCTCTGTGAAAACACCATGCCATGAATTATTTGGTGGGGTTGCAATGATGCTTGTGGTGATTTCTGTTACTTATTGTCATTCGGTTGAGCCCTGAATTACAGAATCATCCATAGTGATGTATGAAAATATGCGGTTCGACGGTTGTACTTCAGCTGGGTGCAAAATTAAATATTAGACGATTGTGACTATGCATGAACCCTTAGACGATTGAAAGTCAGCAATTGTAAGATTACACTAGGCGGTACATTGTAGGTCAATTATGGCTGTCGACACTAAGATGGCTAATGGTCACCGACTATGTTGTTAACGCTAGGCGGTTCAGTGTCATCAATTGTGATGTACGATGTACCTGCGCTTAATGGAATTAAGATTAATATGTCCCCAAATCATATCGGGGTTACCACTATCGTTTTTGTTTGAAACTGGAGTAAAATCTACTGGTAAACGGCAGTGGTGACCATGCAAAATGTTCTTATCTGGCTCCAAAATAGAAAATAAATTATTTAATATTTACTATATAAGTACATATTTATTTTACGATAATTTAATAATAGTTTTTAAATATACTTGTTTTTATAATTAAATGGGAGGTTTTTAAACCCTTAGATGACTATGAACCTGCCCGTTGAACTATATTAGTTTTGTAATTTTCGCCGGTTAATATACTGCTTTTAGACAATTAAACTAGAACTTTGTAACAACATCCTAAAAACCATAACCAATGTTGACGACTCGAATACATTCTAAAAATAGTGCTGACAACTAGATGTCTCTGAATTATAAAACTTATTTATATATGATATGTCGAATCAAGCGTATTTTATTTGTTGATGAATCGAGGGAGGAATTGAATTTGAAACTGAAAATCAGAGACGGTGGTGCTGTATTGTCTTCTTTTTTTTGTTAATCTCTTTTTACAGAATTTTTGGTATAATTGCAAAATAAGTGTGTTAGTAAGTTTTCGAACCAGCGAACCGTGTCAAAGTTTTTCCAACACTTAATTCAAAATTTCGGGTATGAATTTTCTTTTTGTAATTGAAACAAAAGATAAATTGAAACACTCGCTTAAATAACTGACATAACCCAAAAATAAAAATTTGTCATAAAGGATGCGATATCTATTGGTTTGTTTTTGAACTAGCGATTATTTTGCCGCTCATAGCATTAATGTTATCTATCAGGAAGTGATAGAAATTCAGTGTTTTGTGAAGAAATAAGTCGATATATCAGTAGCCGAAACTTGCTAAAAATATTGCTACTCTAGCTGAAAGTGCGTGTCAAAATCCGAGCACCTCAACCCGCCGTCGTTCACAAGAATTAAACATCAGCGATATGACTTGACAAGAATTTAAGGTAGTTGATCGCCCATTGCGTTTTCTTTACCAAGGTGACCATTTTTTACTAAAAAATCATCTTTTCCGACGAAGCTCGTTTTCACCTCTCAAAATTGTCTTGTTTGGGGCACAGAAGAAACGAGTGACCATTTGGAGTGGAATACGGTCCAAATGCATCATATGGCCATATTTCTTCGAAAATGAGCAGGAAACCGCACTAATAGTTGATGGCGACCGTTATCGTGCCGTGTTAACTGACTTTTTATTCCCTACGATTGATGAGGAAGACTTGGCCGATATTTGTTTTCAATATAGATCTTCGCCACTGGAATGGCCCTGCCAACCGGCCGCGTAGGAGCTGAAATTTGACTCCGTTTGACTATTCCCTCTCTATTGAGCCATCAAGAACAAATTTTATGCTAATAAAATATAACGCCGTTCCATTCAATTCAGACAACAATAGTTCAACATTTTACCATTGATTATCACTTAGTAAACGTTCTTTCCGCTTCAGCGTTATATGGCGGTAGATCATGTAAATATTCGATAAGAATATTTTGGCCAAATCCAGAACATTTTGTAAGCTTCTTGTGTCTCTTTATCTTAATTGCTATATCCAGTTTCTGTTGTAAGTGAAACATTCGTTTGTGTTCATATTCACTGACTCATCCGATGCATTAGAAACTTTTAATTCCCATCCAATAGTTTATTCAGTTTTGAAATTGAGGGCCACTCAACTATATTAACTAAGATTTGAACGGAAGAGGCTTAAATAATTTGTCAGAAGTACTTTTAAGCAACACAACGTTAAACTCGTTACAAAGTTGTCCTGAAATAAAGTTGTTTATTATAAACACAAAAAAAAGCGTCTGCGGAATGAAGAGTGGCATATTGTCAATGCCTTAAAAATTAAATGGCATTTAAATGGTTTTTGTGAATATTTCAGATATACCGAAATACCGATATTTTGGTATGACAAAAACTTGTCCGATATTATATTCCGGTATTTCGGTATACGAGTATAGCAAGCCCTAGCCGGGAGGTAATGGGTTTGAATCGCACCAAGTTATCATCTGATTACGTCATTGTTATTGGAAGACTTGTAGCTTACAATGCGTAGACGGTGTATACTGTATCTATACGAGAGAGGAGAATGAATTAGTTAGTGATTTTACAGGTCCGGATCACTCAATGTGAATTGTTTTGCACGGTAATAACAAACAAAAACATAAATTGTTAACCTTATTAATTTAAAAATTAAATAATAATTAATTATAAAATTTTAATAACCATAAAATTACTGCAGCAATTTACTAACGATACACGAAAACTTCACAAATATTGTATATCGACTTGAGTATATCGCATAATATACGCGCGATACAAATAAAAATGTGTTTATAGCAAGGCGTGGTTTTAAGGCCAAAGGCTAAATATTACCAGCCTGCACAAATGTAAATAATCATTAATCATATGGTATTATAATACATAAAATAACATAACATATAAGAAATAATTTATGTGTACATATTTTAAGAACATAAACGAATGTGTACAAAATACGCTTTAATGATTGCAAATTTTGGGTGAGTTATTGGTTTTCGAATTACCCGCCATTTGATATCCCCCGCAAATTTCGTGTTGATATAAGTTTTAAAGTGTTGAGCGCCGCAGATAAAAATTCACGGCAGATAAAAATTCCAACATATTTGTTCCATTAAAAGTTATGTTTGTAGCTCATCGGTGTTACGAACAAAGTGATAAATGTTGTGTGCATTTTGTACTAAAAGGTAAATAATTCAAAATGTTAAAATTTAAGTAAATGAGTAATTAGTTTCTCAAGCTTCGTGCGCGCATTTCTTATATTAAACTATACTCAAGATTGATTGGTGTTTGGTTTTGTGTATGGAAATCATGAAGAACGTGTTTCGTGTGTTTAGGGATGTGTTGAAATTCGCTTTATACCATTTAAATTGATAATAAATCATGGCGGGGTTTTGTTTATTTTAATTAATTATTTTTTATTTCAAATCATGATTTTAGTACACCTTAAATATCTCTAGTTGGAGCGAGCATGTTTAATGTACAATAATTTTGTGAAACATTTTAGATTCAATATTTTTAGCCCTCTCAAAAAAAAAAAAAAATATTTGATGATTGATTCTTTCGTTCGAAATCCTTTTAGTTTATCAAACCATAAAAATTCAAGATGGATATCAAATAGAATTTCCATTCATCAAAAGATCTCGGGTCTGTGAGGTGAGCATAAAAAGGAACAATTGGTAAGTCAAGCGAATATTTACATGTCTGTCTGTAGCGCGTATATACCTTTTTATGTATTTTTATCTTAAGAATTGTTTAAAAACAAAAACTAAGAAACCAAACGGATTCTGAAACAAAGCCATAAGAAATGAATAAAACAACAAACAATTTATTTTTTGTAATTTAAATTGAATGATGGAAATGTTGAAAATATTTAAAAGTAAAAACTTAAACAGCTGTACATGTTTTATTTTGGATTTATAGACTTATTTTTTTCTTTTTTTGGTCTTACACACACACACACACACACTTATATACGAATATACAGTTTTAAGTTTAAATTAAGAAATTTTGGAGTTTTGTTTTATTGTACGATGCCGTTTAGTTTTATACTGTTGTTTATCATTCACAGAATACCTTTTCAGATTAGGATGAATGGGTTGGCTGGTTCGTTTCATTGTGTTATGTGTGATTAATTTATAAAGTATCAAATTACTCCTTTGAACAAAGAATCGTATATACAGGGGGAATACGTATACTACGTTTATATATCGTAATGGGTCAAGCTCAAGGTATATACATAATTTATTAAAGACTGATGTGTTAAATGGAGTCTTTTTAGGGTTGTCAACCATATTTTATTATGAACGATTAATTATAAATTTGAGAAAAATTTAGTTATATCTAAATGAAAATGGCCTAGTTCATTTAACTAATCGTATTAGTTATTTAGAATGTTATCTGTGTTTTTATAATAATAGGACTAATAGTCAGCCTACAATTCGTCAAAATTCTGGCACATACTGGCATAGTAGAGGTAGATTTCTGTTTCGCTCCAACTTTGTCCATTCTTCTTAGTGTTTCCATTCGATCACCCAAATGTGTATTAACAATGGTTGGTTGATGTGGGGGATGATGAAGTTGTTTGGTATGTTCTTTTGCAAGTTTATTGCAAATGAAATCAAGTTTTTTTTGGGATTGATCCCATGATATTATGACGTTAGCAACAATAATATTTATCAAAATCACGAATTAGAATCGTTTATGAATTTACGAAAACTAGAAGTTCATTGTATTTTAGATTAACCAAATCACAAAAAAAGTCTCAACGAGGTACTCTCAAATCCCGAATTTCAAAATTCCATTTCTATAATATCTCTTAGTAAGTCAGAAACTAGTTTTATTAAAACCCTGTACTTATGTACTTCTGGTTTTACATATATTTTGGACATTCACCTGGGCTGAATAAAATGGACTTTTTCATAATCGACTGTGTTCAAATTGTATGAGGGATTTTAACATGAGTGCGGTACAAAGTTCTTCTAAATTTTGATTTACCATATATTGTGAGTGAAACTGAAAATGAGTTCTGAATGAGATTTAGCTATGCGGAATTTTATATCAAAATCAATGTTTTCTAATTTTTATTATTGAAGGTGATTGGGATACTAAAACTAATATTTGGGCAATGTGTTTTATAGATGTGGCTCAGATGTGGAAAGAATTATGATTCTGTTGTTTTGCTTCCTATATTTAAAATTATATTACCCCTCGTTGCTTGGGGTAGTAGAAATTTTGGCGCTCATACGGGGACAAAAGTAACTTCAGAAACCCATCACCTAGTAGTCGTGTAGGAGCTGTGTACACAAATAAATCTCTGCAGTTATCATCAAAAATTAGGCTTTTATTTTGAAAAAATGGTATAGGGTATGTTTTATTTAAGGCATTGTCCATCGTTAGCCACTAGTTCTTGCCATATTTCTGGCACCATACGAATATCACGTAGGAATTACGCTTCATCTTTTTAGGCTATCCATTGATCCCAAATTTTTGGTATCTTCATATGATGTGAAGTGCTGCTTAGACAAAAATCATGCATCATTGATCGAAACAAGTATTTAAAAGAAGGGGCAATGTCTGGTGACATTCGGTGGGTGGAGTAAAACTTCCCAATTGAGTGTTTCAAAGAAGGTTTTGACCGGCGCCGCAACTTGTGGACGAGCATTATGGGGGAATAATTTTGTCGTGTTTGAGTAATAGTGATTCCGTTTTTCCTTGAAAGTATTCAGCTTGCGGTTGTCGTGTTTGAATCATAGCCAGGTGGGACCATGATTTCTTCTTTTTTGGTTATCGGAGGGTATCCATTTTTTATCACCAGTGACTATGCGACACAAAATACCATTTCGTGCATGCCAGGCAAGCATCATTTCACATGAAAACACTCGGCTCAACATCTCCCGGCTTCGGTTCATATGGAACCCAATTTAATTGCTTTTGAATAATTCCCAACGATTTTAAACGATGTGAAATTCTTTGTTGAGTCACTCCTAATGTAAGTGCAAGTTTTCTTTCATTTGGAATTAATCTTAATCAAATAATGCTTCCAATTCCGCGTCTTCATATCCTTTCGGTCTTCCACTAAATTCTTTATCTTCGACATCAAATTCACCATTCTTTAACATTTGAAACCAGTCTCGACAACTTCTTTCACTTAAGGCAGCCTCACCTCTACAAGGAATGGATGCGCCTTAGCTGCAGATTTTTTCAAATTAAAGAAGTACAATAAATCAAAAGTTCCTACAAATGACACAAAATGTTGTTAACATATGTCCAACGTCAACGTTAGGATATGATGTTTTACATAAGGCAATTTTATCCACAACGGCGGACAGAGACTTATTTGTATGCCAAAAAATTTGAATAAAATTGAAACAGCGTAAATATACCCTTTTAACCGTTAGTGAGAACTGCTCTAAGAAAGCAATATGTATAAGGGTTCCTGAAAGTAAGAATTGGCAATCAGTTAATAAAGTTTTTAATGTTTGACTTGACGCTCAATCGAGGAAAATGATGAAATGATGATGGTGAGATTTGATAGCTTCAATAATCTACAATCTTCGGCCAATAACGCAAAATGCTCTTCTATAGATAGTTAAGCAACTGTTAAGGAACCATATTGTGCTTTAATCAACACAATGACTGAGGAGCATTGCATAGGCCAAATGGCATGACCATGAAGTGAGGGAGAGGGCGGCCCGTAATGTTGAACTCAGTTTTATTACGTAATGCCACGTCAATAGGAATTTGCTAGAAAGCATCCTTTATGTCGATTGCAGAATTCTAGTAGAATTAATCAAATTGTAAACCTTGCGGCCTTTATTTGCCATATAATTGTAGTTCTTACAGTTTTCTTTACTGTGCAACACAGGTGCATAGGTCATTTGCGAACTCCTATTGCATCCCGATCCCAACGTTAATCGCCCGTACACAAATAGTCTAATAGCAGGTACTCCATATCCACGAGATTGTTAGATAGCGGTGTAAGTATTAGCGTGCTCGGGCTGGTTAAGAAAAACTCGACTCTCCACTTTTAGCTCGGGCGTCGATTATTAAAGAATTCCGGGTTATGCCTTAAAACAAATTATGTCAAAAAGCTTTTTTATTTAAAGTTGTCCTAATTGCGATATTTTGTTGTTGTTCTGCTCCATCACATTTATAATTTCGAGGTACCACTCGTACTGGTTCCATTTGTTTTGTTTTATTTTCAGAAATTAACCTCTTCGCATATCTTTCCAAAGCCTGGTTGGTACCCTTGATGTGTTGGCAGCAAAATATTCATTTTGTATTATGAATCATAGAATTAATATTCTAAGTAAAAAAAAATAAAATGGTTTAAAAATATATGACGGATCAAGCCAATTCGCCCCTACTGTGTCCGAACTGATTTTAATTCCATTTTTCATTTTATATACAACAGCCAGCTACTGGTATTTTACGTATAAGTCATCGGAATTGCAATGAATGGCAGTGAATTTTAATGATCACGATATGTAAATACGAACACAGTAGGATCCAGCATTCCAATGTGCTTATTGTAAAATACAGAAAATTGATTGATAATTCTTATTATTTATATTATAACTTTATATAAATTCCATTCAGATACAGATAATTATGAAATTATTATAAATAAATTGTTAATTTATATTAAATTTAAATTTTTGTGAAAGCAATCGAGGGATATATTTAATATGCTCGTCATATACGAGAACGTATATGTATATGAAGAGAGAAAGAGAATGGCACCCTACATATAGAAGGCGCCTATATCCCGTTGAGATTTATGTTTTGTCTATATATAAAATATTAAACCAACATATAATTTTTACATAAAGAACATATATTTTATGTTTTCGAAATAATTTATATAAATTTTTATTCTGTCACCGTTTGTGAGAAAATATTTTATCTTTATGGTTAAACGATTTAAATATGAGTATACAACAAGATGATGAAGATGACAATCAAGATGATTAGTATTTGACGAGGAAATATATTTTTATAATATATATCAGGCGAGATACTAAAACTTACCATTATAATAAATTTGTTCTCCCCTCCGATCATAAATAATAATTTTGGCCCCCTCTGCACAAAAAAACTTTTATTTTCACATTTTCCATAATTTTATTTACCTCGAAAATATAAATTTTCCGGGAAATAAAATAATTCATTTAGAAAATGGAAAATTTAATATTTTTGTTTGTTTTTGTTAATTAATAAATTTTAAAATTATTACTTTTTCGTGTTCCTTGTACTTATTAACCCTTTATTTACTGTGGGGAGTAGTAAAGTTCAAAATACGATTAATTAATTATTTCGGTGAACTTTGCAGTAAACAGGATTAAAATACTAAACGGTAAACGTCTTTGTTTAGACCGGCCCAACCTTTGCTACTCAAATTTGTGTTTGTGAAAGTGAATGAACAAGCTCAGCTTTGATAACGTTAAATATTCCATAAATTCAACGTCACAGTCTTAATCCCAGCTCTGGACAATTTTTCTGTATTTATAGTTTAACTTGGTCATCGCGATCATCTTTTTTTTAATAAACACTAATGTGAGAGACGCGTTGTCGATAGAATCATTTTTCACTGACTAGGAATGAAGAGCAGCTCATCGCTTATATTTTTTGAAGCAACACTGATTATTCCACTTAACCATTACAATCATCGTTCCTGTAGAAGTCAATACCGGGCACCCCAATTCTTTGGCGATTGAAATTTTGGCGCACATGCTGATCTGCATGTTGCATACATTCGTTACTAGGATTGAAAAATAATAACAAATAATTTCTCTGGATACCTTTCTAGACATTGCGTGAGCTTTCGATAACACTTGTTTACCTTAGATAGAATGCTTTCACTAATATTATCTAAGCTTAAATCTTTTGTTGTTGAGTTAGAGCTGGATGAGTTCTCAATGTTTTTGAATGTTTCGAAAGATTGTTCACTAGATGGGGTATACTCATCGTTACTGTGGCTTTTGGTTATTGACGATCTACTAGTTAAGGTTCGGAATTCTTATTTTATCGCTCACGGTTAGTTGATGGTCTTGTTATAAAATTTTAAGGAGAACACCTGAACGTTTTCTCCTAGCTAATGCAGCAGGATATAGGAAATTCGTTTTGATAAGGGCCTCCAAGTCACCTCTGCAAAAACTGTGCTTTTTAAAGCATAAATAAAAATATGATTGTGTCAAACACTTGGAAATTATTCTTATTTCAAAACGCTATCGCTACTATGTCGAGCTTGGGCTTTGCCAAATCGTGAGTCTGTCCCAAAAAATGTTGTGGTTTTATGTCAATATGGTGGTTCATATCATTGCTAACTTATGCATCTATAGGTCTTTGGTAGTTTTGAACTACCACCAAGCTTTATAGAGTATGAATCAGATACACAAACGACAATACACTTCTTATTTTAAAAATATGTATAACAATTAGTAATTATCACTTAAAATTCTTAAAAGAATAGTTTGGGCTTTTATTATTTATTTGAATATAGTTTTTGACTATTATTTATTAGTATATCTATATTCTCAGAAAAAACATAAAAACTCCACTAACTTTTTATTTTTCAAAGCTAGCTTAAACCAAAAACAACAAAAAGGTGTGAAGACGCCACAATACCCCCCAGAGAGATCGAAAATCGAAGAATCTGGTAGGAGTCCTGGAAACACGACCCGATCTTGTAGTGGATTTAGTACTTCACGAAAGATCAAAACGAACATTTTTGCGAATTATCGGTTCCTCAGTAAATAATTTAGATCCGTCAGCCAAAAGTAATCCAGTTTGTATAATTTGTGCGTCTGTAACTTCTGATTGGCTGTCGAAGTAACATGGTTTAAGTCGGTCGATGGAAATTTTAACGTGTCGTCCGTTCAGATCCAAAGTATAAAATTTGTCTGCACGGTCGATTACCAAATACGGTCCAGTATATGGTGGTTGCAGTAATCTGCGTACTGCGTCCGTCCGTAAGATTTTTACTGATAAAAATTTTGTCCGTAGTATGTCGAGAAGCCGGTAGAGGTCGAATTCCATCAAAATGTCGTCTTAAGTTCGTAATAAAGTCCGATTGTAAAATTTGAGCGTTCGTAGTATCTAAAAATATTCCAGGAACTCGAGTTGTATATCCGTAAATCAGTTCAGCTGGAGTAGCTTCTATAGTTCGTCACTGTAAGTCGTTCGTAGTCCAAGTAGAATTGCAGGAAGAACACTACTCAAATCAGATCGATCATAGCACATAATGGCAGATTTGATGACCCGATGCCATCTCTCGATCATGCCATTACATTTTGGATTGTAACTAGTTGTTCGCCTACGTTCAAAACCTAGTAAGTTAGCCAGTTCAAGAAATAGTTGTGATTCGAATTGCATGCCTTGGTCAGCGGCACCTGGAATGATAAAATTTTATCATACCTTAAAAGCGTTTCAGTTGTTTTACAGTCTGTGGTCGTTCGAAATTTTTGATGACTTGAACCCGTTCATGCGACGGTAATATACCTTGTCCAGTTATCAAATGGCTTAAAAATATAATTGCATTTTTTGCAAAAACGCATTTCTTCACAAGTCCATGTTCTTCTAATTTCGAAAAAATGATTTTAATATGTCCGAGATGTTCGTCATAATTTCGAGAGGCAATGAGCACATCGTCCAAATATACAAAGCAGAAGTCAATTCCGCGTAGTCCTGAATGCATAAGACGTTGGAACGACTGTGATCCATTCCTAAGGCCGAAAATCATTCTACAAAACTCAAATGTCCGAAAGGTGTCCAAATTGCTGTCTTTGGAATGTCCGTCCGTTCAATAGGAATTTGGCGGTAAGCCTGGACAAGAGTCGTTGTGTAAAGTCTTGAATATGTGAAATACCTGTCAGGAATCGTGACTTTATTCAGTGCCCGGAAGTCTCCACAAGGTCTCCAAGACCCATTCTTTTTGGGTACTAATTGTAACGGACTGGACCAAGGACTGCTAATAGGCCGGCAAATCCCGAGTTTCATCATGTTTTCGAATTATGTCTTCGTGATGATGAATTTGTCCGGTGCTAGTTGTCATGGTTTGCATGCTACCGGTAGTCCGTTCGTCTCAATTTTATGAGTCACACTATGTCTAGTATTGCCAATGTTAATGTTACCGTGAATGACTGTAAATTATTTTGATATTACGTTGAAAATTCCTGGATCAATTGTTGACTTGTCGATCCTAGAAACAGCATTATCATCATAGGAGGGATAGGTACCATTTAAAAACAGAGAGGTTAACGGATCTATGAGCATCTGCCTCTGTATATCCATTAATAAACCAGTTTTCTTCAAAAAATCCGCGCCGACGATAGGCATCGACACGTCAGCAACTATGAATTCCCAGGAGAATTCGCGGCGTAGTCCGATGTCAAGTTTTAAGAATTTAGTCCCGTAAGCATTTACCGAAGAACCATTTGCTGCAAACAATCTGAATGATGAGTCGACTCTTGGATTCCGAACAAAACGGGCTGGCAAAACCGAAACATCTGCACCTGTATCTATTAAAAAAGTGTTTGAAGAAAAATTTCGAAATTAAAAGGCGGCTAGTTTTAGAATCGTCATTACACGCCGCTAATTGTGAATGACTATTTATTTTTTTGGAACATTATTACCGGAGTTGTTTAATTCGAACCTATCACTTTGGACGGCAGTCCAAACGAGTGACGAAAGCACCTACTGTGCTGGAAGTCGAACGAAGTATATTATACAGCAAGTTTCGAACTTTTTCCCTTTGAGGCCGCCAGGATCATGTTATATACCATTGGAAATGTCTTGAAAAATAAACCTAAATAATGTATAAAAGCATGAATTTCTACCAACATTGAGTGGAGATATGACCTTCCGAAAATTGCCCCAAAAAATCAGTTTTTCGGGTATAACTGCCCCAAAAAATGCCCCAATTATTTTCTAACTGGCGAATTACGATTGTAGACGTCAATACCAATTCAACGACACCTCAAACGTCCAAGACAGATGATTTTGACCAAAGTTATGACAATTTTAAATTTTTCTATGACGTCACCATATAATCTTGCTTTGGTATATATGTTTGTTTGTCCGTACCTCTTTTATTTGATCTCATATTTTCAGAGGTTGTAGTACTTAAAAAACTAAGCAAATTTTGTTCTACAACTTTTTGATTTGGCCGCCATGTTGGCCGCGGCCGGCCCCTGAATTGCCATTTTTGGCCATTTTGCCACGTCCACAGTGCTGAATCTATTCGACATACCCTGGACATATGCATATCGTTGGAAAGGTATTGACGCCAGCTATCAAATAGAAAAAAAAAGAATTCAAAAAATTATGTTAGAGGGTCATTTTGGCCAAAAAACTGAAAAATGCGAAATCGGCCGGCCACATTCGGCCAAATTGCTAAAAAATGAGCCCAAGACTTTTGGTTCATATTTTCAGGATTACTAGCCACAAATCTCACCTACAATATGACATCAACCGTTTGTCCCAGAAAACTCGTATATTTTAGATATTGACCTCCATAACTTAAAAGCCACCTTAATTTTTTGCAAAATTTCATTTTTTGGCTCAAATGCACCCTAATATCGGTCCGTTGCGGTTCATAATGATAGTGAATCAACGTATTACAATGAAACAAATATAAATACATCATATTATTATCATTGCTAAGAGAATTTTTACCAGTGACTCTTTTTTCATAACAAATAAAAATGAAAAAACTGACAAATTGATGTGATCGAAAAAATCACCAAAAACATTGAACAATTTTCTTGCATAAAATCGATACTTTTTTAATCTTTATGATGATTTCTTTAAAAAAATAGATCTTACCACTTCTCCCATCGCATGAAGATGGAATATCAGCGAGAGGGTAGCTACCATTAATTTTTGTTTTGTAACTAACAAACTAAAATATGTATATTTTATTGTATTGTTTAAGGGACCAAAAATGAATGGTATCCGCATGCGGTTAGTGACAAAACAGCAAGAAACATGCAAAAAAATTGTTGAATTACTCAATCGAATTTCTGCCAAAAACAGATGCATCTGATCTAAATTTTTACTACTCTGTAACATGCACTAAAACCTAAACTACATATGTTCAGCCAATAGCCTACGAGAACCGGTTGTGTAATAAGATCACACCCGACATGACCTGTTTGTGGCATGTGGTAAAGGATTCTGAAATAAAATCTACTAAAATACCACAAAATGAAGATTGAAAAAATGCATGCAAAATAAAGAAATAGAATCGTCTACCACACACCAGAAACCGTACACCAGACCGTAGGCTACTATATAGGCAACAAAAATGCTTATAGAGTTCGGTTCCGACCTTTCCCGTCTTTTTTATTTCATTTTTGTTTGTGTTAGTGTGATTTCACAGAAAATTTGTTTAAGCCGCAATTAAAATCAGTATCATAGGTAAATGGGGAAAGAATAGAAAAAAGTTATGATTTCTGTGAGATCAAGTGTGGAATAGAGCATTGTGCCTCATACACAGACGCACGCCACTGGGGTGACGAATATCGATAGAAGAAGAACGAATCATGCACGAACGAATCCGTAACACATAGCCGACAGCTGTGTGAAAGTACACTGAAAAAAATAATCGGAGATATTCACAAAAAAGCGGAGTAATATTTAATGAAAACTGATTAAAAATTCAGCCACACAAGTGCTTTGTATTTACTGCGATCTTAGCAAATCAATTATTACAACTTGCTGAGTAAATTTTATTATTTTTATTTCACGGTGGGTAAGCAATATTTGCTATTGCTTTGATATATTTACTCTGCAGTTTGTAAAATAATTTAGAAATGCTTTACATAGCGCATGGTAAATATTGGCAGTAAGGTGGATAATGGTTCCAATGCATTTTAAAATTTGCGGATCGAGAAATTTGCAGCGCATTAATATTTACTCTGCACAGAAGCAAACACTCGAAAGTTCTAGATTGGAGGAGACAGAATTTAATATTTAACATATTCAAAACCAATTTTAATAAAACACATTTTTATAATTAATTTTTTTTATTCACTTTTCACAAAAGGCCATCGATTTTTCTTAAAATAAAGACTATAATTAATTACATCTCGGGATTGACACTAAACTTACGTATTAATTTTGATGAAACAAATTTTTCCTTTACAGCCTTGAAATATATTGAATTGTTGTAATGTTGCTAATAATTAAATTCTCCTCCTATAAGAAACCATTTAGTGTTCAGGGAACTGAGTTGGTCCTTTCCTCTTAAACTGCTTTATAAAATTCTGAAATTAAAACAAGAAAGTAACAAATATAAGTTAATGCACATAAAGTTTTGTAAATTTAATTTGTGTTTACCGTACATCGTTTCAACACTTTCATGGTTTAATCCTCAAGGCTAAAGCTGCGATTTGTTGCGACGCGAAGAAAGGTTGCAAAAAAACTGCAAATGAATGACAAAAATAAATATTTTATATTTTAATTTATTTTGATATAATTACCATTTTTCCCAACAATTCCGGAAACTAGACGAACTGGCATTTTCGTGGCAATTTGTGTACTGCTTATAAAATTCACTTTAAGACTAATTTTTGTTTGAAATTATAAATAAAATTTGGAGAACAAAATGCAAAGTTGGATTATAGAATATGTGATTTGATTGGTTATAGTCTCCTGCAAAAGTTTTTTACAAAGTGCAAAGTAAATTTTGAAAAGTATTTGAACATTTTAAAAACACTTTGTAATTTATTCTCAACGAAAAAAAACAATTTTTTTTCATTTTTAGTATGTTTGCATTGAAAATGATGTATTCAAATTGCGCGGCTCAAATTTACCTATAGCAGCATTGCAATATGATTAATCTAATTTGTCATCAGACGCTGCTCGGCAATAATTGTAATATTTATAAATGCACTGTAAATATTGCAGTGCAAACTTTACAAGGCTCGTACTTTATAAAAACATTATTGGTAATAATTGCAAATTTGGGTTTACACAGCAAAATGTGTAAATATCTCCGCGCGATTTTTTTCAGTGTATGCGTAATTCGTTCTTTGCCTCTCGCTATTCGTAATTTCAATGCCACGCGTCTGTGTATGAAGTCGTATTCATACGACGGATAAAAATCTCGGATTTTTCTATCCCAGATTTTTTTTTTCAACTTTTTTGTATGAAAACAGCGTGTCTAATGTATAATTTACGTGATGTAATTGGTTAGAACGATGGAATAGAAAAATCCCGGATTTTTATCCGTCGTATGAATATGACTTAAGGCACAATAACACGTAGCGGCCACTTGTGTGCTATCGAGTGTGTATGAACTGTTTTGACTGACAACAATAAAACGAATCGCAATTCAATTCATTTTCAATTTGCCGTGCCAAAATCATTGATATCAAATAAAAAACCACTTAACGAGGTAAATGTTCGAGTGACGAAAGCCGAATTCAATTCACAAAATTTCTGATATCAAATTTGTGCCGAAAAAAACAATTGCATTCGATTTTTCAACGATTTTCGGAATGTTAAACAACAACGCGCTGAATGCACTAACATTCCGAAAAATCGTTGAAAAATCGAATGCAATTGTTTTTTTCGGCACAAATTTGATATCAGAAATTTTGTGAATTGAATTCGGCTTTCGTCACTCGAACATTTACCTCGTTAAGAGGTTTTTTATTTGATAATTTGGCTTACATTTTAATGCCTTTGTACCGAAATGATGATGATAAAAACACGTAAAATTATTTTCAGCCGCAGGATCACCATAAAAAAGATTGAATGATTTTCGAAAATTTGGAGCGTATTGCCTGAACTTGACCGCGAAAAATTACGACCGCGAGAATTAGATTTAGAACATGATCTAGAATTTCGACTAAAAATTCCTGAAATCTCCGATAATAACGTTTTCTTAAATTCCGATAGTTTATTATCAATAGAAAAAGCTAAATTTGGACCGGAAGAACCAGGTGCAGATGCCACAATGGAATTTATTAATACCTGAGTCATCGTCTCATGCACTATAGTTTGAAATTTTGACTTTAATGACTAAATTACGTACTAACTAAATCGGTGGTTAACCATAGATGTCACAAAACGCAAACCGCTGATTCCTAATTAAAATTTTACCGGACAAGTGGTGCAATGGTTAAAGCTTCGGCACTTGAAGCGGGAGGTACTGGGTTCGAATCCCAGCAGAGGCAGGATGCAAAAGCAAATTTTCTTCATCGATTACGATCGGTAAAGTTAATAAACACAACTTAGACCCTCTGTTGGAGTGCAGAACTCAGCGCCGACCCACCGTCCATGTCAATGTACAGGTTGACATGAAGCTTGCAATGTGCAGGTGGTATACTGTAGTTGTGTGACTAGGTGAATGGGTGGGTGTGCGTGAATGAAAAGGGAGGTATTAATTGACCTTAAAAGGACATTAAATCCATTGGATAATTAATACTTTCTTTAAAAAAAAAAAAATATGCTAAATAAATTAAGATTAATAAATATCCAAAATATTTCTTATATATTTTATATATATTTTAAGTAAATTTGTGGCTTAGATTTGAATATCAAAGATATGTTGTTTTACAACTATTAGAGACCTATCAATGACTAGTATGAACTAACCGCCAATTTAGTTAGGCGATAATTTAGGCAAAAAAATCTACGCCAGGCGTACTACATTAAAAACTTTAATACTTTGTGCCTCATAACAATTTTTTCGACTAAATTAGTGACTAAACTAATTGCATGTTAGTTCATACTAGTTTCAAGAGATGGCGTAAAATATAATGCACTGAAATTTTATTCTAGTTCCCTAATTTAATTTAAGTTTTATGGGTTTGTCGAAGTATTTATTATCGATGGTGAATAATTAACAATTTAGTACACAGCTTGCAACTAGATATTGGACCCAGTATATTTTATGGATACAGCTTAACAACCTTGAAACACTAGTTCAAAAGAACGGCAATTTAGTATAGTCAGTAATTTATAATACGTGTTCTCACGGCAACCTTCAATTTAATTAGTTGGAAATTCCGACAAAAAAAAATTACTTTATACTGTATTAGACCGGTGGAATTACAAATGGTTGTCGACGTTGTCTACGAGTAGGCGACTTAGACGAGTAATTGACATTGTCGATGTTATCGACGAGTTGTCTACGCAATCAAGTAAAAATTAGTAGTTGGACGCCGTTTCAAAAATTATAATTTCAATATACGAAATTGATATGGTTAACAACAGCCAACATCTGGAATTTGATTTTTCAACATTTTTCTCAATGAATATCAATCTTGAGAATGAATGTCTCAAGATTTTAAGAGCGAATTATCCAAGTTGCCTGTCTTCTATACAGTTCGCACGTCTAAAAATTCGGTACTGATTACGTAATCTTCTGTCCTACGCTTCGAATCGAAATTTGTTAAGGAGTGTATACTCACATTAATCTTCTCTGACAGTGGAACGGTGTGAAGGTTATGTGGATATGTGCTCATGACGTTGAACGGAATAACGGAACAAAAATATAATGTGGGGACATTCGGGGGGTTGTCCATTCGATTATTATTAATTTATGGTAAGGTTCGAAAACAAAATTATTTTTGGGATTATTATAAGACAACCGATTCCTAGTATCACTTATCACCGCACGGTGAAGCGTTTTAACAGGTAATAATGGCTGCAAATTCTATGTGTAAGGCCTGCCGTAAGAATATTGATGACGCAGTATGCATCATGTGGACGGACCAAGTGGGTTTCATTGTGAGCTTAAATTGTCTTATGATAATTATGATAGCCTCCCAGGTAGGATAGGGTGCTCTAGTTTGTGGGTTTCAACAGTTTAAAAAATACGGTTACAAAAACACGGGATATATATAACGAACAAGTCGACAAAACCTCTTAACATTTTTTGGGCGCTGCTTTCTTGTGTTTTGTTCGGTTAGACTCTAATATCGGTTAGACGGACATGGACGACGTGAAAATACTCGACACACCGCTACCGAAACGCTGTACAGATTCTATTTTTAAAGATCGATCGCATACATACAAAAAATAAAGCAACTCAACGATCACCACAAAAGTTGTGACCTTAGCAAAGAAACGCAAATGGAAAAATCAAAAGGAATTTGCAAATCACCTGAATGCACCTTCTGCAACAAGGCGGTCCAAATGTCGTTTTTCTCTCAAATTGGTGCACATTAAATGCTTTATTAGACTATTTTGTCCCATTCGCCTATTTAACACAACACACATCAAAACTCACTAAATCACTTTGCATAATAAAACAAATTTTGAATTACCAAATAAAGAAAAACAAAGTAGAAAATTAAGAATTAGTAATCTCTAGTCATAAGGGACACACTTTCCAGCTTGTGCTATCTTAAGCTGCCTGGGCAACGTGTTTCTCCTTGTTTCTACCAAAATTCACACAATAAGGTAAGACAAAAATCTTGTACCTGTCAATTCTCCTGAAATCATATTGATGTATGGTAACGAGTATGTATCCTTTTCAGTCACTTTCCTTAGCTTACGTCCATCTAAACAGAATCGAGTTTTACCTAAAAATTTCAGCAAAGCAATTTCTGTTCTTGAGAACGTTTACCAATTTATTAAATCTGTGATCTTGACAGATCTGCTGGAAAAGGTATGTAATTCCGTCTCTTGCGCACTCCAACCAAACCTTTTTCTTTTGTAGTAGGAATTTAAGAAATGGTGGCTGTCTCGCCAAATATCTCGGCACGGTGACCTGGATTTGGCCTAGGTTTTACCCTTTTACCTTGTATTCACTTATTCACCTTGTACTTCACATATTTTTTGGTAAGCTTGCGGTAACTTAGCTGTAAACTTCTTATTTTGTAGCTCGAAATGTTAAAATATCGTGTAAAAAACATATAAATGTCACAAACCTTCCATATTTAAAGTCTTTTTGAGTAACTATTATAAATTATCACAAAATTGCATTATGCAAATATTGCGAATTGTAAATTAAAATTTTGCATAAAGCAAAACGAAAATGAAACAAAAAATTAATCAAGATATAAATAAATTAAGATATCAAGATTAAGAAGTAAATTGAACTGAATATATAACAAAAACCAAAATACGAGTAACAACAACAACAACACTTAGTAATATACATATAAGTAAAATGTTAATGCATTTTTTATGTTTTGCATATAAGACAAAATAAATTAAATTAATCAGTTCCACTTGAGAAAGCCAAAACTTATATTCAACCAATACTAAACCAACAAAAATATTTTTTTTTTCATTTGTTATAAAATTTAATTAATTTGGGACACATCGCGAGTCGAGTCCACCATTCAACATTTCTTAAACGATTCCATCAAAAAATATTTAAACGGACAGAGCTTCAAACTTAGCCATGTGAATAAATAAATGTAAATTTCCTAATCAATCATAAATTAATTTATGCGTCGTACCGTATAATATAAGCACATATGAGGTGAAGAGACCGTGTATATAGATTTGAATAAATCTTTCTTGCTTAAATTGAAATAAATAAACAAATAAATAAGGAATATTTAGATAAATCATTATGATCGCGGAGTTATAAAATTTACAAAAATTTTTTACTATCCACAGAATATCAAATTCATGGCTAGGCTCATTCGAAAATTTCGATTGTAATCAAATACAGGTCATTCTCTCACAATTGGAGCCTTCATAAAACATTTATAAATTATTTCGTTTTGTCTTAAGATTTTATTTATGGTTATGAATTTAATAATGTTAAACGAAATGATTCAGAGACTGTGATATTTAATATTAGGTGGCCATAAAAATTTAGAATAATTCTGGACAATTTGTCTAGCAAAAATGTAGAAAGGTTAATATTTCATTATTGCAAACTATGCGGTGAGTTCAAGGTGTTGGTTTTATTTTAAATGTTGGGTTTTAAATTACACACCTTTCTAATTGCTTTAAATCACACCACACATGTTTTTAAATACAACTTAACTAAGATCCTCCTCATCACATCAAATGTCACACGAACATTCGCAACTGTTCTGTTCTAGACTAATCTGCTATAAAACAACTTCTAATGCATTAATCTAGATGTCACTATTTTATAAGTGTCACAAAACTCCTAACCATTAACAGACCAATTTATGCTACGTTAATGTCACTGGCGCTCCTCCTAATTCTTGGCTGGTTGTGCATGCCTTCCATAAGCCGTCCTTTATACCGATCACTCTCCACACGGTTGTTACTCGCCACTGCTCTCTACCAGTTCATCCAACCAGTTTGGGAGATATGTTCGACATTTTATTGGCGGTGTTCTCCTATATTCAAAAACTATGTTGATCTTCCGAGACAAATGTGCAGGATCCCTTTCTAATGAACCAAAAATGTCACTTCCGTTTTCTTGCCGTTGCAATGCAAATAGTGCCCCCTGCCAAACAGCGCTTCTAACTACTCTTGATTTTATAAAAGTTATAAGTGGTGACCCATCCGCAATCTTAACCCGCCTCAGCCGGTGTGCAAATTTATGTCAATATTCTGTTCAACGGTACTCCATCCTAAGGTGATCACTCTACCAATCTCAATTTGAATTGATCAGCATTCGTTCTCGTTAAGCCTCGTTATCAAAAAAGGATTGTTCCGCCTTTTATAGCTATAAATTATAGTTACCGACAACCTACATGCGTTGCATTCCGGTCCGCTACAAAAACAATACCTGCTTCAAAATCAGCGAAACCAAGTTTGTCAGGTACTCCGTTGTCATCTTAAGTCACTATGAAACGTCGATTCTGCATGCGGCTGAGCATACAAAATCTCGAGTTCGTTTCTTTCTTCTTATACTGTAGCAATATCTCGCATAAATTATTCATTATCGTGAAGCTGTTTAGCTGATTCTCCTTATCTGCTGTCTCCCCCATCTGCTGGCTCATCTTCATCATGGCTTCTCATCGTCATTATGCTCGACCTTCTATTCCTTTTTTGCCTAGATCATTGTTTTCTTTAATTTCTAGTTTCAAATCCGTTTCCTTCCCTGCTATAACTGTTTAATTTCGCCTCTTTACTTTGCTAATCACACTTTTAAGTTAAAACCACGAATAATTACACCATATCGAAAGTTCAAGGTGGCTCAGGAATCGTTTCCACCACCACATGTTCATCATCTCGTTTTTCCTCTATTACCTCTTCAAACTCGTAGTTATCCGGCCATCCAACAATATTGGCAAACAGATCGCTGTCACCAATTGTTACGAATTCACCGGATTTGATACGGTTCGTATCCCTTGATTGTAAATACAGCTTAAATTTTACGGTTTACAACAAAACTGTTTCCTGCTATTTACTTGGGCCTTTCGATTTTAAAGTATCGCGTACCACGTCTTAACTAAAACTCTCTCCAAACTTTTTAACGCTAGATGTCGCTATTTCATATATGTCATTAAATTCCTAATCCTTAACTGTCTAAATTACGCTGAATTTATGTTCAGTCCAAGTGATCGATACACGCTGGATTGCCGCACATCAGAAAAATAGGCGAGATCATAAGAATATGAAAATGGAATTTGCGTGATAGCATTGTGAAGTTGGAAAATTTCTTTACGAACCATAATGATATTTGGGTATGCTCTAAATGAATAATTCGAGAGTACTGAAAATAGACCAATGTACGAAACAATCACAATAAAACCATTACAATCGAAATAACAATGTACAAGAAAATGCTTGCATTATGACTAGTAAGAGGAGGTTCAAAAACTCCTCTTAGTTTGGTCTTCTTCAGCTCTTAATTTTCTTTCTTTAACTTAGCTATTTCTTTCCTAAGTTGTGATACCATTTTTTCAATGTCACGTGTATTTTCGTCTACTGCGTAGTCCAGCATGTTCCTTTGTCTGCTAAATCGCGAAATGTGTTTATCTGGGTGGTGATCTTCTAAACATTTCTGAACTTCGTGTGAACGGGCAGCGCAATTCCTCGTTAGATGGTGGATTAGCCGACTGAGCATATACCATATAGAACATATGGCGTACTGTTTGCTTGCTCTTCAAACATAACTATCATGCACAGATCCTTGAAAAACTATTTAAATATTTTTACTGTGAAATCCTTCGAAATTAAAATCCAAAACAAGATCTATTGCAACACAAACAACTAAAGGCTCCAAAGGCTTCAATGAAACATCCCATTACAAATTTTTGGGCTCTGCTCGTTTTTGACCCTTTAAGTCATTTAATTTAAAGGTATAGTAAAACCCATATTGAAAATCGAAACAAACCCGAAATTAGAACGAACAACATGACATACCAACACATAAATATTTTAGGGCTCATTATGGCCTAATTAAATTCCCCATTAAAAGATTTTGGGCTCCGCTCGTTCGTGGTCTTTAGGTCATTTAATTTAAAGCTAGCGCAGAACCCAAAACGAAAATTGGGCCGAAACCGATATTAGAACACAAAACAAGATGGGTAGATACTCGATCCGCTAGCAAGCAAGCAATTTGCTAGCCAAAATCCTGACTACTCAATAAATTTTACAAAGGAAATTTAAATTTCAAATTATATTTTGAATACGCTTTTTGTTTTTTTTGTGCGATTGCACAGTAGACAAAACACAAAATTTGTTGTTTAATTTTTGAAGCTGTAAATTTTACTGTGCAATCGCAAAAATAAACAAAAATTTTAGGAAAAACGTATTTTGAAATTTAAATTTCCTTGGTAAAATTGATTAAGTAGTCAGGATTTTGGCTAGCAAATTGCTTGCTTGCTAGCGGATCGAGTATCTACCCCTATATTGATATACATTTTATGAAAAGCTCTAATCAAACGCTCCATTTAAAATTATGGGCTCCTCTCGTTCACGACTGATAGATTATTTCATTTTAAACTAGCAGAACTGCCAAAACCGAAATTAAAATAAAAAACAAGATCTATTGACCCACAAATAATTTATCATTATAGCTATAGAGCTTTAAGCCTCATTATAGCCTTATAGTTCTAATTTCAGTCTTGGTTCCAATTTTCGCTTTGTGTTCTGGTAGGTTTGAAATTGAAAATCCTAATGCTTTTTCTAGAACGAATGGAACAAAAAAAATTAAAGGAGCATATAATTAGCCTAAAATAAGCCGTTGACTTACATTTGGCTCTAAATCAATTTTTGGGGAGCGGGACTGAATCCCAAAAGAAAATTCCAAGAAGACAAAATCCCAAAACGATATTTTTGCCCAAACACAAAATTCATTTTAGTAAAATCCCAAAATAAAATAAAAATCTCAAAAAAATATCATGTTATAAATCTAATTTATTTCTCATTACTGCTAAACATGGTAGGTAATTATTAATCACAAAAATTCTAGAAAAGGTCGTTTGGTTTATGAGATGAATATTGTAGGCTATATTTTTTAAATAATCAATTTTAGGTATAGTTTTTTGATTACATTTTTAATTTGTTTATATTTTTTTTATTTTGTGGAAAATGTTTTCCGCTGCTAATTTTTTGATAATTTGTCTTAGCTAGGATTAATTATTTTTTTAAATCATCTATAATTGTATATAGCCCACTGTTTCGTTTCCCCACAACAACTTTGAGTCGTCGATGCCATGCACAAAGCTGTAGCATCTGCGCAATTCTGGGTACTCGGAAAATTTTGCTTCCACGCATCTTCAATTGACCAAAATTTTGGATCGTATTTTGGAGCATTGTTGTTTATTCCTGCAATGTAATTGCTTTTTAAGCACTTTGCGATTTTTTTGGAACCGGTATCTTCTAAATGCATATATAACTTTTTAATAAGTTTTTATTTCTGTAGGAGGGACAAAAGCAAGGTTTTTAATTATCCTTATCTCTAAGCTAAAACTTAATAAACACATTTTTATTAATCACTTGTGTTTTGTTTCGCAGAATATTTTGAATATTTTTCAAAAGGTTTAAAAAATCACTCGATCGATTTCGACTTGTTAGGTCATCATCAGGAGTATCTACTGATTTGTATTAGTAAAAATTTTGTTATATAGTAGAAAAAAGCAAAATATAAATAAAAATAAAAGGAGGGAAAAAATAAGCAATAGAAAATTAATCTACGGATCGCGCAGGTAGGCGATGAGTCATAGGTTGAGTATCTAAAAAAAAAAAAAAAAAAAAAAAAAAAAAAAAAAAAAAAGTTCTAAGCTAAAAGCTTCGATTCTTCCATATTTAACTGCTACTTTCGATTTTTTAAACCTGACGCCATATGATTTGCCCAAAATGAAAAAGACATCCCTTAAACTCCGTCAAAACGGAAAAAACTCACGCGCTTCCGAATGAATGGTTTTTTCAAAGTCTCAAATAATCCGTTTTGGTTTCAATAGGATATTGTGGTCCGCAGCTATACCATGAAGTTAAAAAAAAATGATTATTTGGTTTCCAATTTTTCCGTGGATACTAAATAGTTGCGCCATAATTGTCAGTACTATACATAAAAAGTACCATCCATTAGCCAGCAAGATGACTCAGATAAAATCTTTATACTTGAAATAGTTCCAAGTATGATAATAATTTTGTCGTTTTGGATATCCTTTTCTGATCATATGAATAATCCCTCTTCAAGGTATCGGAAATGTTGCGCAATATCGATTTTGCTTAAATTTGTTGGCTCCTTAAGAATACTTGAGCCAATCCTTTTGACTTTTCGGTATTGCACTCGTTTATTTGGTAAGTAAATACGAGATAATGGTTCTAGTTCCACGGTTACCTCGCGAATTATTTGAGATGCAGGTTGTGTGGTAGGAGCAGCTTTGTATTTTAGATCTATATTCGATTCTGTAATATTCAAATCAGCAGCACGAGGATCAGGGCAATGTACAAATGATTTTTGAACCTCTTTATGTATATTATCTTTCATCGTTGTTATTAGTTTGCTTTTGCAGAAAAACGTTTTTCTCTCATCACATCTTCACTTGAACAAATTAGATTTTGCACTATCTAACAGCGGTTTGTTGTGCGTTATCAGTTTCTTTCAATAAGTCAGTGCAGTTTTTTGAATTTTAAATTCGGTTATTGCCTTTTATTTTTAACAAAGTTACTCAAGGGTCCCATTTGAATCGCGATATTTCAAAACGCGATATTTCGAAAGGCGATATGTTAGAAAACGCGATAGTGTACCAAATGACGCATAGTATATAACACGATATCCCTTTTCAGGCCAGACATAATTATTTTCTTATATTTAAGTCCAGTTATATTTAAGTTACTAAATAATAAAATTATCGTGTTTTGATAATTAGCGTTTTAAAATATCTCGGTTCAAATGGAACCCTAAATAGGAGCGAGAGTATACGATCGGGTTATATCAGGTGGGTCGCTGCACTCCTGCCGATTCGAAATGTACATTCTGGAAAAGGAGAAATTTATTTTCAGTTTATAGGAATTTAAAAATCGACAGAAGCGAGAGTATATAGGATCGGGTTATATCAGGTGGGTTGCAATGCACACACACTTAAAAATTTTGCAGTGGTTTTCGATGTAACCCTTGCATCGACGCGTATACGAAGGAATCGTGTAACAAATTTAGAAGCAAAGCATGCATTGAAAATATTTACGATGTAGTTGCATCTAAATCTAATGTAACACGTGTCACGTGTGTCGGAAGGAAACTTCACTATAACCTGTTGTTAACAAATGTTTAGCGAATTTATAATAATTCGCTAAGACATTGTGTGTATCCTTTCATTATAAGCTTAAAATATTTTTCATATATTTGTAGTTTGATGTCTGGTGAGCGCAGGCAGTATGCTTAGTGCTGACTTGACGCGACTTCTGAATTTTTGATATAGAGATTTTAAAATCTCATGAAGCATAAAATATAATTCAACGGGTTTATTTTAAAACAAAATTCGTAAATTTCTTTTAGTAAATTTCTGTAAAATCTATTTTACAGTAGAAGCAGACAAAATTTAATTCAAAAAACATGTGCTTCACATTTCTTTATTCATTGTAATTAGTATCAAGATAATTTACGACACATTTTGTTTGCATTGAATTCCACTCCCATTATGATACAACTGTATCGATACAGTTTCAATGTACCCCAGCCTCACAATTAGACATAAGTTGCATCAATTCGTTTTAAAAGTAAATTATTTCATATTTTAATGCAAACTATAACGCTTCTGTTAAGATGCGAAGCTTACTTCTAAAAACGATATACTTTCGCGCTGGATTCATATACGGAATTATTTGCATCGCATATCAAACTTTTTTTCGAGTGTGCATTCTGTACCATATAGCGTTTTGCACCATATGCCTTTTCCGGCCTGCCATCACAATTGTGCGTGGACGAAAGAGAATCATGTCAAAAATTTATTTTTGATTTTAATTTTGGACCAACGTACACATTTGTACATACCATTTAAATCGTTTTCGTCCGAAAAATAACACTATAACTAAAATAATAATAAAATATTTAGTATGTTATCAAAAACAAATAATTAATATGTTATATAATTTATATGTTATCAAATTATAATGCTTTTTTCAAAAAGAATACCGATTTAACTTAGATCCGTTGAAGACATTACAACCTGTCATTTTTTACGTAAACATTTCTGTACAGTGCGGACTTAAATATAAGAAAAAAATTTGTCTGGCCGGATATACCGGGGATATCGTGCTATATACTATATCATTTGGAAGACTATCGCGTTTCGAGCGGATCCCGTTTATCGTCTGAGCTTAGTATTTAGTATCATGCCGAGGTACCTAGCGTTATCAGAATAAGGAATTTGTTGCGAATTCAGTCTAAACGGAATATATTCTGATTTCCTATTTGCAAAGTTTATAAGTAATGCTCCATTTTTGGTCCAGTTACTCACAATACTAATAGCATTTTGTAGTTTCCTTATTGACTCAAAAATACTAGCATCAGTGTGGTCATAACAGCTATTTCATCAACAAATTTTGCTATTCTTGCTTCTATATTACGTTTCATAGATCTCAAGGTATACACAGGGCCCAGTATACTACCTTGTGGGACTCCTGCCAATATTTTCTTTAGTTTTGAGTACTCCCCTTCCTGTCTCACCCGGAAGTAACGGTCATTTCTACGTTAATAGCTGTTTCAGTTATTATTTTTTGGGTGAAATATAAAAACTTGTTAAAGGATAACGTCTTAGTTTTATTTACAAAGATTAATGACTTAAGATTTAGTATTGGTTTACAAAGTCTTGATGAAATATGTAGAAACTGATCTGGCTAATATTGCGGACGACTAATACAAAAAAAAATATTTATAAAAATACATATACCATGAATTCTTCAATATAGGTTCACTGCCTTGTAAATAACTCCTTCGCAAATTTAAATAATCGTATACGCGTGATTAATTGCACAACCCGATCCAAAAATCAAACGATCATCACACCAATTAAGATATTATTCCAAAATGTTGGTTTTATATCTCCAAAGAGACCACCAATTAAATTTGTCAGTTGAATAAAACTTTGTTGATTCTACTACACGTATATAAGAAAACCCCGAACACAATTATTTTAAAAAAAAAACGCGAGCAGCTGTATTATTTTTTTTTTATCTATTCTATTAGACAATTTTAGAATACAATTTTTTGAATTATATGACATTTTTTTATATTTTTTGTCAAAAAAAAAAACATTTTTAGGATTTTCAGATGAAAAAAAAAATTAGACCTGTCGTAAACCAAATAAAAATTAATAAATTAAATTCTATTTTTAATTTTATTTTAGAATTATAAATTATATTTTTGGATTAAGAGATAAAGATAAGGAGTAATTTAATTAGAAGGTAAATTAGACAAAAGAAAAACATCTTTTATGTTTTTGTGTCGTAATTATTTACGCTCGCACGACGTGTCGCCAAGCCAATTACGAATTACCATATGTGCTTGAGTTCTGAATACATTTTGATTAATACTATTAACTAATGTCAAAGGAAGAATTCTGCATAGATCTTTAGTTTTATGGAAAGTGAAAATGCCTTTAGAAATAGAGGTAGGTAGAAACCACATTCCGGATAATTTATTAAATTAAACAAAATCGAACAAAAAATTTCTAGATCACGTTCGCCTTAGTCGTATGCTATCCTATATATTTAATGAGGCGGGTTTAGATTAATTAGGTTGCTCTATCAAAATTTATTAGTTGTGAACGCGTAGGTAAAATAAAATGTGGTAGCTTTAATTTAATAGATCTATGAACGCCCACATTCGAATACTTCTAGTCTTTTGAAATATAAGTATAAGAAATGTGTATCGTAAATTACTTAATTATGCTTAAATTGACGAAAAAACAATTTTTCTTGTTGGACCGACATACGGTTTGATTGACAAGGCGGTGTTAAAGTGTGTAAACTGTCACACAACAATTTCTACTGTTTGCTGGTGTATAAATCGAAAACGAATTAGTTTGCATGTCGACTTAGTATTTCTCATACTCTGCGGTTAGTAAACAATTTTTAAATCATTAAACTTGCTGATGAGATTAAGATATCGTACAATTTTATTGCCGAAAAATTTATCGCGAAACGGAAATTATTCGTAAGTGAAATATTATCGAAAACAAAATGTACAATATGTCCCGAATAAATTGTACGCTATACGTTTGTTTATATTTTAAAAAATATTTTAAATTTTGTTTTATAATAACACAACAGAATATAAATTAGATCGCATTTTATACGATGATTTTGCTATTAAAAGTTGACCCCAGCTAACTGAGTGCCCTTCCTTGGAAATTATACACAATTTTCTAAAATTAATTTCGTGACAGACTGAGTGGCAGCACATTACTGTTACATCAACGATAATATTTATCACATTCATAACAATAAGCACGTGCGTGAATATGAGATTTTCCCACCTCTAATGCCAGCAAAAGAACACACAAAAAATTTAAAAAAAATTTTAATATGCTAAAGAATTCAAAACAATATAAACTAAAGGATTAATAATTATACGCTATATAATCCAAAAATAAAATAAAATGTATAACGCAACGTACCAACCATCCTAATAAATATTGGGCCGAATGCGCGACAAACGGACCGAAAATATAAAAATTAGTAATAACACAGCAATAATTACTTCCAAAATAAAAATCAAATTTATGTGTGTTACATGTCACATATCAAAAATAAATTTTTCTTAAAAATATTTTCGTAAGAAGTTTATCTATTCTAAATTATTATTATTTTTGTGTTTTGTTTTAATATGCAAAGGTATTTATGTATTTTAACTCAAAGAAGAATGAACGGATTGTCTTGTTCAACTAGACATCGTGGACCAAAAATATTTGGATAATAAATTGTTTATAACAAGACATTAAAAATAAACAATTTTTTTTTGTTTGTTAATTTTCTTATCATTACCGAAAAATCTTAATGTCATATTTTTTAAGAATTTCTATTTTTAAAAAGTTGTGTTTATTTTAGTTTTATGTGTCAGCCGCAATTAATATTGGTTGCATTTATATAGCACAGTTTCAAGTTCATTACTCATGAGAAATCTACACATTTCAGTTAGCATAAAACTGTACAAGTTAGGGGCGCGCCAACAGAGCGTGATATGGAGGCAATTTTTTCCCCCATTTTGGCGCGACCGTAAACAAATTGTAAATATTTCCAAACCAAGCTCTTGAGAAACCAAACGGTATATCTTCAGATATTCTAGGTTGCACTCTTTGAACTTCCATGCATAAGTTAATTAAATTGTAAACGAACACTGTTTTAAAATACAAGGGTGCACTTCCCGCCAATTAAAGAAGAATACTTTAAAGCATCTTCTTTAGTGGCTATCGATGCCAAAGCTTAATCTTATTGGAAATTGTGGGCGTTTAAACTGAATTGGTAGCTTTTCTGTCGTTAGAGTTGTTCGAGGAATACAAGTAGAACCAACTTTACCGCATTAAGTTTGTACACAGCGGTTTAGACCGACCTAATTTTCGTAGAAGCTCAATTAAGTCTCCCAGTTTTAGCTGTAGCGGCTGTAGCCACATAGCCAATTAACATGAGTAAAATACGACAAACAATTAAAATTAGTCGAAACCTTATCTACATGTTTCCGTTTTAATTATTTTTTTATTTCTTTATGTTTTTAAATCAAAAATTTTATTAAATTTTTAACATAGGAATTAGTTTTTAAAAATATTTTATTTTCACCTTCGTTACCAAAACATTGTACATTGCCCCTGTTGCGCGGGGTATTGCTTCAAAAACGGCCCTCATGGATTCAGTTAATTCTTTTTTATTACGTGGCTTAGTTTTAGAAACCAGTTGCTTAGAATTTCCATACAAATCTGGAACAGTGAGATAATCCGACTTTGGGGCCGATTATTTTTCACAATTTTTACTAACCTTGTTATGTAAAACTGTCTCCATCTTGTTAAAAAACCACATATTTTGGATAAATATATTCGTCTTCGGCGCAGCTCTGTTAAAAAAAATTGTTCCCGTATGTTTAGATAGATTTACTATAAGTTTATCGTGAGGAATTTTTCGTGAACAATTTATCGTAGAACAAATTATCGTAAATCAGTTTACCGTAAAACAATTTATTGTAGAATATTGGACTAGAAGCCTCTTAAAACATAAAAATGTTTCCAATATGTACTCGTATATCGTATAAGAACTCGGCAATTTCTTAGCCAACGTGATAAAATTGGGTATGTTGGATGGAAATAGGATTCTTGAATGATTTTCGGATGAAGTTCTGGAATAAGGCCACATATAAATTGGCCATTTCGTAACGCATTATAATGGAATTGAGTTTTTTGGATGGAAATGAGATTATAAAATGATTTTTGGGAAGATGTTTTGGAATATGTCCACCATATGGGACGGAACTAAGGCAGTTTTTAGCCGAAACGATGAGATTGAATTTGGATTTTAATGAATCCTATTTCTATCAAATAAATTCAGTCTGATTTTTGGAAGAAATACTGTAATACGGCCACCTAAAACGGAACACTACTACTACTGGGGATTTTTGGGAGAAGTTCTGGAATTTGACCATATATTGATTGCACTGAAGTCGATGATAAACTGCTGTACTCGCCGGTGAATGTGAAACCGAATCCTAACTTGTCTCCTTTTCTGATTATTGTTGTAGTGGAGAGTATAACCATTTGAAAGTTTGCGGATTCAACACTGTCAACACAAATATGTTGAGTTGATGGGTGATAACTTTTTTTAAGAGAATTTGTATTCTGAACATCGGAATGAAGTTTATGCCAAAATAACAAAATATACACTGTGACCTATAAGTACTTAAAATTGGAAAAACACTCAAATATTGAACTTTCATAATAATATCTGATTTTTTTTTAATAAACACAAATATTTTTACACTATACCTAGCAAACATTTAATTTTTGTGGAAAGTTTTGAGTGAATTTTAAAAAATGAAATTTTTTACAACAAAACACACTATGTTTTGCACAGAGATGATCGAAGTTGTTCTGAACTAGTAATTGATGTAAGAAACCAATCTAATTTATCCACATGCTCGGAAATCTCTGAGATTTCCACTAGCTGAGAGAGAGAGCATCATTGAGTTTAATACGACACGGCTACATGAATTAAATTTTTTTTTTTTTCTGAATTAAAATAAGTGTTTTTAATTCATTTTAAAAATGAATTAAAATCAGAGTTGAAAAAGAAATAAAAAAGTTCGATAAAATGAATTTAAAAAGGCATTTCTTAATTCAATTTTAAAATGAATTAATATAAGTGTTTATAAAATGAAATAATATAAGCCTCTTTATAAAATGAACAAAATGTTTAATGAAAATTTTTTGAAATTTGAATTTGAATTTGGCACGTAAAAATTTTGCAATGCAAAATAAGGCGTAATTTTACTTTACGTATACATCGGGAAAATCAGGTAAGGAATATAAATTTTGGGAATTTTTAAATGCAGGATTGTTTACTAATTTTTTGATTTTCCGGAAAAATTTTTACTTTTTTTATTTTTTCAATATTATTTTATATTTTTATTAATAATAATTGCTTCGTCAACCTTGCAGACACAGATCAAAGAGTTTCTCTCGCTCTTATTGCTTCTTCTGATTGGCACTATCTAAAATGTTAAAAGAATCAACTTTCGTATATATAATTTTTGTTTTAATGTAATTTTAATTCGTTTATACCTTAGAGGATGGGGAAACCCCCTCTTTTCCTCAATTTATTTGCTCAATTCTTTAAGTGTCAAACTAAATAAAAAAAAATTGAAAACATTTCAAAATTCTCCTGGAAAAATTGAAAAATTTTCCCGGAAAAATTATTTGTACTGTTTATAAACTGTTAAAATACAATTATAAGATCCAAATTTTTATAAAGATTACACATTTCTACGTATTTTGAATAGAATAGTACGCAATTTTTTTTTAAGTGAAAATTTTCCCGGAAAATGGGACAATTTTCCGGAAAAATTTAGCTTCTTCCTCCTAAAAACTGTTGATAAACAATTCTGCATTTAAAAATTTTAAAAATTTATACTCCTTACTTGATTTTCCCGATGTATACGTAAAGTAAACTTTAGCCCAAAATAATGCACATTTCTGAATATTTGTTGAAAGTCGAATTAAGATTTTTTAATTTATAAAATGAAATAAAATGTGCCTTTTTTAATTCATTTTGAAAATGAATTAAGGTAGGTGTTTTAAAAATGAAATAGTGTAAGCCTTTGTTAATTCATTTTTGAGTTTTCTCATTTTTCTAAATCGCTTTTTTTAAATCATAATTTTAAGTTAAAAATATGAATTAAAATAAGTAGCAGATGTTCATACAAAAATCAACTTTTTTAATTCATTTTTAAAGAACTTTTTTAATTCAGACTTTTTTAATTCGGTACCCCGACGATAACATGTGGGAGCAAACTTCCACGCGGGTCTACACAAATAAAGCGGTATAGAGAAGGCGATGTTGGAGGAATTTATTTTAAGGCCAATGGCCTACATCTTTACAACTCTGCCGCCCCTAGCCTCGAGGACAGAGGCTGATGTAGCGCCCGGACTATATCAGCCTTTGTCCTCGAGGCTAGGGGCGGCAGAGTTAGGCGTCTATCTTGTAGCAAGCAGCTTGTTAGGTACACGTTTATCATCAGAACGTGACCGACACACGTGTCGAACCCAATAAATGGATGAGATCTCATCAAAATCGGTGGCCGAGTTTCGTCCTATAGGTGACATTATTCAAGAATTTCTTCCAAAAATCATTTTGGAAGCCCATTTCCATCCAACATACAAAATCCCATCAAAACTTTCAAGAAATTGTCGAGTTTCGTCCCAGGTGGCCATATTTCCAATATCATTAAAATCGGTAAGAAATGACCAACATCATTTAAAACCCCCATTTCCATCCAACATACAAAATCCCATCAATATCGGTTATGAAATTGTAGAGTTCACTCTAAAAATCATTCTAGAATGCAATTCCATTAAAACTGGATGAATGAATGCCTAAGTTCCAACCCAAGTGACCATATTCCAGGACTTTTTCTGAAAATCATTTTCGAATACCATTTCCATACAATATACGAAACCTCATTATAATCGATTAAGAAATGACCAAGCCTCAGGTGCCCATATTCCGGAATTTTTCCAAAAATCATTTTAGAATCCTACTTCCATCCGGCATACCTAGTTCAATCATAATCGGTTAATAAATGGCCGAGTTCCAGAACCAAATCCAAAAATTATTTAAGAGTCCCATCTCCATCCTACATACCCATTCCCATCATAATTGGTTAAGAAGTGGGCGAGTTCCGTCCCCGTTATAATCGATTAAGAAATGACCGAGTTCCTATAGTTCCGAATCCCATTTCAATCTATCATATCTAATTTCATCAGAATAGATTAAAAAATGTGGCCATATTCCAGAAATTCCAGGAAAGTAAAAGTTAAATTTAGGTAAATTTTTAGCTAAATTAAATTATTTTTCAAAAACTCTATGGCAAACTGAACGAAACACATCCGTTCTATAATCCGTTTTTACCGTAGTAAACGATTTACCTTAAGTTTGGCACACTACATAAGAATCCCATATCTACCCAACATACCCAATCCCATCATAATCGATTAAGATATGACCGAGCTCACTCCTACATGACCATATTCTACAAATTCTTCCTAAAATCATTTAAGATTCGTTTCAATTCCCAATATCCAATTTCATCAGAATCGATTACAAAATGACCGAGTTTTGTCCCAAGTAGCCATATTGAAGAACTTTTACCAAAAACCATTTCCATCCAACATATCCAATCCCATCTGAATCGGTTAATAAATTGCCGAATTCAATACAATTTTATAAAGCGAAGATGTGTTTGCATAATTTTTTATTTACACAAAATTTTGTTACATATTTCGTCATTTACAAACTACGATAAACTAGCATACGAAAAATTTTCCACACGGTAATTGTTGTCCACAGTAAATTTGGCCTGTCAAATCGGGTTCGTATCACTGGATTGTGAATATCGGTTGAATTTGAAAGTTACCACGCCAATTCTCGTAAATTACACACTTCCAGAATATTCGCAAAAATACCGGAAATACTCTCTGAATAATTTCCAAATATTTACTGAATACATTATGCCTCTACTGAAATATTCCCGAAATATTCCGGCAATAATGTTCAATGTTTAATTACACTAATGGGGTTAAGTGAAAACTAACCCCATTGGTTAATTTCCCGCTACTCACTTTCGCTTTTATTCTTTCGCAACGTATTTCCTGAATGACTCACTAAGGCTGACTCTTTGTCTTCGTATCGCTCGTATTTATACTCTGATTGAATATTCTAGATTCGCCTGGATTTATTATAGACGGTTCTATTTTAGACTACCATAATCCGCTATACAACAAAACTGTTATAAAACCACCTTTAGTGCTACTAATCAACTCCAGATGTCACAAATCTCACAAAAAATTGTTAGTAACGTTTAAACCTTAAATTAGCAATTTTTATTGAACAAATGTCTTTTCAATGCCGAATTTGTTCAATCCCATCCATTTTTTGTGTTTTCTATTGTTCGTATTTACAATCGCTGTACTAACTCAAAAACTAATTCCTAAATAAACCAAACCATAAACACCTAGTCTACGCCTTATGGCCAATAATAAGCAGTTTGCAGCAACGCATAGAGAAATATTTCACAATTGCTGAGGACTATAACTGTTACATGTTTAATCTTGTTGAAAACTACAATATAAAAAGATTGCGTTTTATCTGACAAATGGCGGCCTACTGCTTGGAGCAACTGGACGTATCATATAGATGTGCAACTTCTATCCGAAAACCACAACAAAGAGACCGACTGGCAAATTCGTCAATTGTTTACTCTAAAATTAGAAAAGAAAGAAAAGAAGCTGAAGAATATCAAGACAGTATCTATAAATAGACTTTCATGAAAGCCTTTCTTTTGGCCAAAGGTTGTAGGGTGAATGGTGAGTTTTAAGATGAAAAGTTGCGGAACCAAATACTCGAATGTGCCAAATTCAGGGTTAACTCCAAAACACACTCAAAAACGAAAAGTAAACAAAAAATAAAACGTTTCGACTTTCAAACCAAATACAACTCAGCGGGCGATTTTTATATTAAAATATGTCGACATGATGGTCATTTATAGGAAATTTATAGAGAATTTAACATTTTTTTTTGTTATTCGTTGTTATTTGAGCAGAACTAAAACGAAAATGTTAAGTTTTATAATATTCTCATGAAAATAATTCCACAGTCTTCTGGTTCTGTATTTGTACGTTAATTAATGACAAATTAATAAATTACAAAAATAATTTTTTGTAAGCACTCTACGTACATAAAATTTTTGGTTTATGTGTGGTTTGATGCTTTAACAATGATTTATGGCCGAAAAACTGCACGTATCTATATACATGTGAATATGCGACATAAAATGCATATTTTATAATGTCCCATGTGTGTGAAATATCTCGTGTATAATATTTAATCGTATACCTCTAGTGAATTATGTTAATTGTTTGCGATATGTGCGCGTACTAATCATCATTACGCGTATGTAAATCCAAATTATAAACGATATAATGAGTTACTTTTCGACCCAGGTGGTCTTGGGGCTCGCTTAATAAATATTTTATACAAATATTGCCAAGTCATGTAATTGCAGCGCACAGCACCATATATATATATATACCATACATACATTTTAAAATTAAGTCTATCAAAAAACTTTTAATTTTAATTGGCATTTAATTATCACAACCCATTTTGTGTATACGTTGCCTGAAATTACACAAACACACATACACAGGCACAGGGTAATAATTATGTCAATTCACTTATACAAAACAATTAACTGTCAGATTTAATTATATGGATCCCCAGTTGATGATTGATGAATTTTTATTTGCAAAACTATTGCTCGTTTTGCAACCTATCATTAAACATAATTCATAATCATCTTATCTCGCCGTCTACCAGTAAATTGAATATTATTTGTTGTTTTTTGTGGAAAGGTTACTTACATCCAATTTTAAAAAATGCTTAATATATTCTTATAAGATTTTAAATGTAAATTAATAATTTTGAAAGTGTTAAGTCAGTGGTTGGTAACTATATGTGCGAGCGTATCCATTATTCTCATAAAACGAATTATCAACCCCTGATCCGCGAGACAGCCAATTCACGATTCATTTAGTTTAATTTTAATGTAAACATATTTTGACTTGTTTCAAATTTTTTGTTGAATGTTCTTCAGCCTTCTTCTTCCCGTTTATTTCTTGTATATATAGGTTATTATATTAAGAAAGGTATAAAATTCATGTCATGCTATACCATCATCAACGTCAATTGCCCGTCCACATACGTATTCGTAATGAAAACATGTAAATTGAATATTTTATGATCGCGATTTAAGGATACTGAAATATAGTTATCAGATTTATGTTCGATGATCATTTACGATCTAAATTTCTAAATATTATTGATATAAATATAAAATCATTGGATTTGATTAGGGTTAGAGGTTAGTTAAGAATTTCGTTTTGTTCTTGAACTTACATGGGCATTATATGCTTTAACGTCATAACTCAGAAGTTAATCATCTTCGATTTTAATCAAATCTATCTCAATTAACCTGAACGTCTTAAAGAATAAGTTTAAATATGATTTTTATAGACGTAATAAGACCTCCAACGATTGATCGTCTTATTATCATGACAGTATATAATGTTTTGGTATAAGATGTCCAATATTTCCAAATATGTGAATACAAGACGAAAACTGCAACGTCAAGATCGTGTTCTGTTGCAAGTTATTCTTTTATCAAGACGCTTTTCTTATTATTTTCTTATATATTATGCGCGATTATTAATGTATTTTTTAAATGATTATTTGTTTTTGTTATATAAGAAATAATTGTATATTCAAGCCGTACAACAAAATACAAGAAATATATCATTTTTTGTAAAGCAAGAAACAAGATTGGACCACCCCTTTAATGAGCATCTAATTGTAGTGTTTACGCGGCACCCGATTAGGCTTTTTACGTTCTTTTGTATCCCCATAACCTGAAGAAATTTTATTTAATTTTTTATTGTTGTTGGTTTTTCATATTTGTTTTGCTTAACGTTAACAACTACCTTGGGATGGATGATTTATTGCACTTTGTGATAACAGAAAGTTTAAAATCAGAAAAGATAAATTAAGCAAAATCGTTTTTTCTGTTTGCAATCAAAGTAGGATTTGCCAATTTAGAAATTTTTTAACATTCCATTTACAGTTTTCGTGACAAAATCAACTGGTGTCAAATTATTAATTTAATTTTAAAGGTGAATTCTTGGCAATCTGTTGTTATAGTACTCGTTCGCAGCTGGAATTATAAATTTGGCACAAGTGATTTTTTGTTTGACTGAATATTGAACGAGAGACGTAAAATTGGAACATAATAATGTAAGTACCCATGGTGCAAATATTCTTAAGCAAGTACCAAACTATTCCGATTCCGGGATCACACTCAGAGAATGCGGTACCAAAACATTAAAATTGTAAGTAAACGCAAAATTTCAAAGTGGATTAAGTGCGTCGGACAAAGTTGGCTCAGTTGGAAGTTATATTATGCCATTATATAGGCATGTAGAATATTTTTTATGCTTCATTCTCTAAAATCATCGATTCTTTTTCGAACTGCTAGTTTACCGGTTCTATACTTTCCTTCTCTATGGCCTTAAGAAAATGTTAAGAAAATGTTTTTTTTCCAACGCACTGGTTGTCATACAGGTCACTTTTCAGACCCACAATGGGAACCATATTGGAATTCAATTCCCACAATGAAGCATAAATTTGACGAATGGTTTAGTTCTATTGCCAATGAGAAAAAATTTCCTATGCATTTTTTTTTGAAACGCCATTTGTCGTCTAGTGCCTTATCCCCATTGGCCATATTTCAGAATTCTCTCCTCTTTTTCTAATCTTGATCATTAAAAAAACCCTATTCCGCCCCAGTTATGCAGCAAGCATCATAATGATATATCGGCCCAGCTACTAGACATAACTTTAAATCGAATATCTAAATCTAACATCGTTTTCACAGTTTTCAGAATAAAGGACAATAGAGTTATGGGTTTTAAATCCTTTGTTTAATCATGTGAATTTTTTCCCGCTTACGAGACGTCCATTTCAACACCATATAAAGAATATCTGCAGTCAAAATAGAATAACTTTCGAATTGTGCTGTATTTCCGCTGGTATGATCCGGTCTGGGCTAGTTACTCAATGGACTTCCCACCTGCTTTTCGCGACAAATGTCAGGATTGTTGGCTTAAATAATTGATAGGGTTTCAACCAGATTTAGCTTGGTCGGAAGCAAAACGCTTGCTTTTATGGATCGTCTATTTTCTTGTTGAATTCTTTTATCTTGTTGTTTTGAATTTTGGTCGGCGCAAGATATGTAGCAGTCAGGTTTACACGTTCTTGATACCAACCAGCATTCCTGCAGAGTCCCGCATTTTTTCTTGCTAGCTCGCCGGAGAAGCTCGCAGTCCAACACCGCCGCTGCGATTGGGTTCTTCCAACTTTATAGAATCAGAATGAGCCTTTATTTTACGATTTGAGTTTTTTTGCACCTGTTTATCCCGCTTTTTGGTGGGCGCTGGTAATCTTGGTTTTTGTGCTATTTCAAATGGGCCCCAGCTTGGCGGATCGTTGGCGTTAATCGGTTTACACCTTGGTCTAGCCTATGATTTTCCGGATTAGCTTTTGTAGATCCATCATATTCAGCAAAAACAGAGTCAGCTCAGGTAGGGTGAGATGGTTGGATTTTATAATAGTTAGTTCTTCATTTTTCTTAACACCCGATTAATACTTGGATTTCATCCGCTTTAATTTTGTATAGTTTCTTTGTTCTCAATTTCAATGAAATACGATAAACTTTTATTTTTGTATTCGACATTAGGCTCCGGATTAGACAAATACCTGCACATATTCACAGAGTACCAATCCAATATTGTCCAGTTTCCAGTCATTACTGCGCAATCGTCGATGGTTCAAGTGGCTGATTTGGTAACATAATAATATGCCCGATGTTACTGGACTCCGGATCTCATCATTCATTACAAAACCCATTGGGAATTAACCACAGAAAAAGTACTGGCCCAAAAGTCACAACACTTTTTGAAAATCGAATAACCTTTCTATTTTTTAATAATTTACATTTATAGTAGACACACTTCTTGGAAAGAAATTTTATTTAGTTTTAAAAATTACATCCACAATTTTGCTTTTCATACTGATGCGCTCTTTCTAAAGCGTGAGTCATCATCTGTTGTAATGTTTCTTTGCTTATTAGTTCAATTTCTTCACGGATGTTGGTATTCAATTGCTGAATGGTTAGAGGATTGTTACGGTATACTCTATCTTTCAAACACCCCCACAGGAAGCAGTCTGGAACAGTTAAGTCAGGTGAGCGTGACGGCCAAGTAATTTCAAAATTTCGCGAAATTATCCTTCTCCCAAAAATTTCCATTAAGAGTCAGTTGTCAGGCGAGCTGTATTACTGGCCATGTCTGCAGAACGTACGAAATTCGCCAGCAAGTAAGGCCCAAGAACCCTTTCTGCAGTTACACCATATCAAACCGTTACTTTTTTGGAAGGGAGCCTCGTCGTTCATAATGAGATTGTGAACGAAATCAGCTGCTTGCTGGTTTCGCCGGAATAAATGAATGAGAGTTGGTTTATATAGTGGTTGTTTCGACGCTTTAATAATCTGAAATTAGATACAAAAATAATAATTAGTTGTAGAAAGTTATTTGAATTTTAAATGGTGTTGTGACTTGTGGGCCGCTCTGTATCTGTAATATAAGGTGAATTTGAGATCCACTCCGAAGACTTCTTGGATTAACGTGAGTTGCAATAATTAGTTTTAATAGATTGCTGATGAAGCATGTTTCCTGTTGGCTTGATGTTTTGAGGAACTTTTTTTTTGGGGAAACTTTCATCAAAAAACGCACTGTGTTATCCTTCGATAGCCTCCGGTTTAATAACATCCATTTTGTTCCCTTTTTATCACTTTCAAATTTGATATGATGGAAACATAATTTTAAGTGGCATTTAACATGTCCAACGAGAAAATATGACGTCATCATCGTCATTTGAAACCTACTACACCCTTCACTTTATCTAAGATCTTATGGTACACTTCATTCAACCTGGGCTGTTTAGCAAGTTGAACTGATAGGACTCACACCATGTGCTAGTGGTGATTTACCCTGGCCTATTTTGGTAGAAATGTTATTCCGCTTACTAATAGAAAAGCTGCACTTATTACGTTATGTGAAATTCTCCTGCACAACACTACTTCCAATCTGGTCATTTACTGAATTTGCAGGTGTCCCGCTTTTAAGGTTGTTAGATCCCGGTTTCTTCATTAAAGATCTTTGAATGTTGTCAAAGCAGATGATCGCAATTGCGAATTGAGATAAAATCTGTTTACTTGCATCTTGGGCCCAATGTCACATTGAAGGTGGAACCATCTTTTGTTCAAGCCTACTTTAACAAATAAACCAATCATCAACCAGAGGATCGGTTTCTATCTGATTTAAACTGGTATATGCTCCAGAGGAAGCATAACATTGAAACTCTTGTCATCAACATACTCAAAGAAGCTTCAGTATAGCGACTCGTTTGATGGTATTAGGTTGGCAATCATTGATTAAAATTTTCCAGAGATTTCACTATAAACTATCGAAATCCACTTTACATTCGCTCCATTTATAAAGCAACATTCGACTTAGACCAGTTCCTTCACATGTCGATAATAGATCTGCGTATAACATCAGATCGTATAGGGCACGAATAAACCTTCTCTTTTTCTCAACTTTCAAGGTTAAGTCACATACAAGGCTAGAAAAGAAAAATCACGGATTGTCTCCATTCAGTGGCAGATTTACACCGACAGATTCCAAAAAATTGAATCGCGTTCCAACCGAAATTAATACAATTTCAGATTATAACAGCATTGCTAACGACCTCACCGAGGATTCTCTCTGGTGGAATCATGCTCTTTAGGTTGAGGGGAGAGAATTTCGTAAATTATTTAACAAGGCCAATCGAATAAACACCACGATGACCTGAGGATCAGTAAAATAAAAAGCTGATAGAATTTTTACTAAAAAAAATCACCTTTGGAGGAATCCGCTGAGCTACAAATTCTTTTGGTCCTTAAACATTTCCAGGCGGTGACGGGATACATCCAATAACTCTTCAATGAGGTATAGAATTGAAAAAACTCTTCCGCTTCTTATCCTTTCTAAAATTTTGCAAGGGCTTCAGACCATACCACTTTCAATTAGAGCCTTTCTAGATAGAGCATGGGTCTCGACTTCGGTGACATAGTCTTCATTAGACCGCTAGTGATGGAAAAATGTCTCACCAGATGATGTCAACATATGCTCTTAGAAAGCTAAATATTTTCGTGTTATGTTTGATGGAAACTTACCTGAAACAACCACATCTCTTATATTACAAGTTGCAATCCATAAATGGCACTATGGCTAAATCGTGGAATTTGATGCCGTACATAGTTTGGTGGCCAAAAACAGAACAGATAAAAACTTGCTCAACACTAAATAAAATTCAGAGATTAATCTGCCCCCCGTTGCTGTTATATAGAAGCTATTGGAGTTCATTGACGTGAAATAATTCCTAAAAGAAATCCTAAGTAAACATTGCGTGTGTGATAAGTGGTTAAACACAAAAAACAAACATTTCGGCGTAAATAATTTTTTAACAAAATTTCATAAATTCCACCCAAAAGTAACATTTTGTATCATTTTAATCATTTATGTATGTATATCTCCAAAATCCATGGTACCAGTACGTTTAAATACATTATACTATATATCGTAACTATATAAGCTTAAAATTAAACTGAAGTTTGTTGAACTTTCTAGATTTCATAGATGCACTAGTCGAGATTTAACGAATTAGTCTTCAATCTCACCATGCTTTTTTATTATGCCTATCAAATGCCAATGTACATGTTAATTTTCAGAATTTTGTGATAGTTCTGGCATGGGCAAATATACTCTCGAAACGTATGAGTTATGATTTACTGTATTTTTGTAATTCAAACGATTGCTAATCGAGATTTTGCCCGGTTCTCGCATCGATCCCGTAATTGCAAAAATACTATGCAGCATAACTCACACGTTTCGGGGCCCCATCTTATATATCTTCCTATACAGTTTCCAATCTGTAGTAAGTTATTATTTAGAAAAAGAGTGTAAATTCTGTCTAAAGTACAATCGAATCTCATATCTGAGTGAAGTTTTGCTTTAGTTGGTTCTTCTCTTTCACCATCACCATATTTTATTTTCTCATTTGTAATTAGATAGTGGTTGGTGGTTCAATAAATTTGAAATGGTATAGAATAAAGTTGATGGTGAATGGTGTTTCAAAAAATTTAATTAAATTTGCTACGGCTAACCGACAAACATAGTGGAATTGATGAGTATTTGGCAAAATCTCCAGCAGAGTTTAGTTGAAGATGTCTTTTGTGTTTAACTTTAATTTAAATTTTTTAATTCGTTTGTATCAGCTAATTTCCACATTTTTTTTAAATAGGAGTTATTTCCCTTAAATATTGTTTCGCCTAAATGTTCGCTTTTAAGACTATAGATTACTAACACCAGCATACTTAAGATTTAGTTAGGAAATATTTCACGGCTGTGTGTAGAAGTGTGAAATATTTCCTAAAAAATTTTTACACTTAGAAAAAATTTAGTGAATATTTCACGCGCATTGGAGTTTAAACACTTTCATTTACATGTAAAAAGCAAGGCTGGTTCTAAGGGCAACAAACTAAAAATATTAATTCAAATAAAAGCCAATGTACCACTTACCATGTAAGTATGTATATTGGCCAATCTAACATTTTTAATTTAAATGGTCCAACTAGCAGACTTGGTAATTAAAACAACGAGTTTTCAAAGAATCTTTTTCAACAGGTCTTAGTTGACATGGGGTTGCTATTGTATTTCACCGCCTCAAATTCAGCATCGCCTATTTCAAAATCCACTGAACAAAAAACAAGTTGAGAAACATTACTCATCAGCCATTGAGTCCCTTCACATGGGTCACGCACGACAGGACAATATATATTTCATTTCGGAATTGTCGACATATTGGTGTCGAAAATAGCGTAGACATCATTACTTTGTTTTGGTGTTTTAACTTTAACTTTGTAAGACCAAATTATTGAAATTATTGAAAACCTGTTAAAAAAACTCTGTTGTTCCGCCTGGATGAATGTATGTCTGTAACCGATGATTTCTCAAGAACGGATCTTCCTTTATTTTTAGTTCGGTAAATTGAAAAGCTTTTGGGATCCCTATTTTCCATACACTAAATCATCCTATACCACGATATTGTTTTACATTTTTCCTATACACTCATCAAGCACATCATTCGAAAGGTCTTGGATCAGACAATAATCTCGATACAACTTTTGTCCATAAATCCACTGTGTTTGTGCTGGTAGCTAAATTCTGGTTTATTATAAAATATATATGCTCACTGTATATCGTTGCAAAGATCTTGAAGAATGATGTTAATTCTGCATAAATCCTTAACACTAAACACGACCGTAGTGGCGCTGGAAACAGTTACAACTTTTATTCTTCCTATATAATCATGTGGCATATCATTTGAAAGGTCTTTCAAAAAGAGCAATTATGTAATCTTTTATTTCGTTCATAAATCCGCCGTTTTGGCGCTGGTAGTTAATTATTATATTGTCATATATAATATATTATATATAGGTGTCGTATATCATTATGGAAAGGTCTTGAAGAATGCCGTAAATTTTTCTGAAACACCTTAGTATTCAAAACTAACTTTTGACGCTTAGGGTTTATGAAAAATTATTTAATGGGAAATTTTTGATTTTCGTTTTATGTCAATTTTCCGAGTTGGTTGGCTCGTATAAGGACATATACATCAATTTCCAGAATGAAGTTCTGATTACCTCGTGAGGTTTCATCCGGTAACACTTTTTCCCATTGTTTTTCAGTAAATGTTCCCACCTTATAGTTTTCCAGTTCACATTGCTAATTCCAATATTGTGCAAGTTGTATAAAAATTTTACTAAAATAAATTTGTAAGATTATGCAATGCCATATATTTTTCCATTAACTATCTCTAGCGCCACATATTACAAGCAATACTGGATGAATGGGTAACTTTATTATATTACAAGAGAAACTTTTCAGATGTCACGATTTGTTCATTTCTTTTCGAGAAACTGAACTAAACTGTTAAAATATTATAAATTGTCAAAATTTCAACTGCCTGTCAAAATTTCAAAATTTCAACAACCTGCCTTGCATTCGGCAATTCAAATAAAAATATTAATATACAACTTTTCCGATAAGATTAAGCAGACTGTTCGGCTCAGATCTTCCAAGAATTTTCGGCATTTTCTGATCCAATTGTCTTGGTACGCTATTATACGAGGCACCATTTTTTCATATGGAACTGTCACTACAGCGATTCCATTCCCCTTTCGTAAATTGAAAATTTTTTGGTTTACAAATAATTCAAAATTTATGAGTTTTACCTTTATATCAAATACGTATACTAGACGTAAATAATGAAATTTTCCGCTGTTTGTATCAAACAATTATATGATTTAATATTTTAGGTCTAGTAGGTAAGTAAAACAACTGTAATTCTCATAATTTTTGTTCCCATTTTTTGATCAAACTTCGGCCCCCTGAGAGCAAATTTTTGTATGAGCAGGGCTCGACGGAAAATTAGAACATCTTCAAAGAATTTTTCAGCATCTAGGTGCAAATTTTAATTCTAGTCGAAATCGTGTTCATCAAGATGTATTTTATCGAGGCCAATTAAAATGTGGTTACGTATCGGCTTCATCGATAATCATAACGTTGGACGAGGCGGCTATGAAAGCAAGACAACGCCGCCTGCATTATGCTCATCCTTACTATATCAACCTTCATTACCCAAGTTTAATATCCATCTATTAGGCAAAATTGTGGCACACAGATATGACGGGCACGCGTACAGGTTGTGTGTACAGTCGAATATGTTTGTCCGCTGGATTTACAAGCTTCACAAAAATACTGGGGTATTTGAGTGGTTTTATACCGAAATTAAATGTGTCCTGAGTGGCTGTTATTAATCCTTCCATGAATTTGTGTTTTAACATTTTATTGCGTGGTGATGATTTTGTTCGCTGATGTATCATGGCTCAAGGTAGTTTATTTTGAGAAATCTATATTTAGTTTAAAAATTTAACTGTGTATATAGTTCTACTGTTTAACATAGGGTTTTAACTTTTTTCGAACTGTTCTATACTTTTTATAGAACAGTAGTGATAATTTGGTCTGCAATCACTCCATGAACAACGACCGCCTCCACTACTCGATTTACCATTACGTTTCTAAATTATAAAATAAACAAAATTCAACTAAATTAAGCGCCACGATATATACGCATCCCACACCATACCTTACCGGATCTAATTAAAATTGTCTGCATTTCTAGACGCAAGAGTGCTAATTATACGTAACCACCACACACACAATTAAATTCGCTGCGAATTAATTCTAAAATACATAATTCTCGACGGGCTTACCACCAAAAACAAAAATTAATTAACGTTTTTTTTATAATTATGTAACAATAACAACAACGCTCTAATCTTACAAAATAATTCGCGATGAAGATGATGATGATGACGATGATGATGATGCGGTGCTAATCATCTTTTCATCACTTTTAGAATTAATTATTTATTGTGGTTTATTTGATGGGATTAAAATCCAAATTTTGTATTTGGAATTCAATAAAAAAAATATTTATATATGAATTTAATAAGCTGCGGATTAAATTTAATATTTTTGTTGTTTTATAATGAATTAATTAACCCAAGTGCGTGTTTATCGTGTCTTCCACATAATTAAATTGTGTTTCGAAAAAAAAAAATTTTATTAAGACACAAACTCAAGCACTGCGTGTACGGAGTACAACGTCAAAATTCCTGACCATTCACAATAGCTGTAAATCGAGACGTGAAATGCCTTCGATATCATATTTCTAATTTATTGAGATTTTAACATAAATACTTATTTCCAAAAACCACAAATAAATTCTTCTTAATTAATAAATCATCTCAAATCTTGTCTTTAACGATTAAAATTTTTTATTTATTTTCTATTTTCATGTTTCTTTTGTTATTTGTTTAATTATTGGAGATTTTTATCTAAGATTTATAATTTTTTATTTCTTTTTTCGAATTAATTTAAATATTTAAATTATTATATTATTTAACATATTTTCGATATGAATTAAAATTAATTGGGATATTGAAATTTGTATTATGGCCACTGTGTCGATATAAAAAAAGCATCTTCAAATCTATTAACAAAACTATAAACAAATAATTAAACGATCTTAACAGGGTGTTGACAAAGGTTACTTATTTTTGTTTTTCGAGCTTTATTATATATTACGACTATTTGGTCGGATTAAAACTCGGTATCATCCGTATTAAAAGTTTTAGGTGCTTTTTGCTATTAAATCCTTAAAATTAAAATCTTAACGCACCATCGCATAAATATTGCAAAGGTGTACGCATAGTCATATTAAGGGATTTTTGTTCTTAATAAAAGTTTTATTTCAGGACGCTAATTGATAATTGCTTACCGTTATAAATGGCAACGTAGTTAAATAATTGTATTAATATAATGAATTTTATCCGCTCAAAATAAGTAAGGCTAACCATCACGATTTTTGGCAAACAATTGAAAAGTTTTTTTTGTTGAAATTCCGGTTCAAAATGGTTATAGGTAATGTATATAACACGTTGAGTACGAAACTACCGGTAAAAATCGTGGTTATCGGAAGTTTCGCATTTTGAAATTCGTCCACATCGTGCTTCGAACCTGGATTGCAGGCGAACGAGGCGACATATTGCAGCAAATTAAACGTTGATCTACTCATAATTACATTAATAATCCAAAATAAATGGAACATTCCGAATCTGTGACAATGAATTTTTCCCGCTCAAAATAAGTAAGGCAAACCATCACGATTTTTGGCAAAAAATTGAAAAGTTTTTTTGTTGAAATTCCGGTTCAAAATGGTTATAGGTAATGTATATAACACGTTGAGCACGAAACAACCGGTAAAAATCGTGGTTATCGGAAGTTTCGCATTTTGAAATTCGTCCACATCGTGCTTCGAACCTGGATTGCAGGCGAACGAGACGACATATTGCAGCAAATTAAACGTTGATCTACTCATACTTACATTAATAATCCAAAATAAATGGAACATTCCGAATCTGTGACAATGAATTTTTCCCGCTCAAAATAAGTAAGGCTAACCATCACGATTTTTGGCAAAAAATTGAAAAGTTTTTTTTGTTGAAATTCCGGTTCAAAATGGTTATAGGTAATGTATATAACACGTTGAGCACGAAACAACCGGTAAAAATCGTGGTTATCGGAAGTTTCGCATTTTGAAATTCGTCCACATCGTGCTTCGAACCTGGATTGCAGGCGAACGAGACGACATATTGCAGCAAATTAAACGTTGATCTACTCATACTTACATTAATAATCCAAAATAAATGGAACATTCCGAATCTGTGACAATGAATTTTTCCCGCTCAAAATAAGTAACCATCACGATTTTTGGCAAAAAATTGAAAAGTTTGTTTTGTTGAAATTCCGGTTCAAAATGGTTATAGGTAATGTATATAACACGTTGAGCACGAAACAACCGGTAAAAATCGTGGTTATCGGAAGTTTCGCATTTTGAAATTCGTCCACATCGTGCTTCGAACCTGGATTGCAGGCGAACGAGACGACATATTGCAGCAAATTAAACGTTGATCTACTCATACTTACATTAATAATCCAAAATAAATGGAACATTCCGAATCTGTGACAATGAATTTTTCCCGCTCAAAATAAGTAAGGCTAACCATCACGATTTTTGGCAAAAAATTGAAAAGTTTTTTTTTGTTGAAATTCCGGTTCAAAATGGTTATAGGTAATGTATATAACACGTTGAGCACGAAACAACCGGTAAAAATCGTGGTTATCGGAAGTTTCGCATTTTGAAATTCGTCCACATCGTGCTTCGAACCTGGATTGCAGGCGAACGAGACGACATATTGCAGCAAATTAAACGTTGATCTACTCATACTTACATTAATAATCCAAAATAAATGGAACATTCCGAATCTGTGACAATGAATTTTTCCCGCTCAAAATAAGTAAGGCTAACCATCACGATTTTTGGCAAAAAATTGAAAAGTTTTTTTTGTTGAAATTCCGGTTCAAAATGGTTATAGGTAATGTATATAACACGTTGAGCACGAAACTACCGGTAAAAATCGTGGTTATCGGAAGTTTCGCATTTTGAAATTCGTCCACATCGTGCTTCGAACCTGGATTGCAGGCGAACGAGGCGACATATTGCAGCAAATTAAACGTTGATCTACTCATAATTACATTAATAATCCAAAATAAATGGAACATTCCGAATCTGTGACAATGAATTTTTCCCGCTCAAAATAAGTAAGGCTAACAACCATCACGATTTTTGGCAAAAAATTGAAAAGTTTTTTTTGTTGAAATTCCGGTTCAAAATGGTTATAGGTAATGTATATAACACGTTGAGCACGAAACTACCGGTAAAAATCGTGGTTATCGGAAGTTTCGCATTTTGAAATTCGTCCACATCGTGCTTCGAACCTGGATTGCAGGCGAACGAGACGACATATTGCAGCAAATTAAACGTTGATCTACTCATACTTACATTAATAATCCAAAATAAATGGAACATTCCGAATCTGTGACAATGAATTTTTCCCGCTCAAAATAAGTAAGGCTAACCATCACGATTTTTGGCAAAAAATTGAAAAGTTTTTTTTGTTGAAATTCCGGTTCAAAATGGTTATAGGTAATGTATATAACACGTTGAGCACGAAACTACCGGTAAAAATCGTGGTTATCGGAAGTTTCGCATTTTTAAATTCGTCCACATCGTGCTTCGAACCTGGATTGCAGGCGAACGAGACGACATATTGCAGCAAATTAAACGTTGATCTACTCATAATTACATTAATAATCCAAAATAAATGGAACATTCCGAATCTGTGACAATGAATTTTTCCCGCTCAAAATAAGTAAGGCTAACCATCACGATTTTTGGCAAAAAATTGAAAAGTTTTTTTGTTGAAATTCCGGTTCAAAATGGTTATAGGTAATGTATATAACACGTTGAGCACGAAACTACCGGTAAAAATCGTGGTTATCGGAAGTTTCGCATTTTGAAATTCGTCCACATCGTGCTTCGAACCTGGATTGCAGGCGAACGAGGCGACATATTGCAGCAAATTAAACGTTGATCTACTCATAATTACATTAATAATCCAAAATAAATGGAACATTCCGAATCTGTGACAATGAATTTTTCCCGCTCAAAATAAGTAAGGCTAACCATCACGATTTTTGGCAAAAAATTGAAAAGTTTTTTTTGTTGAAATTCCGGTTCAAAATGGTTATAGGTAATGTATATAACACGTTGAGCACGAAACTACCGGTAAAAATCGTGGTTATCGGAAGTTTCGCATTTTGAAATTCGTCCACATCGTGCTTCGAACCTGGATTGCAGGCGAACGAGACGACATATTGCAGCAAATTAAACGTTGATCTACTCATAATTACATTAATAATCCAAAATAAATGGAACATTCCGAATCTGTGACAATGAATTTTTCCCGCTCAAAATAAGTAAGGCTAACCATCACGATTTTTGGCAAAAAATTGAAAAGTTTTTTTTGTTGAAATTCCGGTTCAAAATGGTTATAGGTAATGTATATAACACGTTGAGCACGAAACAACCGGTAAAAATCGTGGTTATCGGAAGTTTCGCATTTTGAAATTCGTCCACATCGTGCTTCGAACCTGGATTGCAGGCGAACGAGACGACATATTGCAGCAAATTAAACGTTGATCTACTCATACTTACATTAATAATCCAAAATAAATGGAACATTCCGAATCTGTGACAATGAATTTTTCCCGCTCAAAATAAGTAAGGCTAACCATCACGATTTTTGGCAAAAAATTGAAAAGTTTTTTTTGTTGAAATTCTGGTTCAAAATGGTTATAGGTAATGTATATAACACGTTGAGCACGAAACAACCGGTAAAAATCGTGGTTATCGGAAGTTTCGCATTTTGAAATTCGTCCACATCGTGCTTCGAACCTGGATTGCAGGCGAACGAGACGACATATTGCAGCAAATTAAACGTTGATCTACTCATAATTACATTAATAATCCAAAATAAATGGAACATTCCGAATCTGTGACAATGAATTTTTCCCGCTCAAAATAAGTAAGGCTAACCATCACGATTTTTGGCAAAAAATTGAAAAGTTTTTTTTGTTGAAATTCCGGTTCAAAATGGTTATAGGTAATGTATATAACACGTTGAGCACGAAACAACCGGTAAAAATCGTGGTTATCGGAAGTTTCGCATTTTGAAATTCGTCCACATCGTGCTTCGAACCTGGATTGCAGGCGAACGAGACGACATATTGCAGCAAATTAAACGTTGATCTACTCATAATTACATTAATAATCCAAAATAAATGGAACATTCCGAATCTGTGACAATGAATTTTTCCCGCTCAAAATAAGTAAGGCTAACTAACCATCACGATTTTTGGCAAAAAATTGAAAAGTTTTTTTTGTTGAAATTCCGGTTCAAAATGGTTATAGGTAATGTATATAACACGTTGAGCACGAAACTACCGGTAAAAATCGTGGTTATCGGAAGTTTCGCATTTTGAAATTCGTCCACATCGTGCTTCGAACCTGGATTGCAGGCGAACGAGACGACATATTGCAGCAAATTAAACGTTGATCTACTCATAATTACATTAATAATCCAAAATAAATGGAACATTCCGAATCTGTGACAATGAATTTTTCCCGCTCAAAATAAGTAAGGCTAACCATCACGATTTTTGGCAAAAAATTGAAAAGTTTTTTTTGTTGAAATTCCGGTTCAAAATGGTTATAGGTAATGTATATAACACGTTGAGCACGAAACAACCGGTAAAAATCGTGGTTATCGGAAGTTTCGCATTTTGAAATTCGTCCACATCGTGCTTCGAACCTGGATTGCAGGCGAACGAGACGACATATTGCAGCAAATTAAACGTTGATCTACTCATAATTACATTAATAATCCAAAATAAATGGAACATTCCGAATCTGTGACAATGAATTTTTCCCGCTCAAAATAAGTAAGGCTAACCATCACGATTTTTGGCAAAAAATTGAAAAGTTTTTTTTGTTGAAATTCCGGTTCAAAATGGTTATAGGTAATGTATATAACACGTTGAGCACGAAACTACCGGTAAAAATCGTGGTTATCGGAAGTTTCGCATTTTGAAATTCGTCCACATCGTGCTTCGAACCTGGATTGCAGGCGAACGAGACGACATATTGCAGCAAATTAAACGTTGATCTACTCATAATTACATTAATAATCCAAAATAAATGGAACATTCCGAATCTGTGACAATGAATTTTTCCCGCTCAAAATAAGTAAGGCTAACCATCACGATTTTTGGCAAAAAATTGAAAAGTTTTTTTTGTTGAAATTCCGGTTCAAAATGGTTATAGGTAATGTATATAACACGTTGAGCACGAAACTACCGGTAAAAATCGTGGTTATCGGAAGTTTCGCATTTTGAAATTCGTCCACATCGTGCTTCGAACCTGGATTGCAGGCGAACGAGACGACATATTGCAGCAAATTAAACGTTGATCTACTCATAATTACATTAATAATCCAAAATAAATGGAACATTCCGAATCTGTGACAATGAATTTTTCCCGCTCAAAATAAGTAAGGCTAACCATCACGATTTTTGGCAAAAAATTGAAAAGTTTTTTTTGTTGAAATTCCGGTTCAAAATGGTTATAGGTAATGTATATAACACGTTGAGCACGAAACTACCGGTAAAAATCGTGGTTATCGGAAGTTTCGCATTTTGAAATTCGTCCACATCGTGCTTCGAACCTGGATTGCAGGCGAACGAGACGACATATTGCAGCAAATTAAACGTTGATCTACTCATAATTACATTAATAATCCAAAATAAATGGAACATTCCGAATCTGTGACAATGAATTTTTCCCGCTCAAAATAAGTAAGGCTAACAACCATCACGATTTTTGGCAAAAAATTGAAAAGTTTTTTTTGTTGAAATTCCGGTTCAAAATGGTTATAGGTAATGTATATAACACGTTGAGCACGAAACTACCGGTAAAAATCGTGGTTATCGGAAGTTTCGCATTCTGAAATTCGTCCACATCGTGCTTCGAACCTGGATTGCAGGCGAACGAGACGACATATTGCAGCAAATTAAACGTTGATCTACTCATAATTACATTAATAATCCAAAATAAATGGAACATTCCGAATCTGTGACAATGAATTTTTCCCGCTCAAAATAAGTAAGGCTAACCATCACGATTTTTGGCAAAAAATTGAAAAGTTTTTTTTGTTGAAATTCCGGTTCAAAATGGTTATAGGTAATGTATATAACACGTTGAGCACGAAACTACCGGTAAAAATCGTGGTTATCGGAAGTTTCGCATTTTGAAATTCGTCCACATCGTGCTTCGAACCTGGATTGCAGGCGAACGAGACGACATATTGCAGCAAATTAAACGTTGATCTACTCATAATTACATTAATAATCCAAAATAAATGGAACATTCCGAATCTGTGACAATGAATTTTTCCCGCTCAAAATAAGTAAGGCTAACCATCACGATTTTTGGCAAAAAATTGAAAAGTTTTTTTTGTTGAAATTCCGGTTCAAAATGGTTATAGGTAATGTATATAACACGTTGAGCACGAAACAACCGGTAAAAATCGTGGTTATCGGAAGTTTCGCATTTTGAAATTCGTCCACATCGTGCTTCGAACCTGGATTGCAGGCGAACGAGACGACATATTGCAGCAAATTAAACGTTGATCTACTCATAATTACATTAATAATCCAAAATAAATGGAACATTCCGAATCTGTGACAATGAATTTTTCCCGCTCAAAATAAGTAAGGCTAACCATCACGATTTTTGGCAAAAAATTGAAAAGTTTTTTTTGTTGAAATTCCGGTTCAAAATGGTTATAGGTAATGTATATAACACGTTGAGCACGAAACAACCGGTAAAAATCGTGGTTATCGGAAGTTTCGCATTTTGAAATTCGTCCACATCGTGCTTCGAACCTGGATTGCAGGCGAACGAGACGACATATTGCAGCAAATTAAACGTTGATCTACTCATACTTACATTAATAATCCAAAATAAATGGAACATTCCGAATCTGTGACAATGAATTTTTCCCGCTCAAAATAAGTAAGGCTAACCATCACGATTTTTGGCAAAAAATTGAAAAGTTTTTTTGTTGAAATTCCGGTTCAAAATGGTTATAGGTAATGTATATAACACGTTGAGCACGAAACTACCGGTAAAAATCGTGGTTATCGGAAGTTTCGCATTTTGAAATTCGTCCACATCGTGCTTCGAACCTGGATTGCAGGCGAACGAGGCGACATATTGCAGCAAATTAAACGTTGATCTACTCATAATTACATTAATAATCCAAAATAAATGGAACATTCCGAATCTGTGACAATGAATTTTTCCCGCTCAAAATAAGTAAGGCTAACCATCACGATTTTTGGCAAAAAATTGAAAAGTTTTTTTGTTGAAATTCCGGTTCAAAATGGTTATAGGTAATGTATATAACACGTTGAGCACGAAACTACCGGTAAAAATCGTGGTTATCGGAAGTTTCGCATTTTGAAATTCGTCCACATCGTGCTTCGAACCTGGATTGCAGGCGAACGAGACGACATATTGCAGCAAATTAAACGTTGATCTACTCATAATTACATTAATAATCCAAAATAAATGGAACATTCCGAATCTGTGACAATGAATTTTTCCCGCTCAAAATAAGTAAGGCTAACCATCACGATTTTTGGCAAAAAATTGAAAAGTTTTTTTGTTGAAATTCCGGTTCAAAATGGTTATAGGTAATGTATATAACACGTTGAGCACGAAACTACCGGTAAAAATCGTGGTTATCGGAAGTTTCGCATTTTGAAATTCGTCCACATCGTGCTTCGAACCTGGATTGCAGGCGAACGAGGCGACATATTGCAGCAAATTAAACGTTGATCTACTCATAATTACATTAATAATCCAAAATAAATGGAACATTCCGAATCTGTGACAATGAATTTTTCCCGCTCAAAATAAGTAAGGCTAACTAACCATCACGATTTTTGGCAAAAAATTGAAAAGTTTTTTTGTTGAAATTCCGGTTCAAAATGGTTATAGGTAATGTATATAACACGTTGAGCACGAAACTACCGGTAAAAATCGTGGTTATCGGAAGTTTCGCATTTTGAAATTCGTCCACATCGTGCTTCGAACCTGGATTGCAGGCGAACGAGGCGACATATTGCAGCAAATTAAACGTTGATCTACTCATAATTACATTAATAATCCAAAATAAATGGAACATTCCGAATCTGTGACAATGAATTTTTCCCGCTCAAAATAAGTAAGGCTAACCATCACGATTTTTGGCAAAAAATTGAAAAGTTTTTTTGTTGAAATTCCGGTTCAAAATGGTTATAGGTAATGTATATAACACGTTGAGCACGAAACTACCGGTAAAAATCGTGGTTATCGGAAGTTTCGCATTTTGAAATTCGTCCACATCGTGCTTCGAACCTGGATTGCAGGCGAACGAGACGACATATTGCAGCAAATTAAACGTTGATCTACTCATAATTACATTAATAATCCAAAATAAATGGAACATTCCGAATCTGTGACAATGAATTTTTCCCGCTCAAAATAAGTAAGGCTAACCATCACGATTTTTGGCAAAAAATTGAAAAGTTTTTTTTGTTGAAATTCCGGTTCAAAATGGTTATAGGTAATGTATATAACACGTTGAGCACGAAACTACCGGTAAAAATCGTGGTTATCGGAAGTTTCGCATTTTGAAATTCGTCCACATCGTGCTTCGAACCTGGATTGCAGGCGAACGAGGCGACATATTGCAGCAAATTAAACGTTGATCTACTCATAATTACATTAATAATCCAAAATAAATGGAACATTCCGAATCTGTGACAATGAATTTTTCCCGCTCAAAATAAGTAAGGCTAACCATCACGATTTTTGGCAAAAAATTGAAAAGTTTTTTTTTGTTGAAATTCCGGTTCAAAATGGTTATAGGTAATGTATATAACACGTTGAGCACGAAACAACCGGTAAAAATCGTGGTTATCGGAAGTTTCGCATTTTGAAATTCGTCCACATCGTGCTTCGAACCTGGATTGCAGGCGAACGAGACGACATATTGCAGCAAATTAAACGTTGATCTACTCATACTTACATTAATAATCCAAAATAAATGGAACATTCCGAATCTGTGACAATGAATTTTTCCCGCTCAAAATAAGTAAGGCTAACCATCACGATTTTTGGCAAAAAATTGAAAAGTTTTTTTTGTTGAAATTCCGGTTCAAAATGGTTATAGGTAATGTATATAACACGTTGAGCACGAAACTACCGGTAAAAATCGTGGTTATCGGAAGTTTCGCATTTTGAAATTCGTCCACATCGTGCTTCGAACCTGGATTGCAGGCGAACGAGGCGACATATTGCAGCAAATTAAACGTTGATCTACTCATAATTACATTAATAATCCAAAATAAATGGAACATTCCGAATCTGTGACAATGAATTTTTCCCGCTCAAAATAAGTAAGGCTAACCATCACGATTTTTGGCAAAAAATTGAAAAGTTTTTTTTGTTGAAATTCCGGTTCAAAATGGTTATAGGTAATGTATATAACACGTTGAGCACGAAACAACCGGTAAAAATCGTGGTTATCGGAAGTTTCGCATTTTGAAATTCGTCCACATCGTGCTTCGAACCTGGATTGCAGGCGAACGAGACGACATATTGCAGCAAATTAAACGTGGATCTACTCATAATTACATTAATAATCCAAAATAAATGGAACATTCCGAATCTGTGACAATGAATTTTTCCCGCTCAAAATAAGTAAGGCTAACCCATCACGATTTTTGGCAAAAAATTGAAAAGTTTTTTTTGTTGAAATTCCGGTTCAAAATGGTTATAGGTAATGTATATAACACGTTGAGCACGAAACTACCGGTAAAAATCGTGGTTATCGGAAGTTTCGCATTTTGAAATTCGTCCACATCGTGCTTCGAACCTGGATTGCAGGCGAACGAGACGACATATTGCAGCAAATTAAACGTTGATCTACTCATACTTACATTAATAATCCAAAATAAATGGAACATTCCGAATCTGTGACAATGAATTTTTCCCGCTCAAAATAAGTAAGGCTAACCATCACGATTTTTGGCAAAAAATTGAAAAGTTTTTTTGTTGAAATTCCGGTTCAAAATGGTTATAGGTAATGTATATAACACGTTGAGCACGAAACAACCGGTAAAAATCGTGGTTATCGGAAGTTTCGCATTTTGAAATTCAACCACATCGTGCTTCGAACCTGGATTGCAGGCAAACGAGACGACATATTGCAGCAAATTAAACGTGGATCTACTCATAATTACATTAATAATCCAAAATAAATGGAACATTCCGAATCTGTGACAATGAATTTTTCCCGCTCAAAATAAGTAAGGCTAACCCATCACGATTTTTGGCAAAAAATTGAAAAGTTTTTTTTGTTGAAATTCCGGTTCAAAATGGTTATAGGTAATGTATATAACACGTTGAGCACGAAACTACCGGTAAAAATCGTGGTTATCGGAAGTTTCGCATTTTGAAATTCGTCCACATCGTGCTTCGAACCTGGATTGCAGGCGAACGAGACGACATATTGCAGCAAATTAAACGTTGATCTACTCATAATTACATTAATAATCCAAAATAAATGGAACATTCCGAATCTGTGACAATGAATTTTTCCCGCTCAAAATAAGTAAGGCTAACCATCACGATTTTTGGCAAAAAATTGAAAAGTTTTTTTTGTTGAAATTCCGGTTCAAAATGGTTATAGGTAATGTATATAACACGTTGAGCACGAAACTACCGGTAAAAATCGTGGTTATCGGAAGTTTCGCATTTTGAAATTCGTCCACATCGTGCTTCGAACCTGGATTGCAGGCGAACGAGACGACATATTGCAGCAAATTAAACGTGGATCTACTCATAATTACATTAATAATCCAAAATAAATGGAACATTCCGAATCTGTGACAATGAATTTTTCCCGCTCAAAATAAGTAAGGCTAACCATCACGATTTTTGGCAAAAAATTGAAAAGTTTTTTTTTGTTGAAATTCCGGTTCAAAATGGTTATAGGTAATGTATATAACACGTTGAGCACGAAACTACCGGTAAAAATCGTGGTTATCGGAAGTTTCGCATTTTGAAATTCGTCCACATCGTGCTTCGAACCTGGATTGCAGGCGAACGAGACGACATATTGCAGCAAATTAAACGTTGATCTACTCATAATTACATTAATAATCCAAAATAAATGGAACATTCCGAATCTGTGACAATGAATTTTTCCCGCTCAAAATAAGTAAGGCTAACCATCACGATTTTTGGCAAAAAATTGAAAAGTTTTTTTTGTTGAAATTCCGGTTCAAAATGGTTATAGGTAATGTATATAACACGTTGAGCACGAAACAACCGGTAAAAATCGTGGTTATCGGAAGTTTCGCATTTTGAAATTCGTCCACATCGTGCTTCGAACCTGGATTGCAGGCGAACGAGACGACATATTGCAGCAAATTAAACGTGGATCTACTCATAATTACATTAATAATCCAAAATAAATGGAACATTCCGAATCTGTGACAATGAATTTTTCCCGCTCAAAATAAGTAAGGCTAACCCATCACGATTTTTGGCAAAAAATTGAAAAGTTTTTTTTGTTGAAATTCCGGTTCAAAATGGTTATAGGTAATGTATATAACACGTTGAGCACGAAACTACCGGTAAAAATCGTGGTTATCGGAAGTTTCGCATTTTGAAATTCGTCCACATCGTGCTTCGAACCTGGATTGCAGGCGAACGAGACGACATATTGCAGCAAATTAAACGTTGATCTACTCATAATTACATTAATAATCCAAAATAAATGGAACATTCCGAATCTGTGACAATGAATTTTTCCCGCTCAAAATAAGTAAGGCTAACCATCACGATTTTTGGCAAAAAATTGAAAAGTTTTTTTTGTTGAAATTCCGGTTCAAAATGGTTATAGGTAATGTATATAACACGTTGAGCACGAAACAACCGGTAAAAATCGTGGTTATCGGAAGTTTCGCATTTTGAAATTCGTCCACATCGTGCTTCGAACCTGGATTGCAGGCGAACGAGACGACATATTGCAGCAAATTAAACGTGGATCTACTCATAATTACATTAATAATCCAAAATAAATGGAACATTCCGAATCTGTGACAATGAATTTTTCCCGCTCAAAATAAGTAAGGCTAACCCATCACGATTTTTGGCAAAAAATTGAAAAGTTTTTTTTGTTGAAATTCCGGTTCAAAATGGTTATAGGTAATGTATATAACACGTTGAGCACGAAACAACCGGTAAAAATCGTGGTTATCGGAAGTTTCGCATTTTGAAATTCGTCCACATCGTGCTTCGAACCTGGATTGCAGGCGAACGAGACGACATATTGCAGCAAATTAAACGTTGATCTACTCATAATTACATTAATAATCCAAAATAAATGGAACATTCCGAATCTGTGACAATGAATTTTTCCCGCTCAAAATAAGTAAGGCTAACCATCACGATTTTTGGCAAAAAATTGAAAAGTTTTTTTTGTTGAAATTCCGGTTCAAAATGGTTATAGGTAATGTATATAACACGTTGAGCACGAAACTACCGGTAAAAATCGTGGTTATCGGAAGTTTCGCATTTTGAAATTCGTCCACATCGTGCTTCGAACCTGGATTGCAGGCGAACGAGACGACATATTGCAGCAAATTAAACGTTGATCTACTCATACTTACATTAATAATCCAAAATAAATGGAACATTCCGAATCTGTGACAATGAATTTTTCCCGCTCAAAATAAGTAAGGCTAACCATCACGATTTTTGGCAAAAAATTGAAAAGTTTTTTTTGTTGAAATTCCGGTTCAAAATGGTTATAGGTAATGTATATAACACGTTGAGCACGAAACAACCGGTAAAAATCGTGGTTATCGGAAGTTTCGCATTTTGAAATTCGTCCACATCGTGCTTCGAACCTGGATTGCAGGCGAACGAGACGACATATTGCAGCAAATTAAACGTGGATCTACTCATAATTACATTAATAATCCAAAATAAATGGAACATTCCGAATCTGTGACAATGAATTTTTCCCGCTCAAAATAAGTAAGGCTAACCCATCACGATTTTTGGCAAAAAATTGAAAAGTTTTTTTTGTTGAAATTCCGGTTCAAAATGGTTATAGGTAATGTATATAACACGTTGAGCACGAAACTACCGGTAAAAATCGTCGTTATCGGAAGTTTCGCATTTTGAAATTCGTCCACATCGTGCTTCGAACCTGGATTGCAGGCGAACGAGACGACATATTGCAGCAAATTAAACGTTGATCTACTCATAATTACATTAATAATCCAAAATAAATGGAACATTCCGAATCTGTGACAATGAATTTTTCCCGCTCAAAATAAGTAAGGCTAACCATCACGATTTTTGGCAAAAAATTGAAAAGTTTTTTTTGTTGAAATTCCGGTTCAAAATGGTTATAGGTAATGTATATAACACGTTGAGCACGAAACAACCGGTAAAAATCGTGGTTATCGGAAGTTTCGCATTTTGAAATTCGTCCACATCGTGCTTCGAACCTGGATTGCAGGCGAACGAGACGACATATTGCAGCAAATTAAACGTTGATCTACTCATAATTACATTAATAATCCAAAATAAATGGAACATTCCGAATCTGTGACAATGAATTTTTCCCGCTCAAAATAAGTAAGGCTAACCATCACGATTTTTGGCAAAAAATTGAAAAGTTTTTTTTGTTGAAATTCCGGTTCAAAATGGTTATAGGTAATGTATATAACACGTTGAGCACGAAACTACCGGTAAAAATCGTGGTTATCGGAAGTTTCGCATTTTGAAATTCGTCCACATCGTGCTTCGAACCTGGATTGCAGGCGAACGAGACGACATATTGCAGCAAATTAAACGTTGATCTACTCATAATTACATTAATAATCCAAAATAAATGGAACATTCCGAATCTGTGACAATGAATTTTTCCCGCTCAAAATAAGTAAGGCTAACCATCACGATTTTTGGCAAAAAATTGAAAAGTTTTTTTTTGTTGAAATTCCGGTTCAAAATGGTTATAGGTAATGTATATAACACGTTGAGCACGAAACAACCGGTAAAAATCGTGGTTATCGGAAGTTTCGCATTTTGAAATTCGTCCACATCGTGCTTCGAACCTGGATTGCAGGCGAACGAGACGACATATTGCAGCAAATTAAACGTTGATCTACTCATAATTACATTAATAATCCAAAATAAATGGAACATTCCGAATCTGTGACAATGAATTTTTCCCGCTCAAAATAAGTAAGGCTAACCATCACGATTTTTGGCAAAAAATTGAAAAGTTTTTTTTGTTGAAATTCCGGTTCAAAATGGTTATAGGTAATGTATATAACACGTTGAGCACGAAACTACCGGTAAAAATCGTGGTTATCGGAAGTTTCGCATTTTGAAATTCGTCCACATCGTGCTTCGAACCTGGATTGCAGGCGAACGAGACGACATATTGCAGCAAATTAAACGTTGATCTACTCATAATTACATTAATAATCCAAAATAAATGGAACATTCCGAATCTGTGACAATGAATTTTTCCCGCTCAAAATAAGTAAGGCTAACCATCACGATTTTTGGCAAAAAATTGAAAAGTTTTTTTTTGTTGAAATTCCGGTTCAAAATGGTTATAGGTAATGTATATAACACGTTGAGCACGAAACTACCGGTAAAAATCGTGGTTATCGGAAGTTTCGCATTTTGAAATTCGTCCACATCGTGCTTCGAACCTGGATTGCAGGCGAACGAGACGACATATTGCAGCAAATTAAACGTTGATCTACTCATACTTACATTAATAATCCAAAATAAATGGAACATTCCGAATCTGTGACAATGAATTTTTCCCGCTCAAAATAAGTAAGGCTAACCATCACGATTTTTGGCAAAAAATTGAAAAGTTTTTTTTGTTGAAATTCCGGTTCAAAATGGTTATAGGTAATGTATATAACACGTTGAGCATGAAACAACCGGTAAAAATCGTGGTTATCGGAAGTTTCGCATTTTGAAATTCGTCCACATCGTGCTTCGAACCTGGATTGCAGGCGAACGAGACGACATATTGCAGCAAATTAAACGTGGATCTACTCATAATTACATTAATAATCCAAAATAAATGGAACATTCCGAATCTGTGACAATGAATTTTTCCCGCTCAAAATAAGTAAGGCTAACCCATCACGATTTTTGGCAAAAAATTGAAAAGTTTTTTTTGTTGAAATTCCGGTTCAAAATGGTTATAGGTAATGTATATAACACGTTGAGCACGAAACTACCGGTAAAAATCGTGGTTATTGGAAGTTTCGCATTTTGAAATTCGTCCACATCGTGCTTCGAACCTGGATTGCAGGCGAACGAGACGACATATTGCAGCAAATTAAACGTTGATCTACTCATACTTACATTAATAATCCAAAATAAATGGAACATTCCGAATCTGTGACAATGAATTTTTCCCGCTCAAAATAAGTAAGGCTAACCATCACGATTTTTGGCAAAAAATTGAAAAGTTTTTTTTGTTGAAATTCCGGTTCAAAATGGTTATAGGTAATGTATATAACACGTTGAGCACGAAACAACCGGTAAAAATCGTGGTTATCGGAAGTTTCGCATTTTGAAATTCGTCCACATCGTGCTTCGAACCTGGATTGCAGGCGAACGAGACGACATATTGCAGCAAATTAAACGTTGATCTACTCATAATTACATTAATAATCCAAAATAAATGGAACATTCCGAATCTGTGACAATGAATTTTTCCCGCTCAAAATAAGTAAGGCTAACCATCACGATTTTTGGCAAAAAATTGAAAAGTTTTTTTTGTTGAAATTCCGGTTCAAAATGGTTATAGGTAATGTACATAACACGTTGAGCACGAAACAACCGGTAAAAATCGTGGTTATCGGAAGTTTCGCATTTTGAAATTCGTCCACATCGTGCTTCGAACCTGGATTGCAGGCGAACAAGACGACATATTGCAGCAAATTAAACGTTGATCTACTCATAATTACATTAATAATCCAAAATAAATGGAACATTCCGAATCTGTGACAATGAATTTTTCCCGCTCAAAATAAGTAAGGCTAACCATCACGATTTTTGGCAAAAAATTGAAAAGTTTTTTTTGTTGAAATTCCGGTTCAAAATGGTTATAGGTAATGTATATAACACGTTGAGCACGAAACAACCGGTAAAAATCGTGGTTATCGGAAGTTTCGCATTTTGAAATTCGTCCACATCGTGCTTCGAACCTGGATTGCAGGCGAACGAGACGACATATTGCAGCAAATTAAACGTTGATCTACTCATACTTACATTAATAATCCAAAATAAATGGAACATTCCGAATCTGTGACAATGAATTTTTCCCGCTCAAAATAAGTAAGGCTAACCATCACGATTTTTGGCAAAAAATTGAAAAGTTTTTTTTTGTTGAAATTCCGGTTCAAAATGGTTATAGGTAATGTATATAACACGTTGAGCACGAAACTACCGGTAAAAATCGTGGTTATCGGAAGTTTCGCATTTTGAAATTCGTCCACATCGTGCTTCGAACCTGGATTGCAGGCGAACGAGACGACATATTGCAGCAAATTAAACGTTGATCTACTCATACTTACATTAATAATCCAAAATAAATGGAACATTCCGAATCTGTGACAATGAATTTTTCCCGCTCAAAATAAGTAAGGCTAACCATCACGATTTTTGGCAAAAAATTGAAAAGTTTTTTTTGTTGAAATTCCGGTTCAAAATGGTTATAGGTAATGTATATAACACGTTGAGCACGAAACTACCGGTAAAAATCGTGGTTATCGGAAGTTTCGCATTTTGAAATTCGTCCACATCGTGCTTCGAACCTGGATTGCAGGCGAACGAGGCGACATATTGCAGCAAATTAAACGTTGATCTACTCATAATTACATTAATAATCCAAAATAAATGGAACATTCCGAATCTGTGACAATGAATTTTTCCCGCTCAAAATAAGTAAGGCTAACAACCATCACGATTTTTGGCAAAAAATTGAAAAGTTTTTTTTTGTTGAAATTCCGGTTCAAAATGGTTATAGGTAATGTATATAACACGTTGAGCACGAAACTACCGGTAAAAATCGTGGTTATCGGAAGTTTCGCATTTTGAAATTCGTCCACATCGTGCTTCGAACCTGGATTGCAGGCGAACGAGACGACATATTGCAGCAAATTAAACGTTGATCTACTCATAATTACATTAATAATCCAAAATAAATGGAACATTCCGAATCTGTGACAATGAATTTTTCCCGCTCAAAATAAGTAAGGCTAACCATCACGATTTTTGGCAAAAAATTGAAAAGTTTTTTTTGTTGAAATTCCGGTTCAAAATGGTTATAGGTAATGTATATAACACGTTGAGCACGAAACTACCGGTAAAAATCGTGGTTATCGGAAGTTTCGCATTTTGAAATTCGTCCACATCGTGCTTCGAACCTGGATTGCAGGCGAACGAGACGACATATTGCAGCAAATTAAACGTTGATCTACTCATACTTACATTAATAATCCAAAATAAATGGAACATTCCGAATCTGTGACAATGAATTTTTCCCGCTCAAAATAAGTAAGGCTAACCATCACGATTTTTGGCAAAAAATTGAAAAGTTTTTTTTGTTGAAATTCCGGTTCAAAATGGTTATAGGTAATGTATATAACACGTTGAGCACGAAACTACCGGTAAAAATCGTGGTTATCGGAAGTTTCGCATTTTGAAATTCGTCCACATCGTGCTTCGAACCTGGATTGCAGGCGAACGAGACGACATATTGCAGCAAATTAAACGTTGATCTACTCATAATTACATTAATAATCCAAAATAAATGGAACATTCCGAATCTGTGACAATGAATTTTTCCCGCTCAAAATAAGTAAGGCTAACCATCACGATTTTTGGCAAAAAATTGAAAAGTTTTTTTTGTTGAAATTCCGGTTCAAAATGGTTATAGGTAATGTATATAACACGTTGAGCACGAAACTACCGGTAAAAATCGTGGTTATCGGAAGTTTCGCATTTTGAAATTCGTCCACATCGTGCTTCGAACCTGGATTGCAGGCGAACGAGACGACATATTGCAGCAAATTAAACGTTGATCTACTCATAATTACATTAATAATCCAAAATAAATGGAACATTCCGAATCTGTGACAATGAATTTTTCCCGCTCAAAATAAGTAAGGCTAACCATCACGATTTTTGGCAAAAAATTGAAAAGTTTTTTTTGTTGAAATTCCGGTTCAAAATGGTTATAGGTAATGTATATAACACGTTGAGCACGAAACTACCGGTAAAAATCGTGGTTATCGGAAGTTTCGCATTTTGAAATTCGTCCACATCGTGCTTCGAACCTGGATTGCAGGCGAACGAGGCGACATATTGCAGCAAATTAAACGTTGATCTACTCATAATTACGTTAATAATCCAAAATAAATGGAACATTCCGAATCTGTGACAATGAATTTTTTCCGCTCAAAATAAGTAAGGCTAACCGTCACGATTTTTGGCAAAAAATTGAAAAGTTTTTTTTGTTGAAATTCCGGTTCAAAATGGTTATAGGTAATGTATATAACACGTTGAGCACGAAACTACCGGTAAAAATCGTGGTTATCGGAAGTTTCGCATTTTGAAATTCGTCCACATCGTGCTTCGAACCTGGATTGCAGGCGAACGAGACGACATATTGCAGCAAATTAAACGTTGATCTACTCATACTTACATTAATAATCCAAAATAAATGGAACATTCCGAATCTGTGACAATGAATTTTTCCCGCTCAAAATAAGTAAGGCTAACCATCACGATTTTTGGCAAAAAATTGAAAAGTTTTTTTGTTGAAATTCCGGTTCAAAATGGTTATAGGTAATGTATATAACACGTTGAGCACGAAACAACCGGTAAAAATCGTGGTTATCGGAAGTTTCGCATTTTGAAATTCGTCCACATCGTGCTTCGAACCTAGATTGCAGGCGAACGAGACGACATATTGCAGCAAATTAAACGTTGATCTACTCATACTTACATTAATAATCCAAAATAAATGGAACATTCCGAATCTGTGACAATGAATTTTTCCCGCTCAAAATAAGTAAGGCTAACCATCACGATTTTTGGCAAAAAATTGAAAAGTTTTTTTTGTTGAAATTCCGGTTCAAAATGGTTATAGGTAATGTATATAACACGTTGAGCACGAAACTACCGGTAAAAATCGTGGTTATCGGAAGTTTCGCATTTTGAAATTCGTCCACATCGTGCTTCGAACCTGGATTGCAGGCGAACGAGGCGACATATTGCAGCAAATTAAACGTTGATCTACTCATACTTACATTAATATGTGACAATGAATTTTTCCCGCTCAAAATAAGTAAGGCTAACCATCACGATTTTTGGCAAAAAATTGAAAAGTTTTTTTTGTTGAAATTCCGGTTCAAAATGGTTATAGGTAATGTATATAACACGTTGAGCACGAAACTACCGGTAAAAATCGTGGTTATCGGCAGTTTCGCATTTTGAAATTCGTCCACATCGTGCTTCGAACCTGGATTGCAGGCGAACGAGGCGACATATTGCAGCAAATTAAACGTTGATCTACTCATACTTACATTAATAATCCAAAATAAATGGAACATTCCGAATCTGTGACAATGAATTTTTCCCGCTCAAAATAAGTAAGGCTAACCATCACGATTTTTGGCAAAAAATTGAAAAGTTTTTTTGTTGAAATTCCGGTTCAAAATGGTTATAGGTAATGTATATAACACGTTGAGCACGAAACAACCGGTAAAAATCGTGGTTATCGGAAGTTTCGCATTTTGAAATTCGTCCACATCGTGCTTCGAACCTGGATTGCAGGCGAACGAGACGACATATTACAGCAAATTAAACGTTGATCTACTCATACTTACATTAATAATCCAAAATAAATGGAACATTCCGAATCTGTGACAATGAATTTTTCCCGCTCAAAATAAGTAAGGCTAACCATCACGATTTTTGGCAAAAAATTGAAAAGTTTTTTTTGTTGAAATTCCGGTTCAAAATGGTTATAGGTAATGTATATAACACGTTGAGCACGAAACTACCGGTAAAAATCGTGGTTATCGGCAGTTTCGCATTTTGAAATTCGTCCACATCGTGCTTCGAACCTGGATTGCAGGCGAACGAGACGACATATTGCAGCAAATTAAACGTTGATCTACTCATACTTACATTAATAATCCAAAATAAATGGAACATTCCGAATCTGTGACAATGAATTTTTCCCGCTCAAAATAAGTAAGGCTAACCATCACGATTTTTGGCAAAAAATTGAAAAGTTTTTTTTGTTGAAATTCCGGTTCAAAATGGTTATAGGTAATGTATATAACACGTTGAGCACGAAACTACCGGTAAAAATCGTGGTTATCGGAAGTTTCGCATTTTGAAATTCGTCCACATCGTGCTTCGAACCTGGATTGCAGGCGAACGAGGCGACATATTGCAGCAAATTAAACGTTGATCTACTCATAATTACATTAATAATCCAAAATAAATGGAACATTCCGAATCTGTGACAATGAATTTTTCCCGCTCAAAATAAGTAAGGCTAACAACCATCACGATTTTTGGCAAAAAATTGAAAAGTTTTTTTTTGTTGAAATTCCGGTTCAAAATGGTTATAGGTAATGTATATAACACGTTGAGCACGAAACTACCGGTAAAAATCGTGGTTATCGGAAGTTTCGCATTTTGAAATTCGTCCACATCGTGCTTCGAACCTGGATTGCAGGCGAACGAGACGACATATTGCAGCAAATTAAACGTTGATCTACTCATAATTACGTTAATAATCCAAAATAAATGGAACATTCCGAATCTGTGACAATGAATTTTTCCCGCTCAAAATAAGTAAGGCTAACCATCACGATTTTTGGCAAAAAATTGAAAAGTTTTTTTTGTTGAAATTCCGGTTCAAAATGGTTATAGGTAATGTATATAACACGTTGAGCACGAAACAACCGGTAAAAATCGTGGTTATCGGAAGTTTCGCATTTTGAAATTCGTCCACATCGTGCTTCGAACCTGGATTGCAGGCGAACGAGACGACATATTGCAGCAAATTAAACGTTGATCTACTCATACTTACATTAATAATCCAAAATAAATGGAACATTCCGAATCTGTGACAATGAATTTTTCCCGCTCAAAATAAGTAAGGCTAACCATCACGATTTTTGGCAAAAAATTGAAAAGTTTTTTTTGTTGAAATTCCGGTTCAAAATGGTTATAGGTAATGTATATAACACGTTGAGCACGAAACTACCGGTAAAAATCGTGGTTATCGGAAGTTTCGCATTTAGAATTCGTCCACATCGTGCTTCGAACCTGGATTGCAGGCGAACGAGGCGACATATTGCAGCAAATTAAACGTTGATCTACTCATACTTACATTAATAATCAAAAATAAATGGAACATTCCGAATCTGTGACAATGAATTTTTCCCGCTCAAAATAAGTAAGGCTAACCATCACGATTTTTGGCAAAAAATTGAAAAGTTTTTTTGTTGAAATTCCGGTTCAAAATGGTTATAGGTAATGTATATAACACGTTGAGCACGAAACAACCGGTAAAAATCGTGGTTATCGGAAGTTTCGCATTTTGAAATTCGTCCACATCGTGCTTCGAACCTGGATTGCAGGCGAACGAGACGACATATTGCAGCAAATTAAACGTTGATCTACTCATACTTACATTAATAATCCAAAATAAATGGAACATTCCGAATCTGTGACAATGAATTTTTCCCGCTCAAAATAAGTAAGGCTAACCATCACGATTTTTGGCAAAAAATTGAAAAGTTTTTTTTGTTGAAATTCCGGTTCAAAATGGTTATAGGTAATGTATATAACACGTTGAGCACGAAACTACCGGTAAAAATCGTGGTTATCGGAAGTTTCGCATTTTGAAATTCGTCCACATCGTGCTTCGAACCTGGATTGCAGGCGAACGAGACGACATATTGCAGCAAATTAAACGTTGATCTACTCATACTTACATTAATAATCCAAAATAAATGGAACATTCCGAATCTGTGACAATGAATTTTTCCCGCTCAAAATAAGTAAGGCTAACCATCACGATTTTTGGCAAAAAATTGAAAAGTTTTTTTTCACGATTGAAATTCCGGTTCAAAATGGTTATAGGTAATGTATATAACACGTTGAGCACGAAACTACCGGTAAAAATCGTGGTTATCGGAAGTTTCGCATTTAGAATTCGTCCACATCGTGCTTCGAACCTGGATTGCAGGCGAACGAGGCGACATATTGCAGCAAATTACACGTTGATCTACTCATACTTACATTAATAATCAAAAATAAATGGAACATTCCGAATCTGTGACAATGAATTTTTCCCGCTCAAAATAAGTAAGGCTAACCATCACGATTTTTGGCAAAAAATTGAAAAGTTTTTTTGTTGAAATTCCGGTTCAAAATGGTTATAGGTAATGTATATAACACGTTGAGCACGAAACAACCGGTAAAAATCGTGGTTATCGGAAGTTTCGCATTTTGAAATTCGTCCACATCGTGCTTCGAACCTGGATTGCAGGCGAACGAGACGACATATTGCAGCAAATTAAACGTTGATCTACTCATACTTACATTAATAATCCAAAATAAATGGAACATTCCGAATCTGTGACAATGAATTTTTCCCGCTCAAAATAAGTAAGGCTAACCATCACGATTTTTGGCAAAAAATTGAAAAGTTTTTTTTGTTGAAATTCCGGTTCAAAATGGTTATAGGTAATGTATATAACACGTTGAGCACGAAACTACCGGTAAAAATCGTGGTTATCGGAAGTTTCGCATTTTGAAATTCGTCCACAACCTGGATTGCAGGCGAACGAGGCGACATATTGCAGCAAATTAAACGTTGATCTACTCATAATTACATTAATAATCCAAAATAAATGGAACATTCCGAATCTGTGACAATGAATTTTTCCCGCTCAAAATAAGTAAGGCTAACCATCACGATTTTTGGCAAAAAATTGAAAAGTTTTTTTTGTTGAAATTCCGGTTCAAAATGGTTATAGGTAATGTATATAACACGTTGAGCACGAAACTACCGGTAAAAATCGTGGTTATCGGAAGTTTCGCATTTTGAAATTCGTCCACATCGTGCTTCGAACCTGGATTGCAGGCGAACGAGGCGACATATTGCAGCAAATTAAACGTTGATCTACTCATAATTACATTAATAATCCAAAATAAATGGAACATTCCGAATCTGTGACAATGAATTTTTCCCGCTCAAAATAAGTAAGGCTAACCATCACGATTTTTGGCAAAAAATTGAAAAGTTTTTTTTGTTGAAATTCCGGTTCAAAATGGTTATAGGTAATGTATATAACACGTTGAGCACGAAACTACCGGTAAAAATCGTGGTTATCGGAAGTTTCGCATTTTGAAATTCGTCCACATCGTGCTTCGAACCTGGATTGCAGGCGAACGAGGCGACATATTGCAGCAAATTAAACGTTGATCTACTCATACTTACATTAATATGTGACAATGAATTTTTCCCGCTCAAAATAAGTAAGGCTAACCATCACGATTTTTGGCAAAAAATTGAAAAGTTTTTTTTGTTGAAATTCCGGTTCAAAATGGTTATAGGTAATGTATATAACACGTTGAGCACGAAACTACCGGTAAAAATCGTGGTTATCGGAAGTTTCGCATTTTGAAATTCGTCCACATCGTGCTTCGAACCTGGATTGCAGGCGAACGAGACGACATATTGCAGCAAATTAAACGTTGATCTACTCATACTTACATTAATAATCCAAAATAAATGGAACATTCCGAATCTGTGACAATGAATTTTTCCCGCTCAAAATAAGTAAGGCTAACCATCACGATTTTTGGCAAAAAATTGAAAAGTTTTTTTTGTTGAAATTCCGGTTCAAAATGGTTATAGGTAATGTATATAACACGTTGAGCACGAAACTACCGGTAAAAATCGTGGTTATCGGCAGTTTCGCATTTTGAAATTCGTCCACATCGTGCTTCGAACCTGGATTGCAGGCGAACGAGGCGACATATTGCAGCAAATTAAACGTTGATCTACTCATACTTACATTAATAATCAAAAATAAATGGAACATTCCGAATCTGTGACAATGAATTTTTCCCGCTCAAAATAAGTAAGGCTAACCATCACGATTTTTGGCAAAAAATTGAAAAGTTTTTTTGTTGAAATTCCGGTTCAAAATGGTTATAGGTAATGTATATAACACGTTGAGCACGAAACAACCGGTAAAAATCGTGGTTATCGGAAGTTTCGCATTTTGAAATTCGTCCACAACCTGGATTGCAGGCGAACGAGGCGACATATTGCAGCAAATTAAACGTTGATCTACTCATAATTACATTAATAATCCAAAATAAATGGAACATTCCGAATCTGTGACAATGAATTTTTCCCGCTCAAAATAAGTAAGGCTAACCATCACGATTTTTGGCAAAAAATTGAAAAGTTTTTTTGTTGAAATTCCGGTTCAAAATGGTTATAGGTAATGTATATAACACGTTGAGCACGAAACAACCGGTAAAAATCGTGGTTATCGGAAGTTTCGCATTTTGAAATTCGTCCACATCGTGCTTCGAACCTGGATTGCAGGCGAACGAGACGACATATTGCAGCAAATTAAACGTTGATCTACTCATACTTACATTAATAATCCAAAATAAATGGAACATTCCGAATCTGTGACAATGAATTTTTCCCGCTCAAAATAAGTAAGGCTAACCATCACGATTTTTGGCAAAAAATTGAAAAGTTTTTTTTGTTGAAATTCCGGTTCAAAATGGTTATAGGTAATGTATATAACACGTTGAGCACGAAACTACCGGTAAAAATCGTGGTTATCGGCAGTTTCGCATTTTGAAATTCGTCCACATCGTGCTTCGAACCTGGATTGCAGGCGAACGAGGCGACATATTGCAGCAAATTAAACGTTGATCTACTCATACTTACATTAATAATCCAAAATAAATGGAACATTCCGAATCTGTGACAATGAATTTTTCCCGCTCAAAATAAGTAAGGCTAACCATCACGATTTTTGGCAAAAAATTGAAAAGTTTTTTTGTTGAAATTCCGGTTCAAAATGGTTATAGGTAATGTATATAACACGTTGAGCACGAAACAACCGGTAAAAATCGTGGTTATCGGAAGTTTCGCATTTTGAAATTCGTCCACAACCTGGATTGCAGGCGAACGAGGCGACATATTGCAGCAAATTAAACGTTGATCTACTCATAATTACATTAATAATCCAAAATAAATGGAACATTCCGAATCTGTGACAATGAATTTTTCCCGCTCAAAATAAGTAAGGCTAACCATCACGATTTTTGGCAAAAAATTGAAAAGTTTTTTTGTTGAAATTCCGGTTCAAAATGGTTATAGGTAATGTATATAACACGTTGAGCACGAAACAACCGGTAAAAATCGTGGTTATCGGAAGTTTCGCATTTTGAAATTCGTCCACATCGTGCTTCGAACCTGGATTGCAGGCGAACGAGACGACATATTGCAGCAAATTAAACGTTGATCTACTCATACTTACATTAATAATCCAAAATAAATGGAACATTCCGAATCTGTGACAATGAATTTTTCCCGCTCAAAATAAGTAAGGCTAACCATCACGATTTTTGGCAAAAAATTGAAAAGTTTTTTTTTGTTGAAATTCCGGTTCAAAATGGTTATAGGTAATGTATATAACACGTTGAGCACGAAACTACCGGTAAAAATCGTGGTTATCGGCAGTTTCGCATTTTGAAATTCGTCCACATCGTGCTTCGAACCTGGATTGCAGGCGAACGAGGCGACATATTGCAGCAAATTAAACGTTGATCTACTCATACTTACATTAATAATCCAAAATAAATGGAACATTCCGAATCTGTGACAATGAATTTTTCCCGCTCAAAATAAGTAAGGCTAACCATCACGATTTTTGGCAAAAAATTGAAAAGTTTTTTTTGTTGAAATTCCGGTTCAAAATGGTTATAGGTAATGTATATAACACGTTGAGCACGAAACTACCGGTAAAAATCGTGGTTATCGGCAGTTTCGCATTTTGAAATTCGTCCACATCGTGCTTCGAACCTGGATTGCAGGCGAACGAGGCGACATATTGCAGCAAATTAAACGTTGATCTACTCATACTTACATTAATATGTGACAATGAATTTTTCCCGCTCAAAATAAGTAAGGCTAACCATCACGATTTTTGGCAAAAAATTGAAAAGTTTTTTTTGTTGAAATTCCGGTTCAAAATGGTTATAGGTAATGTATATAACACGTTGAGCACGAAACTACCGGTAAAAATCGTGGTTATCGGAAGTTTCGCATTTTGAAATTCGTCCACATCGTGCTTCGAACCTGGATTGCAGGCGAACGAGACGACATATTGCAGCAAATTAAACGTTGATCTACTCATACTTACATTAATAATCCAAAATAAATGGAACATTCCGAATCTGTGACAATGAATTTTTCCCGCTCAAAATAAGTAAGGCTAACCATCACGATTTTTGGCAAAAAATTGAAAAGTTTTTTTTGTTGAAATTCCGGTTCAAAATGGTTATAGGTAATGTATATAACACGTTGAGCACGAAACAACCGGTAAAAATCGTGGTTATCGGAAGTTTCGCATTTTGAAATTCGTCCACAACCTGGATTGCAGGCGAACGAGGCGACATATTGCAGCAAATTAAACGTTGATCTACTCATAATTACATTAATAATCCAAAATAAATGGAACATTCCGAATCTGTGACAATGAATTTTTCCCGCTCAAAATAAGTAAGGCTAACCATCACGAGCACGAAACTACCGGTAAAAATCGTGGTTATCGGAAGTTTCGCATTTTGAAATTCGTCCACAACCTGGATTGCAGGCGAAGGAGACGACATATTGCAGCAAATTAAACGTTGATCTACTCATAATTACATTAATAATCCAAAATAAATGGAACATTCCGAATCTGTGACAATGAATTTTTCCCGCTCAAAATAAGTAAGGCTAACCATCACGAGCACGAAACTACCGGTAAAAATCGTGGTTATCGGAAGTTTCGCATTTTGAAATTCGTCCACATCGTGCTTCGAACCTGGATTGCAGGCGAACGAGGCGACATATTGCAGCAAATTAAACGTTGATCTACTCATAATTACATTAATAATCCAAAATAAATGGAACATTCCGAATCTGTGACAAAGAATTTTTCCCGCTCAAAATAAGTAAGGCTAACCATCACGATTTTTGGCAAAAAATTGAAAAGTTTTTTTTTGTTGAAATTCCGGTTCAAAATGGTTATAGGTAATGTATATAACACGATGAGCACGAAACTACCGGTAAAAATCGTGGTTATCGGAAGTTTCGCATTTTGAAATTCGTCCACATCGTGCTTCGAACCTGGATTGCAGGCGAACGAGGCGACATATTGCAGCAAATTAAACGTTGATCTACTCATACTTACATTAATAATCCAAAATAAATGGAACATTCCGAATCTGTGACAATGAATTTTTCCCGCTCAAAATAAGTAAGGCTAACCATCACGATTTTTGGCAAAAAATTGAAAAGTTTTTTTGTTGAAATTCCGGTTCAAAATGGTTATAGGTAATGTATATAACACGTTGAGCACGAAACAACCGGTAAAAATCGTGGTTATCGGAAGTTTCGCATTTTGAAATTCGTCCACATCGTGCTTCGAACCTGGATTGCAGGCGAACGAGACGACATATTGCAGCAAATTAAACGTTGATCTACTCATACTTACATTAATAATCCAAAATAAATGGAACATTCCGAATCTGTGACAATGAATTTTTCCCGCTCAAAATAAGTAAGGCTAACCATCACGATTTTTGGCAAAAAATTGAAAAGTTTTTTTTGTTGAAATTCCGGTTCAAAATGGTTATAGGTAATGTATATAACACGTTGAGCACGAAACTACCGGTAAAAATCGTGGTTATCGGCAGTTTCGCATTTTGAAATTCGTCCACATCGTGCTTCGAACCTGGATTGCAGGCGAACGAGACGACATATTGCAGCAAATTAAACGTTGATCTACTCATACTTACATTAATAATCCAAAATAAATGGAACATTCCGAATCTGTGACAATGAATTTTTCCCGCTCAAAATAAGTAAGGCTAACCATCACGATTTTTGGCAAAAAATTGAAAAGTTTTTTTGTTGAAATTCCGGTTCAAAATGGTTATAGGTAATGTATATAACACGTTGAGCACGAAACAACCGGTAAAAATCGTGGTTATCGGAAGTTTCGCATTTTGAAATTCGTCCACATCGTGCTTCGAACCTGGATTGCAGGCGAACGAGACGACATATTGCAGCAAATTAAACGTTGATCTACTCATACTTACATTAATAATCCAAAATAAATGGAACATTCCGAATCTGTGACAATGAATTTTTCCCGCTCAAAATAAGTAAGGCTAACCATCACGATTTTTGGCAAAAAATTGAAAAGTTTTTTTTTGTTGAAATTCCGGTTCAAAATGGTTATAGGTAATGTATATAACACGTTGAGCACGAAACTACCGGTAAAAATCGTGGTTATCGGCAGTTTCGCATTTTGAAATTCGTCCACATCGTGCTTCGAACCTGGATTGCAGGCGAACGAGGCGACATATTGCAGCAAATTAAACGTTGATCTACTCATAATTACATTAATAATCCAAAATAAATGGAACATTCCGAATCTGTGACAATGAATTTCTCCCGCTCAAAATAAGTAAGGCTAACCATCACGATTTTTGGCAAAAAATTGAAAAGTTTTTTTGTTGAAATTCCGGTTCAAAATGGTTATAGGTAATGTATATAACACGTTGAGCACGAAACAACCGGTAAAAATCGTGGTTATCGGAAGTTTCGCATTTTGAAATTCGTCCACATCGTGCTTCGAACCTGGATTGCAGGCGAACGAGACGACATATTGCAGCAAATTAAACGTTGATCTACTCATAATTACATTAATAATCCAAAATAAATGGAACATTCCGAATCTGTGACAATGAATTTTTCCCGCTCAAAATAAGTAAGGCTAACCATCACGATTTATGGCAAAAAATTGAAAAGTTTTTTTTGTTGAAATTCCGGTTCAAAATGGTTATAGGTAATGTATATAACACGTTGAGCACGAAACAACCGGTAAAAATCGTGGTTATCGGAAGTTTCGCATTTTGAAATTCGTCCACATCGTGCTTCGAACCTGGATTGCAGGCGAACGAGGCGACATATTGCAGCAAATTAAACGTTGATCTACTCATAATTACATTAATAATCCAAAATAAATGGAACATTCCGAATCTGTGACAATGAATTTTTCCCGCTCAAAATAAGTAAGGCTAACCATCACGATTTTTGGCAAAAAATTGAAAAGTTTTTTTTGTTGAAATTCCGGTTCAAAATGGTTATAGGTAATGTATATAACACGTTGAGCACGAAACTACCGGTAAAAATCGTGGTTATCGGCAGTTTCGCATTTTGAAATTCGTCCACATCGTGCTTCGAACCTGGATTGCAGGCGAACGAGGCGACATATTGCAGCAAATTAAACGTTGATCTACTCATAATTACATTAATAATCCAAAATAAATGGAACATTCCGAATCTGTGACAATGAATTTTTCCTGCTCAAAATAAGTAAGGCTAACCATCACGATTTTTGGCAAAAAATTGAAAAGTTTTTTTGTTGAAATTCCGGTTCAAAATGGTTATAGGTAATGTATATAACACGTTGAGCACGAAACTACCGGTAAAACTCGTGGTTATCGGAAGTTTCGCATTTTGAAATTCGTCCACATCGTGCTTCGAACCTGGATTGCAGGCGAACGAGACGACATATTGCAGCAAATTAAACGTTGATCTACTCATACTTACATTAATAATCCAAAATAAATGGAACATTCCGAATCTGTGACAATGAATTTTTCCCGCTCAAAATAAGTAAGGCTAACCATCACGATTTTTGGCAAAAAATTGAAAAGTTTTTTTTGTTGAAATTCCGGTTCAAAATGGTTATAGGTAATGTATATAACACGTTGAGCACGAAACAACCGGTAAAAATCGTGGTTATCGGAAGTTTCGCATTTTGAAATTCGTCCACATCGTGCTTCGAACCTGGATTGCAGGCGAACGAGACGACATATTGCAGCAAATTAAACGTTGATCTACTCATAATTACATTAATAATCCAAAATAAATGGAACATTCCGAATCTGTGACAATGAATTTTTCCCGCTCAAAATAAGTAACCATCACGATTTTTGGCAAAAAATTGAAAAGTTTTTTTTGTTGAAATTCCGGTTCAAAATGGTTATAGGTAATGTATATAACACGTTGAGCACGAAACTACCGGTAAAAATCGTGGTTATCGGAAGTTTCGCATTTTGAAATTCGTCCACATCGTGCTTCGAACCTGGATTGCAGGCGAACGAGACGACATATTGCAGCAAATTAAACGTTGATCTACTCATAATTACATTAATAATCCAAAATAAATGGAACATTCCGAATCTGTGACAATGAATTTTTCCCGCTCAAAATAAGTAAGGCTAACCATCACGATTTTTGGCAAAAAATTGAAAAGTTTTTTTTTGTTGAAATTCCGGTTCAAAATGGTTATAGGTAATGTATATAACACGTTGAGCACGAAACAACCGGTAAAAATCGTGGTTATCGGAAGTTTCGCATTTTGAAATTCGTCCACATCGTGCTTCGAACCTGGATTGCAGGCGAACGAGACGACATATTGCAGCAAATTAAACGTTGATCTACTCATAATTACATTAATAATCCAAAATAAATGGAACATTCCGAATCTGTGACAATGAATTTTTCCCGCTCAAAATAAGTAAGGCTCACGATTTTTGGCAAAAAATTGAAAAGTTTTTTTTGTTGAAATTCCGGTTCAAAATGGTTATAGGTAATGTATATAACACGTTGAGCACGAAACTACCGGTAAAAATCGTGGTTATCGGAAGTTTCGCATTTTGAAATTCGTCCACAACCTGGATTGCAGGCGAACGAGGCGACATATTGCAGCAAATTAAACGTTGATCTACTCATAATTACATTAATAATCCAAAATAAATGGAACATTCCGAATCTGTGACAATGAATTTTTCCCGCTCAAAATAAGTAAGGCTAACCATCACGATTTTTGGCAAAAAATTGAAAAGTTTTTTTTTGTTGAAATTCCGGTTCAAAATGGTTATAGGTAATGTATATAACACGTTGAGCACGAAACTACCGGTAAAAATCGTGGTTATCGGAAGTTTCGCATTTTGAAATTCGTCCACATCGTGCTTCGAACCTGGATTGCAGGCGAACGAGGCGACATATTGCAGCAAATTAAACGTTGATCTACTCATACTTACATTAATAATCCAAAATAAATGGAACATTCCTAATCTGTGACAATGAATTTTTCCCGCTCAAAATAAGTAAGGCTAACCATCACGATTTTTGGCAAAAAATTGAAAAGTTTTTTTGTTGAAATTCCGGTTCAAAATGGTTATAGGTAATGTATATAACACGTTGAGCACGAAACAACCGGTAAAAATCGTGGTTATCGGAAGTTTCGCATTTTGAAATTCGTCCACATCGTGCTTCGAACCTGGATTGCAGGCGAACGAGACGACATATTGCAGCAAATTAAACGTTGGTCTACTCATACTTACATTAATAATCCAAAATAAATGGAACATTCCGAATCTGTGACAATGAATTTTTCCCGCTCAAAATAAGTAAGGCTAACCATCACGATTTTTGGCAAAAAATTGAAAAGTTTTTTTTGTTGAAATTCCGGTTCAAAATGGTTATAGGTAATGTATATAACACGTTGAGCACGAAACTACCGGTAAAAATCGTGGTTATCGGAAGTTTCGCATTTTGAAATTCGTCCACATCGTGCTTCGAACCTGGATTGCAGGCGAACGAGGCGACATATTGCAGCAAATTAAACGTTGATCTACTCATACTTACATTAATAATCCAAAATAAATGGAACATTCCGAATCTGTGACAATGAATTTTTCCCGCTCAAAATAAGTAAGGCTAACCATCACGATTTTTGGCAAAAAATTGAAAAGTTTTTTTGTTGAAATTCCGGTTCAAAATGGTTATAGGTAATGTATATAACACGTTGAGCACGAAACAACCGGTAAAAATCGTGGTTATCGGAAGTTTCGCATTTTGAAATTCGTCCACATCGTGCTTCGAACCTGGATTGCAGGCGAACGAGACGACATATTGCAGCAAATTAAACGTTGATCTACTCATAATTACATTAATAATCCAAAATAAATGGAACATTCCGAATCTGTGACAATGAATTTTTCCCGCTCAAAATAAGTAAGGCTAACCATCACGATTTTTGGCAAAAAATTGAAAAGTTTTTTTTTGTTGAAATTCCGGTTCAAAATGGTTATAGGTAATGTATATAACACGTTGAGCACGAAACTACCGGTAAAAATCGTGGTTATCGGAAGTTTCGCATTTTGAAATTCGTCCACATCGTGCTTCGAACCTGGATTGCAGGCGAACGAGACGACATATTGCAGCAAATTAAACGTTGATCTACTCATAATTACATTAATAATCCAAAATAAATGGAACATTCCGAATCTGTGACAATGAATTTTTCCCGCTCAAAATAAGTAAGGCTAACCATCACGATTTTTGGCAAAAAATTGAAAAGTTTTTTTGTTGAAATTCCGGTTCAAAATGGTTATAGGTAATGTATATAACACGTTGAGCACGAAACTACCGGTAAAACTCGTGGTTATCGGAAGTTTCGCATTTTGAAATTCGTCCACATCGTGCTTCGAACCTGGATTGCAGGCGAACGAGACGACATATTGCAGCAAATTAAACGTTGATCTACTCATACTTACATTAATAATCCAAAATAAATGGAACATTCCGAATCTGTGACAATGAATTTTTCCCGCTCAAAATAAGTAAGGCTAACCATCACGAGCACGAAACTACCGGTAAAAATCGTGGTTATCGGAAGTTTCGCATTTTGAAATTCGTCCACAACCTGGATTGCAGGCGAAGGAGACGACATATTGCAGCAAATTAAACGTTGATCTACTCATAATTACATTAATAATCCAAAATAAATGGAACATTCCGAATCTGTGACAATGAATTTTTCCCGCTCAAAATAAGTAAGGCTAACCATCACGAGCACGAAACTACCGGTAAAAATCGTGGTTATCGGAAGTTTCGCATTTTGAAATTCGTCCACATCGTGCTTCGAACCTGGATTGCAGGCGAACGAGGCGACATATTGCAGCAAATTAAACGTTGATCTACTCATAATTACATTAATAATCCAAAATAAATGGAACATTCCGAATCTGTGACAAAGAATTTTTCCCGCTCAAAATAAGTAAGGCTAACCATCACGATTTTTGGCAAAAAATTGAAAAGTTTTTTTGTTGAAATTCCGGTTCAAAATGGTTATAGGTAATGTATATAACACGTTGAGCACGAAACAACCGGTAAAAATCGTGGTTATCGGAAGTTTCGCATTTTGAAATTCGTCCACATCGTGCTTCGAACCTGGATTGCAGGCGAACGAGACGACATATTGCAGCAAATTAAACGTTGATCTACTCATAATTACATTAATAATCCAAAATAAATGGAACATTCCGAATCTGTGACAATGAATTTTTCCCGCTCAAAATAAGTAAGGCATCACGATTTTTGGCAAAAAATTGAAAAGTTTTTTTTGTTGAAATTCCGGTTCAAAATGGTTATAGGTAATGTATATAACACGTTGAGCACGAAACTACCGGTAAAAATCGTGGTTATCGGAAGTTTCGCATTTTGAAATTCGTCCACAACCTGGATTGCAGGCGAACGAGGCGACATATTGCAGCAAATTAAACGTTGATCTACTCATAATTACATTAATAATCCAAAATAAATGGAACATTCCGAATCTGTGACAATGAATTTTTCCCGCTCAAAATAAGTAAGGCTAACCATCACGATTTTTGGCAAAAAATTGAAAAGTTTTTTTTGTTGAAATTCCGGTTCAAAATGGTTATAGGTAATGTATATAACACGTTGAGCACGAAACTACCGGTAAAAATCGTGGTTATCGGAAGTTTCGCATTTTGAAATTCGTCCACATCGTGCTTCGAACCTGGATTGCAGGCGAACGAGGCGACATATTGCAGCAAATTAAACGTTGATCTACTCATACTTACATTAATAATCCAAAATAAATGGAACATTCCTAATCTGTGACAATGAATTTTTCCCGCTCAAAATAAGTAAGGCTAACCATCACGATTTTTGGCAAAAAATTGAAAAGTTTTTTTGTTGAAATTCCGGTTCAAAATGGTTATAGGTAATGTATATAACACGTTGAGCACGAAACAACCGGTAAAAATCGTGGTTATCGGAAGTTTCGCATTTTGAAATTCGTCCACATCGTGCTTCGAACCTGGATTGCAGGCGAACGAGACGACATATTGCAGCAAATTAAACGTTGATCTACTCATACTTACATTAATAATCCAAAATAAATGGAACATTCCGAATCTGTGACAATGAATTTTTCCCGCTCAAAATAAGTAAGGCTAACCATCACGATTTTTGGCAAAAAATTGAAAAGTTTTTTTTGTTGAAATTCCGGTTCAAAATGGTTATAGGTAATGTATATAACACGTTGAGCACGAAACTACCGGTAAAAATCGTGGTTATCGGAAGTTTCGCATTTTGAAATTCGTCCACATCGTGCTTCGAACCTGGATTGCAGGCGAACGAGACGACATATTGCAGCAAATTAAACGTTGATCTACTCATAATTACATTAATAATCCAAAATAAATGGAACATTCCGAATCTGTGACAATGAATTTTTCACGCTCAAAATAAGTAAGGCTAACCATCACGATTTTTGGCAAAAAATTGAAAAGTTTTTTTGTTGAAATTCCGGTTCAAAATGGTTATAGGTAATGTATATAACACGTTGAGCACGAAACAACCGGTAAAAATCGTGGTTATCGGAAGTTTCGCATTTTGAAATTCGTCCACAACCTGGATTGCAGGCGAACGAGGCGACATATTGCAGCAAATTAAACGTTGATCTACTCATAATTACATTAATAATCCAAAATAAATGGAACATTCCGAATCTGTGACAATGAATTTTTCCCGCTCAAAATAAGTAAGGCTAACCATCACGATTTTTGGCAAAAAATTGAAAAGTTTTTTTTGTTGAAATTCCGGTTCAAAATGGTTATAGGTAATGTATATAACACGTTGAGCACGAAACTACCGGTAAAAATCGTGGTTATCGGAAGTTTCGCATTTTGAAATTCGTCCACAACCTGGATTGCAGGCGAAGGAGACGACATATTGCAGCAAATTAAACGTTGATCTACTCATAATTACATTAATAATCCAAAATAAATGGAACATCCCGAATCTGTGACAATGAATTTTTCCCGCTCAAAATAAGTAAGGCCCATCACGATTTTTGGCAAAAAATTGAAAAGTTTTTTTTGTTGAAATTCCGGTTCAAAATGGTTATAGGTAATGTATATAACACGTTGAGCACGAAACAACCGGTAAAAATCGTGGTTATCGGAAGTTTCGCATTTTGAAATTCGTCCACATCGTGCTTCGAACCTGGATTGCAGGCGAACGAGACGACATATTGCAGCAAATTAAACGTTGATCTACTCATAATTACATTAATAATCCAAAATAAATGGAACATTCCGAATCTGTGACAAAGAATTTTTCCCGCTCAAAATAAGTAAGGCTAACCATCACGATTTTTGGCAAAAAATTGAAAAGTTTTTTTGTTGAAATTCCGGTTCAAAATGGTTATAGGTAATGTATATAACACGTTGAGCACGAAACAACCGGTAAAAATCGTGGTTATCGGAAGTTTCGCATTTTGAAATTCGTCCACATCGTGCTTCGAACCTGGATTGCAGGCGAACGAGACGACATATTGCAGCAAATTAAACGTTGATCTACTCATAATTACATTAATAATCCAAAATAAATGGAACATTCCGAATCTGTGACAATGAATTTTTCCCGCTCAAAATAAGTAAGGCTAACCATCACGATTTTTGGCAAAAAATTGAAAAGTTTTTTTTGTTGAAATTCCGGTTCAAAATGGTTATAGGTAATGTATATAACACGTTGAGCACGAAACAACCGGTAAAAATCGTGGTTATCGGAAGTTTCGCATTTTGAAATTCGTCCACAACCTGGATTGCAGGCGAACGAGGCGACATATTGCAGCAAATTAAACGTTGATCTACTCATAATTACATTAATAATCCAAAATAAATGGAACATTCCGAATCTGTGACAAAGAATTTTTCCCGCTCAAAATAAGTAAGGCTAACCATCACGATTTTTGGCAAAAAATTGAAAAGTTTTTTTGTTGAAATTCCGGTTCAAAATGGTTATAGGTAATGTATATAACACGTTGAGCACGAAACAACCGGTAAAAATCGTGGTTATCGGAAGTTTCGCATTTTGAAATTCGTCCACATCGTGCTTCGAACCTGGATTGCAGGCGAACGAGACGACATATTGCAGCAAATTAAACGTTGATCTACTCATAATTACATTAATAATCCAAAATAAATGGAACATTCCGAATCTGTGACAATGAATTTTTCCCGCTCAAAATAAGTAAGGCTAACCATCACGATTTTTGGCAAAAAATTGAAAAGTTTTTTTTGTTGAAATTCCGGTTCAAAATGGTTATAGGTAATGTATATAACACGTTGAGCACGAAACTACCGGTAAAAATCGTGGTTATCGGAAGTTTCGCATTTTGAAATTCGTCCACAACCTGGATTGCAGGCGAAGGAGACGACATATTGCAGCAAATTAAACGTTGATCTACTCATAATTACATTAATAATCCAAAATAAATGGAACATCCCGAATCTGTGACAATGAATTTTTCCCGCTCAAAATAAGTAAGGCTAACCATCACGATTTTTGGCAAAAAATTGAAAAGTTTTTTTTGTTGAAATTCCGGTTCAAAATGGTTATAGGTAATGTATATAACACGTTGAGCACGAAACTACCGGTAAAAATCGTGGTTATCGGAAGTTTCGCATTTTGAAATTCGTCCACAACCTGGATTGCAGGCGAAGGAGACGACATATTGCAGCAAATTAAACGTTGATCTACTCATAATTACATTAATAATCCAAAATAAATGGAACATTCCGAATCTGTGACAAAGAATTTTTCCCGCTCAAAATAAGTAAGGCTAACCATCACGATTTTTGGCAAAAAATTGAAAAGTTTTTTTTGTTGAAATTCCGGTTCAAAATGGTTATAGGTAATGTATATAACACGTTGAGCACGAAACAACCGGTAAAAATCGTGGTTATCGGAAGTTTCGCATTTTGAAATTCGTCCACATCGTGCTTCGAACCTGGATTGCAGGCGAACGAGACGACATATTGCAGCAAATTAAACGTTGATCTACTCATAATTACATTAATAATCCAAAATAAATGGAACATTCCGAATCTGTGACAATGAATTTTTCCCGCTCAAAATAAGTAAGGCTAACCATCACGATTTTTGGCAAAAAATTGAAAAGTTTTTTTTTGTTGAAATTCCGGTTCAAAATGGTTATAGGTAATGTATATAACACGTTGAGCACGAAACAACCGGTAAAAATCGTGGTTATCGGAAGTTTCGCATTTTGAAATTCGTCCACATCGTGCTTCGAACCTGGATTGCAGGCGAACGAGACGACATATTGCAGCAAATTAAACGTTGATCTACTCATAATTACATTAATAATCCAAAATAAATGGAACATTCCGAATCTGTGACAATGAATTTTTCCCGCTCAAAATAAGTAAGGCTAACCATCACGATTTTTGGCAAAAAATTGAAAAGTTTTTTTTGTTGAAATTCCGGTTCAAAATGGTTATAGGTAATGTATATAACACGTTGAGCACGAAACTACCGGTAAAAATCGTGGTTATCGGAAGTTTCGCATTTTGAAATTCGTCCACATCGTGCTTCGAACCTGGATTGCAGGCGAACGAGACGACATATTGCAGCAAATTAAACGTTGATCTACTCATAATTACATTAATAATCCAAAATAAATGGAACATTCCGAATCTGTGACATTGATTTTTTCCCGCTCAAAATAAGTAAGGCTAACCATCACGATTTTTGGCAAAAAATTGAAAAGTTTTTTTTGTTGAAATTCCGGTTCAAAATGGTTATAGGTAATGTATATAACACGTTGAGCACGAAACTACCGGTAAAAATCGTGGTTATCGGAAGTTTCGCATTTTGAAATTCGTCCACATCGTGCTTCGAACCTGGATTGCAGGCGAACGAGACGACATATTGCAGCAAATTAAACGTTGATCTACTCATAATTACATTAATAATCCAAAATAAATGGAACATTCCGAATCTGTGACAATGAATTTTTCCCGCTCAAAATAAGTAAGGCTAACCATCACGATTTTTGGCAAAAAATTGAAAAGTTTTTTTTGTTGAAATTCCGGTTCAAAATGGTTATAGGTAATGTATATAACACGTTGAGCACGAAACTACCGGTAAAAATCGTGGTTATCGGAAGTTTCGCATTTTGAAATTCGTCCACATCGTGCTTCGAACCTGGATTGCAGGCGAACGAGACGACATATTGCAGCAAATTAAACGTTGATCTACTCATAATTACATTAATAATCCAAAATAAATGGAACATTCCGAATCTGTGACATTGATTTTTTCCCGCTCAAAATAAGTAAGGCTAACCATCACGATTTTTGGCAAAAAATTGAAAAGTTTTTTTTTGTTGAAATTCCGGTTCAAAATGGTTATAGGTAATGTATATAACACGTTGAGCACGAAACTACCGGTAAAAATCGTGGTTATCGGAAGTTTCGCATTTTGAAATTCGTCCACATCGTGCTTCGAACCTGGATTGCAGGCGAACGAGACGACATATTGCAGCAAATTAAACGTTGATCTACTCATAATTACATTAATAATCCAAAATAAATGGAACATTCCGAATCTGTGACAATGAATTTTTCCCGCTCAAAATAAGTAAGGCTAACCATCACGATTTTTGGCAAAAAATTGAAAATTTTTTTTTGTTGAAATTCCGGTTCAAAATGGTTATAGGTAATGTATATAACACGATGAGCACGAAACTACCGGTAAAAATCGTGGTTATCGGAAGTTTCGCATTTTGAAATTCGTCCACATCGTGCTTCGAACCTGGATTGCAGGCGAACGAGACGACATATTGCACCAAATTAAACGTTGATCTACTCATAATTACATTAATAATCCAAAATAAATGGAACATTCCGAATCTGTGACAATGAATTTTTCCCGCTCAAAATAAGTAAGGCTAACCATCACGATTTTTGGCAAAAAATTGAAAAGTTTTTTTTGTTGAAATTCCGGTTCAAAATGGTTATAGGTAATGTATATAACACGTTGAGCACGAAACTACCGGTAAAAATCGTGGTTATCGGAAGTTTCGCATTTTGAAATTCGTCCACATCGTGCTTCGAACCTGGATTGCAGGCGAACGAGGCGACATATTGCAGCAAATTAAACGTTGATCTACTCATAATTACATTAATAATCCAAAATAAATGGAACATTTTGAATCTGTGACAATGAATTTTTCCCGCTCAAAATAAGTAAGGCTAACCATCACGATTTTTGGCAAAAAATTGAAAGTTTTTTTTGTTGAAATTCCGGTTCAAAATGGTTATAGGTAATGTATATAACACGTTGAGCACGAAACAACCGGTAAAAATCGTGGTTATCGGAAGTTTCGCATTTTGAAATTCGTCCACATCGTGCTTCGAACCTGGATTGCAGGCGAACGAGACGACATATTGCAGCAAATTAAACGTTGATCTACTCATAATTACATTAATAATCCAAAATAAATGGAACATTCCGAATCTGTGACAATGAATTTTTCCCGCTCAAAATAAGTAAGGCTAACCATCACGATTTTTGGCAAAAAATTGAAAAGTTTTTTTTGTTGAAATTCCGGTTCAAAATGGTTATAGGTAATGTATATAACATGTTGAGCACGAAACAACCGGTAAAAATCGTGGTTATCGGAAGTTTCGCATTTTGAAATTCGGCCACATCGTGCTTCGAATCTGGATTCCAGGCGAACGAGGCGACATATTGCAGCAAATTAAACGTTGATCTACTCATAATTACATTAATAATGAAAAATAAATGGAACATTCCGAATCTGTGACAATGAATTTTTCCCGCTCAAAATAAGTAAGGCTAACCATCACGATTTTTGGCAAAAAATTGAAAAGTTTTTTTTGTTGAAATACCGGTTCAAAATGGTTATAGGTAATGTATATAACACGTTGAGCACGAAACTACCGGTAAAAATCGTGGTTATCGGAAGTTTCGCATTTTGAAATTCGTCCACATCGTGCTTCGAACCTGGATTGCAGGCGAACGAGACGACATATTGCAGCAAATTAAACGTTGATCTACTCATAATTACATTAATAATCCAAAATAAATGGAACATTCCGAATCTGTGACAATGAATTTTTCCCGCTCAAAATAAGTAAGGCTAACCATCACGATTTTTGGCAAAAAATTGAAAAGTTTTTTTTGTTGAAATTCCGGTTCAAAATGGTTATAGGTAATGTATATAACACGTTGAGCACGAAACTACCGGTAAAAATCGTGGTTATCGGAAGTTTCGCATTTTGAAATTCGTCCACATCGTGCTTCGAACCTGGATTGCAGGCGAACGAGGCGACATATTGCAGCAAATTAAACGTTGATCTACTCATAATTACATTAATAATCCAAAATAAATGGAACATTCCGAATCTGTGACAATGAATTTTTCCCGCTCAAAATAAGTAAGGCTAACCATCACGATTTTTGGCAAAAAATTGAAAAGTTTTTTTTGTTGAAATTCCGGTTCAAAATGGTTATAGGTAATGTATATAACACGTTGAGCACGAAACAACCGGTAAAAATCGTGGTTATCGGAAGTTTAGCATTTTGAAATTCGTCCACATCGTGCTTCGAACCTGGATTGCAGGCGAACGAGGCGACATATTGCAGCAAATTAAACGTTGATCTACTCATAATTACATTAATAATCCAAAATAAATGGAACATTCCGAATCTGTGACAATGAATTTTTCCCGCTCAAAATAAGTAA